>JAMPIV010003313.1:0-252500 GCA_024509875.1 Oreohelix idahoensis
TGACGGAATCTGGGAGTTGTTTTTTCGTTTCCGTATTTTTCATAGATAAGTGGGATGTATGACCTTCGGGGTGTGGGTGTGTCAGTTACCTCGTCAGTACGTCCTTGCCATGAACTAATATGACTAGAATCTTCCAGACGCGACGGTAGTTCTGGTTTTTTTGGGGAATCGATCTCAAGGCCCCACTATCGAACCAATTCCATACATACAGGCAGTTTATAACACATAAACCATATTTTTCTTTAATTCTATTATTCCCATACCACTTCCTGTTCCCCGACAATATCCCTGCCCTAATTACCCCTTTTTGTAGTGGAGCAGTCTCCTGCGCACGTTATCTCAGAACTACCTCCAGGATCATACTTTTCCCCAAAATTCCTTTTCCATACCCCCAGCGTGCTTATTCCAATCCCGTGTCACCATCTACTGCAGATTTCTTGGTTCTCATAGAATGCTGTTACTCTCGCCATAGAGATTATTAAGACAATCCCCCACGGGTTATCAAATAAACTATTAGGATGCTGGGGTATATGGTTTTAATAAATCTCAGAACTTTCACTACCCTTTGGGTGAGAACAAACCGGCTCGCCCTGGGCCCATGATATATTAAGCACGTTTTACAACCCAAACCCAATGAACTCATACACTGTGATTGACCACTTAAATTTATCAGGCTTACTCTTAATAGCTAGAATTACTTCCGCACAGTTGTTCCTTTTTATCGACCCAATCTCACATCATCCAATTCTCCCATTTAACAATTTAATACACACGTCTTGCCCCCCAAGAAATGTGTAAAGTATAGTCGATTTAGACCATGTTCTTGTATGTCTTATACATTGTCAGATGCTTTCGCAGTGTTCATTGCACTACTTATGCAATAATTTTTACTTTAGTTTGCAATAATGATTGATTGATTCTGCGAATAGTAGGACATAAGATTCTTTTATAATCTTGACTTCGGTCAACTCTTGTTTACGTTGTACTAATTACCCTCATGGTCAGATATAATTATGAATTTGCAATATTCTTAGTAAGAAATTCAATGACATTGTTATAAAGTTTAAAAGTAATTATACAACTTTCTTAAGCAAGTAGACTTTGCACCAGCTGAGTTGGATACAGTGAGCTTCTCCAGGTATATTATATCATTAATATACCTAATCTCATACAATATTTTAGACAAATAGATCCCTACTTTAGACAACATTTATTAAACAAGGGAAATCCTTGGTATGACTACTGAGGAAGACAAAGACTTCGGCCGCGTGACGAATATGAACAAGCTCAGAAGTTCGAAAGAGAGAAACATTCACAGGAAATTGAAAAACAGAAACATGGAGGCTTAAGATAGGAGATTGCAAGATGCAGGCAGAAGATAGACAAATTTCAGATGGAGGCTGAAAAAACAAAAATTTAGAGGCTCGGAGAAACATGCAAAAACAAAATGGAAAATGGAAGAAAAAAAACTTAACAGCAAATGCAAATGGAAGAAAGTAATAACTTCAGTTGTCACAGCGGTAGAAAACGTTAGACTCCATGTGAGCAAAAAGTTGTTATCCATGTGAGCTGGGAAAAAATGTGAGAGTGTAATGGAATGAAATTAATACACGAAAATCCTAACAAATACTCAAGACAACTTCTCATAAAAATAGACAAATGCTAAATTCTTATAAACTTATATACCCTCAATTTAAACCTACCCCTCCGACGATATCTTATTTTTAATCTAAATAAGATTTTGAACTTACATGTGAATATCAGAAAATTAGACAATGTCGGAATATTGTGCCACGGACTATTATGGAACTTACTTGCGGAGTGAAAGCTAATGAATTGTTTGTAAGTTAGGGTTGGAGGGGGCCCCCCCCCTGACAAAAATATCTGATACTCCTGCCAGGGCTGCCTTATTAAAGAAATACCCAACCTTAATGAAGAGACGGTTTATATCGACCTTCGTCCTGACTGCGCTTTAAGACTCTGTTTTAACCGTGAGACAGTGGGAAGATTGTTTTTCAGAGTTATTAAAGCAAAAATACCATATGTTCTCTCACTTTGGATTTGAACTATCAAAACTGAACACACATATGGAAGCCCTTATGGACTATTCTTCGTGACAAAGTCCATGTCATCAGTGAAATGAGTCTTTTGCTTTACCTTCGTTACATGAGCGCGAAAGCCAACAAACTAGAAAGATATTGGAAACAATAACTGTTTGCCAAATACATCACGGCACATCCCCAAAATGTGACTGTGTTAGTCCACTCTCAAGTTAGAGAGGGTTTACCCGTGGCTTCAGCAATACCAATGCTCCTAATTTTATGCCGTATATCACAAAGTCTGAACGCAATATTTGGGTTAGTAGAGATAATCGAGATTTAGAACAGTACCCAAGAATGTCCCATCAAAAAAAAAACGTAGTAATTCCTCCCTCTCCAAGAAAACTGGAGACAAATGAAAATAGTCTAACGATGACGGCCACAGAGGGGGCCTTCGTCAAGAAAGGAGAAGAAAGTGAAGGCCTAGATAGGTCACTTAAAAAACTAAATAAAATAAAAACTTCTGGGTTACTTCCCATGAAGGCAAGAACCGAAATTTCAATCAAAAATCGCTGTCTGGTGATGAGCGCTCGTGGCTGAACAGTAAAGTTACCCTTCCGCCGCCGGATGTACACAATGCAATACTAAGAAACTAAAAAACGGAAACTCGGACAGACAAAAAGCGATTTATTGATAGAAATTTTCGGATCTTGCCTTCGGGAAGTACCCATCTTTTTATTTTTAATTTAGTTTTTTATTATGTGTCCCTATCTAGCCTTCACTTTCTATCCTTTTCTTGACGAAGGCCTTGTGGCCGTTAAACCCGTTAAAGAACTATTTTTTTTTTCTTTGTCTTGTTGGTCCTCTCGTTAAGACGAATCAGCCCTTTTTTTTTCGATTTTTTTTTTCAAAACCCATCCAATTGGATTCCACGTCCTTATACCCGCAGTTTCCCCTCCACTTTCCTCGATTTATATATAAAATTTTTTTTGACTGCCAACCGTGTCTCTGTTATCTCGTATCTCTATCTACCTATCCCTGGCTTATATCTCCCAGATCCTAACCTATCGCCTTTTCTCAGGTATTTTATATCCTATTCACCTATATTTATTTTTCGTATTTCCCTAATTCTTCCTTCATACCTATTATATTACCCGGCAATCTACCCTATATTTATTTATTGTTTCATTCAAGCGATTTTTTATATTTTATTTTATTTCATATTTTTACGTTATCATTTTTTCATATTTTCTGGACGATTTTACTTTTCCCCACTATGGCCCTCTCTGAAAATATTTTATCAACTCTCTCCGTGTTGTCGGTCCCACCAACCAGCTAATAAGCTCCCTAACCTCCTGATATATCCCGTGTCGCCATTGAACTTTGCGTTCGTTACCTTTCAAGAAACTAGATTCACCTCTCATCTCCACTTTTTATCACACCTGCCACCTTGCCTCCACCACAAAATATTCTTCCAAAAGTGGATTTCTCTGTCCAATTTTCATCCCATCTGCTGGTACACTCAAGCCTAGGGAACAACGTCTCCTACAACGAAATATGAGACCACGATTGGCTTTCAACATAAATGCACGTATGGCCGCCAGTCACTCCGCCCTCCCCCTCCCCACTACCCAGCCTTTTATCATGAACCGTCAGTGAGCCCAACAGACCCAGCTTCTGGCCTGCTTCCTTACGTATTGTGTCCACCTCCAACAACGTTCCCTTTCTATTCTATGATGATACGCAACCACTATTCTCACACTGAACCGGCAGCTGCATGACTTCCTTTCCACCTCCAAACCCCATAAACTATCCCTTCTCATCCCTACCCCCAAATCTACCCGCCCCCCCCATCCTCCACTCCATCATGCGCACTCAGGTAGTCTGGCATCCCCCCAGATCTACCCCTCTCCTGAGGGAGAGCGCTCTGTTCTTAGTAAGGGCTTAAAATTTGTGTTCCTTCTTCGTCTGACCCTAGACCAATACAATCTCCTCCAGATGTTCATCGGTTTTCACTATCCGACCGTCGCATGAGGGCTGAAGCTCCATTTTAGAGAGAAAGACAGCACAACCAAACAGCAGTCCTCAGCTGAATCCGACATCTTCGCACGCTTTTCTGACTCTACTAAACCTCCCTTTACACCTAAAACCTGGAGCCTCTCATGCCTGGACCTGTATATCAAGAACACCATCCATGACATTCAGCAGATTCGCCCTCGTAAAGAATTGCATTACATTTCCAATCTCACTTCGCAGAGTCTAGTGCTCTCTCCCTTCTTCGCCGTAGAGACACATTGTCATCAAACCGCTGACAAGGGACAAGGACCATTGTCCCGTCTGGGCAGAAGGTAGACTTGTACCGTAAGTGAAGTGTAACAAACCATTTGACCAAATGGCTCTTTTTACAGCAGGTCCAGGACCAGCGAATGCGACTGTCTCTAACAATCGCATTGTACACAACACTATTAAACAGCTTATCACTATAATGATCTTCCTCCCGAAGCATCTCATCTTAGGATTTCATTACAGCTCTTTGGGCAAGCCTGTATTCTACATGCTCCCCAAAAATTCACGAGATCGAAAACCCTGGAAGACCTATTGTCTCAGCCTGTTCTTGTCCTACTGAACACCTTTCTGACTTCCTCGATAGCATTTTCCAGCCTATCGTTGAGAATCTTCCCTCCTTCATCAAAGACACTCATCACGCTCTTACAACTTTCTCCGCTATCCGACTCCCAGCAGACCGCGCCTACCGTCTTTTCTTGCTAACGTCTGCTCTCTGTATACCTCTATTCCCCACTCTGATGGTCTCCGAGCTCTTCGGTTTTTTCTGGACCAACGCACTTGCCCTTCTATATCCACTGTCACTCTTCTCCGTCTTGCTGAACTGGTCCTTCAACTGAATTCCTTTGAATTCAATTGGTCATTTTTTTTGACCAAAATATAAGTTGGTGTTTGCCATGGAACGAAGAAGGGGATCCTACTAGGGCCTGTCTATTCATGGGCCTCTTGAGCATCAGATATGGCAAATAATACTCCCCGGTCCTTTCCCTGGGGTTGGTACCGCAGATATATCGATGATGGCATAGGTCTCACAGATATGTCTGAGACTGATTTACACCGCTTCATCGACTTTGTGAACCACTTTCACCCCACCATCAAGTTCACCTCCCTCGTCTCCACAGTATCTGTCAACTTCCTTGACATTACTATTTCTATCACGCCCTCCGACCTTAATACCTCAGAATACTACAAGCCGACAGATGCCCACAGCTACCTCCTGTATACCTCTTCTCATCCTCGGGCCTGTCGTGACTCCCTTCCCTTTTCACAACTTCTCCGCCTCCGCCGTTTATGCCAAGACGACGATGACTTCCACTTACGAGCAAATGAGATGTTGGATTTCTTCCGTAACAGACTTTATCCAGAATATGTTCTCACCTCTGCTCTCCAACGTGTGCTCACCATCTCTCGTCTGGAGGCCCTCAAACCTCACCATAAATCCACTTCGGATAGAGTCAAATTAATCTTGACCCATCACCCTCACAGTACTACTGTCAAACAGATCCTTTTCCGCCACCTCCCTATCCTCCAAGCAGAGCCTCTGACCCAAACAGTATTCAGTGAAGCACCTTTGGTGGCATATAGACGTGACAAGAACTTGAAGGATCTTCTTGTTCACAGCCGTCTCCCAAAGGAGAATGCCACTCACTTTGGCACACTACCCTGTGGTCGGACACGATGCAACACGTGCAAGTATGTCATCTCAACCCAGAAGGTGTCCTTTCCTAAGGCTACGTACACCATCACTAGTAGCTTCACGTGTGAATCGCGCAATGTCATTTATATGATCATATGTAAACGTTGCTGCAAAACCTATATTGGCCAAACAGGCAAACGACTTGGGGACAGATTCAGCCAGCACTTAAATGACATCGCTCAGCAAAAGTCCACACCAGTTGCTATACACTTCAATGGTCCTGACCACCATGGTCCTATCGACATCCAGGTCACAGCGATCCGATCCTGCTCCTCTGACACTGCCAGCCGAGAACAGCTTGAGAACCGTCTTATCCACCGCATGGGGTGTCTAAAACCAGCCGGTCTCAACACTTTTCACACCTTTGTCTGAGGTCACCCTCTCCTCTCTTGCTCTATTTTACTCTTTCCACTCTTATCCTATTCTTCTATTTGTATGCCATATACATTTTTTTATTTCATATTTATTTATCTCCCACTCATTCTGTCCTCTTCTATTTCCAGTCCCCACTTTTATCACGTTGGGTAGTTTATTTGTCCGGTTTCGTTTTTTAGTTTCGTTTTTTAGTTTCTTAGTATGCATTGTGTACATCCGGCGGCGGAAGTCACTTTCTGTTCAGCCACGAAACGCGCATCCTCATCAACAGACAGCGATTTTGATAGAATTTCGGTTCTTGCCTTCAGGGAAGTACCCAGTTTTTATTTTATTTAGTTTTTATGTGTCCTATCTAGCCTTCACTTTCTTTCCTTTCCTGACGAAGGCCTTGTGGCCGTAACGTAGACTATTTTCTTTGTCTTTTGTCCTCGTAAGACGAATCACCTTTTTTCGATTTTTTTTCAAACCCATCCATTGTATTCCACGTCTTACCGCAGTTCCCCTCCACTTCCTCAAGAAACTGGAGACAATTTAACAGACCTCAACATTTTGGTTCCAACAATTATGGAAATTTTGGAAGGGGTAACTACACTAGAGATTATCAACCTTACAATAATTTTTCTCGGAGACAACAAAATCCATCTAATAGATATTTTGATCAAAGGGGAAATAGTACTCACAACTATGCTAACTGGGGTTCAAATAGAACAATGGTCCTACCTATAGAGGAAATAGCAATGGTTCCCAATAGAAATAATAGTTTGTGATAGATTCTCGATATGATGGTAGAGTATCTCAAATGATAGATCGCATCGCCATGCTAACTCTGCTCAAACAGGATCCCCAGGCTGTCTTGGAAATGTTCAAGGGTAATAATGATAATAGTGTTTTCTAATGCTACTGCTTGCCCCCGTTGCTTTCGATTTCGAGATGAGGAGCATCTCTGTGCCCAGAGTGCACAACTTTGTTCCAGCCTACAGCGGTGGACTACTTTTAAGAGTTGCGGTCATCTCTCTTCCGACTTACTCTTCCTGCCTTGTCTGCACACGACGGGAAGAGGGTCTCTTACTCTACATAAGGGCATTTGTAAATAATAATCCAGTCTCAACTTTCTCTTTGATTTTCTGGATGCAAACAACCGTTGGGATTAGACAGTCTTTAGTTCATCCATTCTTGCGCAACAGGTAATATGGTGAAATGTGTGACATTCGGTGGGACAGTTTGAGACTTTTCCGACTGGTGCCATAGTCCACATTGCCACACAACATTTTTTCAACTGGTTATATACAGGGCATGTATGCTCAGATCGCCTATCGCTGACCTTACAGTGTCGGACAGATACATGGTATAAAGGTGTGTACGGCCAGTAAAAAATTGCTGCGTGGGGAACAGCAACATAATCTTACTACTGCCGCCACTATGGCCAAAATCTTTTACACCAGGTACATTCTGCTAACGTGATACATTCTGCTAAATTTGGGGAAAATCTTGCAGTAGTTGATGATACGATTGTTCAGTTCATACTAATTTTGGTGCTTCTTTTAGCCCAGTTCGACATACCTCAGTACATCGTTACTCTAATTTTGAACTCTTCTTTAAACGACTATTATAGAAAAGAAAGATCCTTCGGTTTTGTCTGACACACACAATAACTTTATAGCTACGACTGAATCTACATCCAGGTCACGTTGAATTGCAACTCCTTTGCTGCAATGGACTAGTGTTTTCTTTGCTACATGTACGAACTTAGTTGTTAGTTACATATCTATACCTTATGAGGTTTCTTTACTTTTCTTATTAACAGTATCTTTTCAGATATCTTCGTCTTTTTCGACTTTTTGGTCGTACTTACTGCTTTTTCTTTTAAACTTCGACATAGGTCCAAGTTTACTACTGTCTGCTTTTACACCTATTATGGTATATTTCTTACTTTTTTCTTTGTCCTGTACACAGGCTGTATGACTTCAGTTCAGCCTTTGAGATGTACGCATTTGTCAACTGCATTTTCCTTTGTCTTGCGCAAAAAAATCCATCTCAGATTGTCGAGCCATAATTTTACTAACATTAGTCATCATGACACTCTTAGTACTTTGCCTATTGAACGGGGGTATCGGTTTGTGTATTCCACGACTTTTCCATACAGCATTACACACTGCTGTTTTTTCTCAGAACACTTTATTTTATCGCCCTATACAATTGTTTATATCTGGTTAGTCCTGTGCTACTTTCTCTGTTACCCTTTCTCGTGTAACGGAGGAAGGTTTGATTAAACATCGTTACAAGGTGTCGGACCCCCGTACAGGGGGTCGGAAGTTTTACAAAACCACATGCGGTAGGTTTAAATTTAAAGTTAATTGGTTGCCTTTCATAAAATCCTACCGGTATTAAAATAAGGATTTGCATTTGTGTTTTTTTCACAGCGACGGCTTTCCCCCATGAGAATCAGAGTTTTGCTATGTTACGTGATATAGGCTAGTACTTTACTTTTCAACCTGTTTGTAATATGTCAAGTTTTTTTCCTGTTTCCAGTGAAGACAGACAGACAGAATTTGCCACCACACTAGATAATTATGTATCCTCATGCTCACAAGAGTTTTCAAGGATCACTGGAGCTATAGGGATATTTTATAGTATATGTTGTTTAATTTAAGACATTGTATTATTTACTTTTTATGCACCATGCCATTGCCATATTGTTCTTGTATGACTGTGTTTGGTATAAACATGAACGTGTTACAATTATAGTGATAATGCGATTTAAATTTAGATTATCATTATGATACATTTCGGTACTGTACTTTGGAAAGGTGTTTTTCTGACATTGTGAGATATTTTCTTTACCCAGCGCTTGATTGTGAGCTAGGGGTAACTAATTTGTAGCTGTATTGGTTAATTTTTGATGTCTATAATAAGTTCATCATTTGTACTGCATAAGTTTAGTAACTTGGCTATTCTTTTTGCATATTATGCTATTTTTTTAAATGGTTTTATTGTGTTCTTTGGTTTAGATATGCATTGGTTTTTTCTAGTATATGTTGTTTTTTGCCATAATAGTGTTTATTTATACAATGCATTGTTTTATTTTATGGTTACCATGCTGTATCATTGTTCTTCTTTTCCTACTCTCATTTCATTGTTTTTTTTCTTTCTTTGCTGGTCATTCTTCATTTCATTCCATCTCTTCTTTTATTATCCACTTGTTGGTTCTTATTTTGTTTATGCTTCCATACTTCATCTAAGTTTGCATTTGATTCTAGTTACATACTTCTTCTTCATACTCTACTCACACTTCAATCCCTTTATTGTTAGGTTAATTGTATGACTTAACATAATATAATTATTTGTTGTAGATATTAGAATGTCAATCGACCTCACATTTTTTGTTCGATGTAATTGTCAAACAAAAAAATGATGATATCATTGTTTTTTTTTTTTTCCCCGGGGGTCGGTGTAGTCTGTTAAGTCATGTTTTATTAATGGAGTTAGGTGTTTAAAGATTTATATGTATGGGTCGGATTTTTGTACACATGTTAGTTAGCACGCTTTAGTGATGAGATGATTTTTTGAGTTGGGGGCTTATTGCTCGAAAATGTTTGAACACAGCTCAACTGTGTGGCTGCTAGTTGTTTTAAAAAAAAAATATGATAAAGCAAGTTGTCGAATATTCTTAATGTTAATTTGGGGAGAGACGGTTGAGCTGAGTGATAGTCTCACGCGGTTAGTCCGCGCATGAGTAATTTTTACTGAGCTGTTCTGAGATGCAGTAATCTCGTGACAGTACGTTCCTGGCAGGGCTTTGGGATGGTGACTCTCCATCTCGCTAGTGTGTTCCAGTGGGTTCTTTTTGTAAAGAGAAATATTTGATAAAGTGCAGAGATATATATATATTATTGAAGTGAAGATAGAGAGATTTACGGGAATGTTTTTTCTCCCGGTGTATTTGTCATACAAAAGCCTTGGATTGCACGGGCTTATTGTTATTTATACTGCATTTTGTTGTTCAAAGCTTGGATTTATGATGGATTATTGATGTACTGCATTTATTACTCAAGCATTGGATTATGATGGCTTATTGTTGTACTGCATTTGTGTTCAAAGCCTTGGATTTTAACTATGCTGGCTTGTTTATGTATAGTACTGATTTATTAGTAGGTCAGCCCAAGTTATGTTTATTATGAAGAACCGTGATGCATGCGGTCCCGGTTAACGGATTTTTTGGATTTATTCACCCGATGCTGTATGTTTATGCTGTGAACTATTTATACCATTGATGTCTACGTCACTGTGTCGGTAATAAACCGTGTATAACTTTACCAGTCGTTTCAACATTTCCTGACTCTCACGTTTACTGTGGTGTGTGGTTCCAGTCTGTGTTGGTATGCCAGAACCTTTTGCATTCGCGTATGTTGACAGTCACTCACTCACACACCGGTCGGCCATCCGTAAGCCCGACCTAAGCTGATCGTCATTATCAGCGTATATATATATATATATATATATATATATCAGCATTGCCTTCTTTCCACCACTATAAACTTGACTTAGAAGCCGAAGTATTGGCTAGTCTTAATCTGCTGCAAAAAAATGTGTTAAAGAAAATAAACTGGTAACACATACTGTGGCTCAAAAGTTACTGAAATTTTGCCAGCAATGATTAAACATTACAGCTGTTACTCTGAGATTAACAGGGAAAATGTATGCAGCTGTTTGTTTAACCTCTCGCTTTTAATAGAAATAACAAAAAGATCAATAATGAGCAGGATGATAGATAACATAGGATCTGGTGATTTGATCTGGTCTGAATAAAGTATCAGGTTATAAGGTGTGTGTACTACGTGTTGCATACTGTGAATAAAGTATCAGGTTATAAGGTGTGTGTACTACGTGTTGCATACTGTGAATAAAGTATCAGATTATAAGGTGTGTGTACTATGTGTGTTCCATGCTCATCATCATCATTTTCCATTATTGCTCCCTATGGAGCATGGACCCACCATTGCAGCTGGTCCACTTGTAGGAAGCCTGCACAAAGTATTCACATACTCTTGCAGCAGTTGTTTCTTTAACAATTTGTTGTACATGATGAGGTTCCAGTCCCATACTCAGTCTCATATTAGTCACCTTGTGCGACGTTCCTGATGAAGCAGTAGCCTGTTCTTTCTTTGTCTCTTCAGATACCCCGGGAACTACAAGGGGTGGTCCACTCTCATGCTGACAAGTATTTAAAATACTGTTGGCAAGGGTGATGAAAAGATAGCAACTGTTTGATGTACATGAAACTGTATGGTAAAAAAAATTGTGATGTAAATAAAAAGTATAAAACGACTCTTGATAGAAACTTAGAAATTGTAAGAAATCACCTTACCTCTTCATACTCCTTATGGCCGATGTCATCAAGGCATGTAAGGAGAGAACAAGAAAGTATTCAGTGGGGTACTGGAAGATGAGACAGGTCTATATTTCGGAGCTGGCATTTGCTGATGATGTTGCCCTGATTGCTAAATCAGAGGCACATCTCCAATCCAACCTGCAAGTCTGGAAGGAAGAGCTGGAGAAGAGAGAGGGATGGTCATAAGCAGCTCTAAAACAAAATCCATGGTGATATCACGAGAAGAAAGAAGACATCAGATTAAGCTGGGAGAACAGGTCCTGGAGCAGGTCGACCACTTTAAATACCTCGGAGCTATTATAGACCAAAAGGGAGGCATCAAAGAAGAGTTGGCCACTCAAAAAGCAGCAGCTGGAGACTTTTTCAGGCCATAAATCGAGGATTCCTCAGCAAGAGGGAGGTTGGTAAGAAAACGAAGATGGCTGTATACCGCTCCACGTATGTCCCAGTCTTGACATATGGATGCGAGTCATGGGCAATGACTACAACCCATAAAAGCCAGATCCAAACCTCAGAAATGAGGTATCTGAGGAAGGTGGTTGAAGTAACAAGAAGAGACATGGTACGCAACCAGACGATACGTCAAGGCCTTAAATCCTACCCCCTGCAGACCCAAGTAGAACAGTCCCAATTAAGATGGTTTGGCCATGTCTGCAGAATGGGAGAAGATCGGATACCACGACAAGCATGGGAAACAAAGAGCCAAGGATCCAGACCCCGAGGACGACCCAGAGTCCACTGGGAGGACAACATTAGACATTCTTTGAAGGACCGAGGACTAGAATGGAACCAGGCCAGGAGGAAGACAGCCGATAGGATAGTTTGGCGCTCTCTCTTCCAAACCTCTACACCTCACGGTAGAAGGGGAACGACTAAGTAAGAAACGTGAGACATTTTAAAAAACTGTGTGAGGGAAAACAAAAACAGTTGTGTGATATCATGAAAGGGTGTAGCATAAAATAAAATATAAACCAGCTGTGAGATATAGTAAATAAATAAATATACTACTCGTCAAAAGTCAAGGGCCACCCTATTATTTTCAATACACTTTTATATAAGCGCATAGAATGATTAAATGAAGGAAGTTGTTAGTAAAAATGGGTGCAATATCTTCCTCTGACAGTCCTCTATGCACGTTAAGCATAAAAACAACTCACCGACAACCATGGTGATCACGTGTAATTTGGTTTGCTGACCATAAATTAACATTTTTAATCTGTTTTTTCAAACTTCCGTACAACCAAACAGGTGAAGTAATCGGGCTGATTGACATTCCATGTGCAATGGCGACTTTTCGTGAACAGAGTTCACTCTTAATTTGTTTTACAATAGCAGAATTAGGGTAGTTTCATCACTTGCAAAAACCATGCCACCGAGAAGAAGTCTTGACACCTTACAAAGAATGAGGGCTATAGCGTGGGTTGAAAGTGGTTTATCTGTCCGTGAGGTTGCTAGAATTTTGGAGAGATTTCAGGCCACAGGAAGTGTGGAGGATCGCCACCGGCCAGGTCGCCCTAGATGCACCAATAAACATGATGACCGGTACCTCTTGTTGTCAGCCCTGCGCCATCAAACAGTGACTTGTTGCACTCTAAGATGTCAGCTGAGACAAACTGTAAACATTAATGTCAGTCAAAGCACCATTCACAGACGTTTACATGAATTTGGACTGGCTGCTCGATGTCCTGCAGTCAGAATCCTTCTTACTCCTGCTCATCGCAGCACCTGTGTTGCTTGGTGTCGCGAGCACATCCGATGGACAAGGCAACAATGGAGTCAAGTTCTCTTCACTGATGAATCTCGCTTCACCAATGATGGCAGGATTCGAGTTTGGAGACGACCAGGAGAGCGATTTACTGATGACGCAATTCGAGAGGTGGATCGTTGTGGTAGGGGTTCTGTCATGGTCTGGGGAGGCTTCTACAGACACGACAGGACCCCACTCTACATCATCCAAGGCAACTTGACCGGCCCAAGATACCAGAACGAAATCTTGAGACCAATTGTTCAGCCTGCTCTGGAGGCCATAGGTGGTAATGCCATCCTCCAAGATGATAACGCTCGACCCCATCGAGCTCGTGTGGTGAATGAGTTTATTCAGCAACATGGGATCATCAGGATGGCGTGGCCAGCTCATTCACCTGACCTTTCTCCGATTGAGCACCTCTGGGATGTCTTTGGTCGAAGATTGTCAACAAATCACCCCCTGCCAATGGATGTTGCACAGCTGACTGCATTTCTGCTTCAGGAATGGCAAGCTGTTCCTCAGGATACTCTTCGGACCCTTGTGGACTCGATGCGTCTACGCTGTCTTGAATGCCTTGCTGCAAACGGTGGTCACACCCGATTTTGAAATGTCTATTTGTCCAATATCTATTGTGTGACTTTTGAAAAGGTGGGTGACACACTTCACAGCTTCATTGCGTTTGAATGTGTGTTTCCATTTCTTTACGGGACATGTCAATTTGGTATTCAATAAATGCTGTTTTGACTGATACCAATTACGTTTATATCAGATTTGTTTTAAGGTTTCAACCAAGGTTTTTTTAAGTGGCCCTTGACTTTTGACGAGTAGTATATTACACACATAAAGGTATATTTCAGGCACTTGTGAGAAATATAATGAAGCAGAAAACTAAACAACAGAAGTGAGTGGCTTATCAGAGAATTGATTCCAGGACCTTCCGAACGGCACCACCGCCTAGCTATGGAAGCAAATCACTCTATCCTCCCTGCCAGCTAGGCACCACAAAAATAGTGCTTCGTAGCCGGGGGTTATTAGCGCGATTTGCAATACTGAACACCGGATATGTACCTAGGACTATCCTGCCTAATGACGCTCTCACTTCTGTTCCCCTATTATACAGTATATGTGAGATATAGGAAAGTTACCAACAGAAAACAACTGCATCTGCTGTGGAAAGAAGCATTTATACGACAGAGTGTTTTAACTTTAAAATATGACAAGTAAAAGTGCCTCTTTTTTCATTACATCTTCTTTGAATATTGGTCCCATTGAGATAATCTTCCTTGACTTTCTGCTCCTGTGGAAGTTGTAACACTCTTCTTTGGTAAAACCAGATAGTTGGGGGTCTACAGTGCTCTTTTTCTGTGTTCATTGCCCATGATTTGCATTTGAATGATGATGCAACATTGTTGTGATATGTACAGTTTTTATTTTTGGTTGTTATTCCTTTCAGGGATACATATCCCATGATAATGGTAGCCAATAAAGTGGATCTCATTCATCAGAACATTGTCACCGGAGAACAAGGTCTCACCCTGGCTGCCAACTTGAAATCATCATCAAGAAAGTTCATAATTATAACTATACACATTGTCAAAATCACCCTGGCATTTGCCAACTTGTAAAAAATGTGATTTCACACAGTGGAAAGTTATCATGTATGTTGAACCTTTGAAGAAATTTCTCATATCAATTATAAGATATTATCAAATGAATGTTAAGTTTAAAATCAGCTGGTCATTTTTGAGAGTAATTGGGATTTTTTGTGTGAAGCATCACAAAAAATCATTGCGTACTGTTTTGTTTGTCATTATTTGTAAAATACAGTTTCTGCCCCAGTAATTTATATACTCTTTATGGAATGTTAGTCACATTTATACAGATTGGCATTAGGTCTTTTGAACACAGTATATCGTGTCGGTTTTACCCCTACAGTTCAACATTCCACAATACAGTTGACATTCAAAAATCCGGCCATCGATAATCCGGTTCCTTCAGATTTCCGGCATGGATTTTGGAGCGCATTTTTAAATTTACCGCGTTGGCGCGCCACTGTTTTCTGGAGCAGTTTATGTTTTGATGCAGCTGTTGGGTCTTGCTTGCACGTGTTAACAGGCATTCCTGCTCATTCCTTCTCATTTTATCATTTATTTGCTGCTGTTTAGCCCCATTATGGATTCAGCAAATAAAAGAAGTGGTGTAAAACGTAAACATCGTGCATTGTCGATCGCAGATAAAGTGTACAGGTAGTCATTTTCTGTTAAATATATACAGAATATATAACCATAAAAAATCCGGCATTTTCAAAAAACCGGCACTCCTCAGGTCCGGAGGTTGCCGGATTTTTTAATGTCTACTGTATTTTTATGAGGAACAAACATGACAGTATTGTTGTTTAACTAGAGCTGCTGAGCCAATACCAAGTAGAAGGTTCTTTGGTAGTATCTACATTGTAAATCTAGGCTTTTCCTGTGGCTTTTCTGCCATTCCGAAACGTGTTGAGTTGGAGTGATGAGTTACGTTTTTCCAGCTTGGCTTGCATTTAAAATATCACATCTGGTCCCAAGCCAGGAGGAATAAGCACCTGGCATACTGTGCATTTTGCACCATCCAAGGGGCTCTCCAAATAGGCAGAGCTAAAATACTGTGCTCTGGATCTGGACTCTCCCAAGGAATTGTGATGTCCTGCACAGTCATTTCTCAGCTCCCCCTGCCTATCATGGGTCCATAGTGAGATCCTGCATGCAGCCAACCAGGTCAAAGCCAGAGTTACGTATGGGGCTCAAGTGACTCTTCCAAGCTTAGTGTGCAATGCTGGGTTCTCGACATGTTTCACCAGAGGGGGATTACCTGGAAGTGTGTGGGTGATTTCAAGAGTCAGTGAGTGTGTACTTAGCCTCACAGATAGAGAGTCACTTCCACATCTGTATACAATTGTGCTCAGCTGGAGGTCATATAGGAATGGCTGCAGATATACTTCCATGCATAAAATGAGGGTATATGAGAACTGTGAAATGGAACATGTAAAACAAACACTACTGCAGCAACAGATGAACTGCTAACATTTCTCACTCAGTACCTTAGATATATCCTTAAAATCAAATGGATGGATGCAGTAAGCAAACCTGAGTAGAAGACACTGATGTTGGATAGGGCACACAATAAGGAAATATGTTGATTGCATTAGAAAGCAGGCCTTGTTGCGGAATTCCCAGGGTAAGAGATAGAGGGATACCAAAATCACATTTAGTTTGGAACTGAGATAGGCATGAAAGTGATAAAAAGGTATAGAAAGATGTTAGATGGGTGGCACAGGACAGGAAGGCTTGGCATGCATTTGTTGAAGGTTTGTATTCCTTAGGGAGCTGAAAATTAATGATGATGATGCTAACGAGCAAGCTAGCAAGACCTGTGTTTCAGAATGGACCAACAACCAATTCAGATACAAATAGCCACATGTAAATAGTATGAAGAAGCTCATACTCTTTGGACAAGGTACGAAATATGGCACGGCAGGCCATTGAGTGGAATTTGGAAGGAAGGAGAAGAATAAGATGATTAAGGAATAATGGAAGAGATCATCTAAATGTAAAATGAAAAAGAGTAGATATCCTGGAATGAAGTAATAAAGATAGCCCAGTGTAAAGCATACCAAAAGGTGTTGCAGAATCACAAAGCTCCACTTGGAACCAGAGAAGGGAGTTAGTTAAGTAAATAGTAAGAAAATAAATAAAGTTAACAATAATATGTTGTCAATTAATTCATTCAAAATGCTACATGTAGCTTCATTCATTTATTCTTAACCCCTCAGCACCCCAAAGATCCCAGGCCTTAAGCAAACAGATTCTAAGTTGTCGTCTGCCATCAGGTCAAGGTCTTTCCATGTCTTTCTCATCATTTTCATTTACGTCTCCAGTTCAGTTCTCGTTGTTTTTTCGATCCTCCAGGTTTTTTTTTAACCTAACATGCATGTCATTAAAAAAAAACTACTAGTAAGGTTTGACATGAGACAGACTATCCCATCCTATAAAAACTTCAAGTAGCTTAATAATGGAAAATTTAATGTCTTTCCTCAACCACCATTAAACCTTCAAATTCTCTTATCTCTCCGTCACATTATTAGTCCCATCTTTTCCTACCAAAGTTGCAATCTTTTTGATGGTGTGTTTCGGCCGGTGAACTAAATTTGTGTGCCTGTTGATATACTGAACAAATAAAAATTTCTGGAATTTTTCCCCATTTTCTATAATGCAATTCTTGTAAGAAAAAAAGTGTCTCTACCAGATATATGCATATTTAGCCAGTGAAGCCTCATCTCTAATCATAGATGAGGCTTGTGTGCTTTCGTGCCACGCTATTTCTGTCTTTTCATACTTTTGAAGCAAAATAGAAATGAATAAAATGACCACAGAAGAATTTAGTGCCAGCATCAGGGTATGCAGCAGAAAGTAAACAACATAATTATTTCCCACCATATTTTGTGAGGTGACTTACTCGTTGCTTATAAGCATCCTGAAAAGACTCAGTAATGTTACAGCAAAATTTGTCTAGGCTGGAATTGCATTGTGAAATGTGTTTTTTTCCATCAAATTCTGGCACTGTGGCGTTAATTATGAAAATCCTGATCTGCAATTTTGAGGAATAAATTGAATCCTGTCTCTATACTCTCAGATACCTTACATTGAAACAAGTGCTAATTGGATCCACCAATGAATGTCGACCTGGCTTTTCACGAAATAGTTAGGATTATACGGTAAGAGCATATGTGTATATGGTGTGTGAATGCAACTGTGGCAACATGCTTAGTTAATTAAAAGAGTAGTAGACAATAACTAAGACATTGACTAACGGCATAGTGTTGTAGGAGTCAATAGTTGAACTGATAGAGAATGCATGTAGTGGAATTTGTGGAGAAATGCGAATGCTTTTGCCAGGGTTCAGCAGCTTACAGCCCACAGGCTGAAGACAGCCGTGCTGCAGTCTCTTCTGGCCCACATTAATCGAATAATTAAAAAATATCAATGAGAAACAGATATTTAAACAGTTGTTGTTCTTGCTGTTTTACTTATGTGTTAACTCATTCTACCCCAGGCGTTTTTTTGGTTTTACCCAGGACCCAATATGCAGGCATTTTTTCTCTACAAGTGATCTTTTAAAAACAGGCAGTAGACACATATATTAATTTAGTAGATATATGTATTATGCATCAAACTTTAGGAAATTGGCTGCAGAATGTTGTGTTGAGTTCTTATGTGATGTTATAGTTGTTTGTTATATCTTGTGAAGTGTAGAAACAATAAAAAATGAATAAAGATTATGCACTTACATGTAAATATTTCAGCTGTACTTAATCCCTTGGTAGTAAAACACCAGGAATTGAAACATATATCCGGTTGACAACTAATTCAAGAAGTTTGATAAAAAAAACAAATGAAAATTGTAATTTATATAAAATGTTTTGTGAAGTCACATGTTGCTGAAATGGAATCTCACTTACACATTCCTGTCCCATGCAAATTAATTAATTTATTACTTAAAAATGTCACGTTTGTTCTTATCGGAATCGAAAATAGGTTATTATCGCTAAAATTCATTTCGAAATTATGTATTGAGGTTGATTCGTTAATAGTTTATGAGTGTTATGTATTTGACTACACTGCATGTAAACTAATAACCCTATGACATCATTAATTGATAAAAGTATGCAAAAACTAAGCAACAATATAATTATTTTGCTACCAGTTCAAAATACGATGTCTACTGGAAGTGTTTACATGATATGAACACTCTAAGGCCACTTATTTTCTAATTTTTTTTGTTCAGTTTCGGAATCTTATAAAGCGGGTGTACCACGCGGCCTGCGGCTAGATCCAAAGTAATGGATATAAAGCACACAATTGTAACTTTACTTACATTTTTTAGTCGTTCCCTCGCTCATACAGACGTTCACACCATGTAGCCGGATTTAATGAAATATTTTTATACAGACTTATCCTATCAGATGTTCTATAATTTTCCGCTCAAATAACATAAATTATATCACCTTGGCTGCGCCATACGCCCTGGGTATAATGAATGGCCTATCTGGCACGCTATGCCGTTTGGGTAATGATTTATGAAATGACAAATTTTTAAGTACTAGGTTTGGCCTATAGAAGCTTATCATTGTTCCTTTTCACGTACCTTTATGGAAAGCACGAGCACCACTTCAGCTGGTCCCCCAGATACGTGCACCAATGCATTCACATGCAAAACTTGGCAGTGCTTCACTTGTAGCAATGTTTTTTACATGATGAGGTTGTCATAATGAAAACCGCATATTGGTTCACCTTGCTATGAGCGGGGTAGTTTGCCTTAGGGCTTTTGTCTCCATCAGAGATCTTCTAAGAATCTAATGGGGACAAATCAGTTGAAGTAGTTGTTTTTGGTTATTTATAACATGCATTAGCTAGCTGTTCCTTTCAATCACCTACATTATTGGTACTCAGATCTAGCTGTCAGTTACTTGTCATTGTACCACATTAATTACACAGAGCTAATCTTGTATCCCCTTTCCAGGCACATACTTTTTAATACTAGTGAGTAGCTGTATTACTTTTCATTGTACCTATGCCATTAATACACAGATGCACTACAAGTAATACACAGCTGCTGTATTTACTGTAGCAATGGACCTACATTAATGACAGAGCTAGTCAGTATCCCATGTCTTTGTACCTCATAGAAATACACAGAGCTAGCTGTATGACTTTCATTGCACCTACATTAATACAGGGGGCAGTAGCCTTATTCCTTTCTTTGTCTACATTAATCAGAGCTTAGCTGTATTACTTACATTGGACCTACATTAATCAAGAGCTGTAAGATGTATTGCTTTTGTGTTATTAATACACAGAGCTAGCTGTATTACTTTCAATTGTACCTACAATTAACTAACAGAGCTAGCTGTATTACTTTCATTGTACCTACATTAACACACAGAGCTAGCTGTATTACTTTCATTGTACCTACATTAACACACAGAGCTAGCTGTATTACTTTCATTGTACCTACATTAACACACACAGCTAGCTGTATTACTTTCATTGTACCTACATTAACACACAGAGCTAGCTGTATTACTTTCATTGTACCTACATTAACACACAGAGCTAGCTGTATTACTTTCGTTGTATCTACATTAACACACAGAGCTAGCTGTATTACTTTCATTGTGCCTACATTAACACACAGAGCTAGCTGTATTACTTTCATTGTACCTACATTAACACACAGCTAGCTGTATTACTTTCATTGTACCTACATTAACACACAGCTAGCTGTATTACTTTCATTGTACCTACATTAACACACAGAGCTAGCTGTATTACTTTCATTGTACCTTCATTAACTAACAGAGCTAGCTGTATTACTTTCATTGTACCTACATTAACACACAGAGCTAGCTGTATTACTTTCATTGTACCTACATTAACACACACAGCTAGCTGTATTACTTTCATTGTACCTACATTAACACACACAGCTCGCTGTAATTACTTTCATTGTACCTACACTAATACACAGAGCTAGCTGTATTACTTTCATTGTACCTACACTAATACACAGAGCTAGCTGTATTACTTTCATTGTACCTATATTAATACACAGAGCTAGCTGTATTACTTTCATTGTACCGTACATTATTGCTGCATCTTTTTTTTCAGGGGGGGACTGCCTTCTCCAAAGAAGGAAAAAAAACATCTGGAAGTGGAATGGAAATGTACCCTGCTCTGAACAAGCAGGTGTTTGTCTTATTTTTTTCTGAAGTATTTACATTGTGTACTCTCTTTAGACTGTGATATGTTTCAGTCAGTAATTCCAGTTATTTAGACTTTTAGACTGTTGTATGTGTTCGTACTGTTAAGGTTATTTAATTAAATGAAGATTCTTGATGCTATAAACGGGTAACAAAAAAAACTGGTAAATGGTAAGCTGTCAAAGAAAGAAAAAGGGGGAGATATACTTGTCAAACAGGCAAAGAGCAGAAGTAACAGACAGGGGATTTGATTCAGGCTCATCCTCACTGCAAGAGTGACCTGTATGGCCATGACACATAAACAGCTGAGCACTCCCAAAAGATGACAAAACACAAATAACTTTAGTAGTTACTTGCACAATCCTATCGCAACTAATAAATATAGGACCTAAATGACGTTAACAATTTTTACAAGCTGTATTATTGACTATATAACTTCCATTAACTTTTCTATTCACAAATATAGGCTAAGTAACAATAAGACGAAGGCAGTAATACTGTATCCAGTAGATCACAGACGAATAAATATAATAGAGAATAGCATTGGGTGGTTTCAGTAATGAATGTATAAACTCCACAAAAATAAACAAAGAGGGAAAACCCAAGATCTGTGCATTGTAAACAAATATTGAAAAATTGTGGTAAATAGTAAGCACTCATAAGAATGAATGAAAGAGGACACGAGACAGCAGAAAAATAAAAGAAGTAGTAGACAGGTCGAGGATTCAATCCAGATCAATTCAAATGGCAGCGTCAACTTGCTGTGAGAGTGACCCATGTCAGAACACATGACCAGCTAAGTACTATGAAAATAGTACATCACACGGGTAGTTGTTCTGGAAAATAACAAGAAATACTGAAAGTATTAATCAGGCTTCATACCATCTCTAGAATAAATTGTATGCTAGGCTAGCCAACCTCCATTGTGTAAACAATTTTGCTACAGAAAGCATCACTGTAAAATGTTCTTTGTTGCAGACTAGATTTTTCATAGATATGCACATAAAGGATATAGTCGTATGGTGGATGGGAAGAGTAAGAAACACAGACATTAGACAACATAATCAGATATTAACCCACTGAGAAAGAGAAGGTGTTGGAGATAGATTGACCACATTTAAAAAACCACCGAATGAAAATTCATCAGGCACAAACATGGAACCACAGGGACAGAGAGTGGAAAGATGAGGGAACATCATGGGCAGGTAGATACTGTGAACACGATTCAGGGATGGAAAGAAGTGAAGAAGGTGGCAGAGAGATACATGAGGGGACATGTGTGGTTATCATTTTCATCATGTCCCTGTTTGCTCAATTTGGACTGTGGAAAGCCATCAACTCTAGCTGGCTCTCTTGCAGGAAACCTGCACACCAAAGCATTCATGTTGTGCTTTTGCAGCATTGGTTTATGTAGCTATTTGTTTATAATATGGGGAGAGTCTCATACACAACCTCATATTAGTTACCTCATATCAGGGAGCTGCAGTCCAATTCTTTCTTTAACTCCTTAGAGACCACACACCCCACCAACCACCCCCCCACCCCCCCCCACCCTACACCCACCAACCCCTATCCTATACCCCCAGAAACTACATGGGACATATGAGTACACATCGAGCATATGTTGTGATCACTGCTGTAATATACCAGAGAGAGAGAGAGTGAGTCGAGGGCAGTTATTAATTGAAAAATCCAAGCATTTTTCACAAGTAGATCATATCTGCATGGAAAAAACTACCATCTTGCCCAAATTTTTTATATTTTTTATATACCCTATGTATTATCTTCACTTGAATATTGATTTTTATATCTTTAAATACTTAATAATTTTAGTTTTGTTTTAACTGCAGTCACCCACCCTCTGTCACTAGTAATTTTGTGCATTAGGTCATACAGAAGCCATGTTGGATGAAGATTATAGGAAGATCTTTATCTTTCCCAAGTAACTTATTTTATATATTTTTAATAGAGTAGAATGTCTGGTCA
The DNA here is from genome assembly GCA_024509875.1 of Oreohelix idahoensis. Lineage (NCBI taxonomy): Eukaryota > Metazoa > Mollusca > Gastropoda > Stylommatophora > Oreohelicidae > Oreohelix > Oreohelix idahoensis. The sequence goes on from JAMPIV010003313.1 coordinate 23,095, forward strand.
AGTTATATGTTGTTCAGTGTACGTGCAATACTCCCTTTGGAGCTGTGTTTTTACTATTGAAATATACAACGTTGCTTGTGTAAGGTCACTAGTTTTACTATAAAATGTGTAGATTTATTGTGAAAAATGTTTTTTTTAGTTTTTACAAAAATTTGTTTTTCATTTTTATACTGTGAAATTATATCTCTTGTTGTGATCCTGGATTGTTAAAATTATTTATGTTTGGTCTTCTGTGTATTACAGCTTTACTGTTTTATAAACTAATGCCAAAAATGTTTACCTGCTGTTTATTGTTAATTGAATTACATGGAATAAGTAGTCAGTGAGAAATTTAAAATGTATGAAGAATGTTGACCATGTTTATTGTTATATATTGTTCATTGTCAGTGAGTTTACTGAAACATCTATTGAAACATTAAATTTTGAACAGTTTATAATGATATATATTTATTATCCATCATTTCTTTTTGTAGCATAAGTTCTTCAAGAAGGTGAGGCCCACATTCTTCTGTCCTGTTCCATCCTCTCAAGAATCTGTCCTCATCTTTATGGGTGGTTTTTCATAATGTTTTTTCTGACACCTCTTTTTCTTTTAGTCTAGTAATTCCCAGAAATTAGGACTGCTTGTAATGCTATCACAAGTGGTTTTCTGCTATCCAGTGGAAACATTGTTTCCTTCACTTTGCCACTTACTTCACCGGTTCTTTCCATTTTAGATCGACATAGCAATGATTCTTACCATATCACCACTGTAATCCTTCTATTCTGTGCAAGTACTTGTAATAATTATACTGGCCAAAAATTTTTATGATATACTATGCCATACTGAATTAATTTTGTTCAAAATCACCCTTTAAAATTTACCTGCAGTTGAGATGTCCACAGAACTGTTTGCAATTCTTTGCATGTTTGGCACTAAATTTGTAACATTTTTTATGGTTGTGTTGTATTTATTATAAACATGAGATATTGGGTAAATAATGGTCTCATTGTTAATTCACATGCTGGAAAATCAAGTTCTAAACAGAAAACAGAATCTGCAACTCAGAATGTCAAGACCAAGCTCTGTTGTATGGCTCTGAAACATAGAACCAACGAAAAAAAAAAAAAAAAAAAGCCAACCAGAAAATTACAGACTTTCAATACAGTGAGGTGGGTGGGGGTCGGTGCTTGCTTAGAACAACAGGATTGAGTTATATGACAATATCCCCAATTATGGAACTGATGATATGAACCAGACCTAGTGAAACGTGTTATATCCTGATCAACATAATTGATGATATGAACCAGGACCCTAGTGACATCGTGTTATACTAACTGATCTAACATAAATGATGATATGAACCAGATAGTGAAAACGTGTTGGTATATTACTGATCAACATAAATTGATGTATATGAACCAAAACTGGAAACCGTGTTATTACTGATCAAAATAATTGATGATATGAACCAGACCTATGTGAAATCCGTGTTATACTGATCAACATAATTGATATGAAACCAGACCAATAGATTGAAATCCGTGTGTTTTACTGATCAACTTAATTGATGATTACTGAACGCCAGACCTAGTGAAACATGTTTATACCTGATCAACATTAACTTGAATGATATTGAACGAAAGACCTAGTGAAATCACATGTTTTCATACTGATCAACATACATATTACCATAAGATATGATACACAGACCTAGTGAAACCATTTGTTATACAGACAACGATAATTGAACAGATTAAAAACCAGACCTAGTTCAAACCATGTTATATACTGGACTCCAACATAAGTGGCAATGAAATGAAACCAGTCCCTAGTTGAAATCCATGAAGGTTATTTACTGGATCAACATAAACATGATGATATATGAAACCAGACTAGTGTAAACGAATAGGATTATACAGAGATCAAACCATAATTAAAGATATTGAACCAGAACCTAGTGAAATCATGTTATATCCCTGATCAAACATAATTGGATGATGTCCCTCCCAGCTATGGAAGTCCCCAGGAGGTAACAGACTCATCTTTCTCCTTTTACTTTTATCCCAGAAAAATAACATTTTAATGCTAGGGGCTTAGCTGAGCTACATCTATTTCTTGTCATCACTTTATCAAAGAATGTTATTGTTCATCAAATATGTCTCCTGTTTTACAATTAACATATTATGACTTTTCTCATTTCGTAAATGTGATCAGTGAAATATTGGATAAAACTTGTCAGAGATTTTAGGGAATAAGGAAAAACTGCTTAGGACATTGTCCTAAAGGAATTATTTAAGGAAATAGAAGAATGTAGGATAAGACCCCCCAGCTACTGCAAAAGTAGCAAAATTTCCTCTTAGTTCCTTTAGTGGTTTTCAAATGCGGTCAACGTATTTGATATTATTTTTTAGCTCATATCAATTTTTTGTTATTTAGAGTATTTATTATTTATTACTTGGGGTAAAAATTATTAAAACAAATTTAAATTTATTTTTTGTTATGTTTTTTTATATATTTTATATTTTTATTTTATTTTAATTATAATTAAAATTTTTATTTTATAAAAAAATTGGTATTTATTATAAATTTTATTTATTATTTTATTGTTTTTTTGTTTTTGTCAAATAAAAACAAATTAAACCCAAAAAAAGTAAAAAAAAAAAGTAAAAATCAAAAAACCCAAACCCCCCCCCCCCCAAAAAAAACCCCCCCCCCCATAACCCCCCCCCCCCACCCCACACAACCACAAAAAAAACCCCCCCCCCCCCCCCCCCCCCCCCAAAAAACAACCAACCCCCCCCCCCCCCCCCCCCCCCCCAAAACACCCCCCCCCCCCCCAAAACCACAAAAACTTCCCCCCCCAAACCACCCTACCCAACCCCCCCCCCCCCCCCCCCCCCCCCCCCCCAGCCCCCCCCCCCCCCCCCCCCCCCCCCCCCCCCCACCCCCCCAACCCCAACCAAACCAAAAAAAAATAATACCCCCCCCCCCAAAATACCCCCCCCCCCCCCCCAAACCCCCCCCCCACCCCCCCCCCTAAAACCTACAAACCAAACCCAAAAACCCCCCCCCCCCACCCCCCCCCCCACCCCCCCCCCCCCCCCCCCCCCCCCCCCCCCCCAACCAACCCCCCCCCCACCCCCACCCCCCCCGCCCCCCCCCCCCCCCCCCCCCCCGCCCCCCCCCCTCTTCCCCCCCACCCCTCCCCCCATCCTCCAACCCCCCACCCCCCCCCCCCCCCCCCCACCCCCCCCCCACCACCCCACCCCCCCCCCCCCCCCACCCCCCCCCCCCACCCCCACAACCCCCCCCACCCCCCACCCACCACCCCCCCCACCCACCCACCCCCCCCCCCACACCCCCCAAAACCACAAACCCCCAAAACCCCCCCCAACACCACCCAAACCCCCCAACCCCCACCCAAAAAAACCCCCCCCCACAAAAAACCCCAAAACAAATGACCCCCCCAAAAAAAAAAAAACCCCCCCCCAAAAACAAAAAAAACCCCCACCCCCCCCCCAACAAAAAACCCCACCCACATTAAGACAACCCTTGTACATGAATAACGAAGTACTATTAGAATCAGATTACGGGGGGGCGGAAAAAAAACAACAATGATGGGTATTATAACAGTTTCAATTATTTATATAATGCCTTACGCTGATTTTTCGCATACAAAATTTTCCTATTTTTCCACTTTCTTTTTATTATAAAAATTGCTTTAGACGTCACCCACCAGCTTGATTCATAATAGTGAAATTTCCATAGACGGATATATTTTTGTGAAACTTAAAGAATTTTATTCTTGGTTGCTAGCTGAAGCAATAGGCTATATTCCTAAGCTTGGTGTGCTACCTCAGTATTTGTTTTCCTGTATAATATCATACCTTTAGCTTAAATTACACGTATTAAGTTATGGCGGTATTTTTCTTGCTTAGTTGCAGCAGTAGTAATCTTCGGAAAAGATCAGATTGTGTTTGATTTGTTTTGCTGCCAGTTTTTTGTTACATCATTCTGAATTCAGTTTTACAAGTCTGTCTGTTCTTTGCATTCCAAGTTTGGACTCACATGGACATGTGATCAATTATCATTCCAGAAAATTGTTTAATGTATTATATCCGGGACATGTTTCCCAGCACCGTTAATAAGATGTTGAGACTGTAAACTTCATGGACTGTGCAATATTATATTACCTTTATAAGTTGCTCAACATTTAACATAAAAAAAAATTGTATATGTTAGTCATTTGACTTATAGTATGAGACAAAAAATGAAAATTCAGTTTATGTGAGATGCTTTCTAACCAAATTAATGCCATTCTTTTTTTATTGTTTGCTATGACTTATGTCACAGCCAGTCAGCCTTTTTCATATTGTTTGCTTGTTTACAAATTTCTTGAAGTGCATTTTTTAAAACTGACAGAGCTTATTATTGTTATTCCTGAGTTAAATTTGTGAAGTTAACTTGATTTTTGATTTAGTGGGAACAAAATATCATTGCCTTACTACTGCTTTATTCTATCTCAACTTTTTGCCAAAATTGACCACTAACGTTACATAATACTATCAACATCGTATGTGTAATCTATCAATTCTTGACCTTAGGTTAACTAAATACAACATCATAAAGTAATAATCAGTTATCATCCTTTGCCCTCAGGTCATAAAATCAACAGACATCGCTATATTTTAAGTTTAATCTATCATCCTTGACCTCAGGTCATAAATCAACATCGTATAGTTTAATCTATCATCCTTGACCTCAGGTCATAAATCAACATCGTATAGTTTAATCTATCATCCTATACAATATCGCACAGTTAACTGTTTGGATCATCATGAAAAATGTCATTTTAATGTGATATATCATTCTTGTCAACTATAACCAAAAAACTTTGAACGCACTTTTCTCAAAAAAAGCTGAAGTGGAGATAGAATACAGCAGTACTGTGGTGACGATATGGTTGGCTGTTAGGATCTTTTGGGAGGGAAGGGTATAAGGAATGGTCATCATATAATCAGACAAATGTTTAAAATTACGTTCCTTGATTTTCTGTTATTTTTCTGTACCATTCATATTAAACTAGTTTGACGTCAGCTTCCTTGAGTTATTTCTTCTTGTTCAGTTGAAGCATTAAGAGAATGGTAATATGCTCTGTATAGGTTCCAGGGGTCTCTACGGAAGCAAAGAAATAATAGGAACACCATCTCTTTACCAACAGAAGAGAAAAATCGAGCATAGCCAGAGTTGCCCTTGACTGGAACCCACAGGGGAAAAGAAGAGTCAGGAGGCCAAAGAGAACTTGGAGAAGAACTGTTGAAGAGGAGGCTAGGGAAATTGGAATGACTTGGGCACTGATGAAAAAGACAGCCCAGAATAGAAATCGATGGAGAGCAACTGTTTCTGCCCTATGTTCCAAAGGGAACGGAAAGGAATGATGATCTCTTCACCAAGCGTGTCATAAGAGGTGACTAAATTAAGGTTGTACATGGGGGGGGGGGTCTGGCAATCTCATCATTTAAAACAAATAGTTACAGAAACTACTGCTGCAAGAGTACATGTAAGCTTTGGTGCTGGCTTCCTGTTCCAGCTGGAGCAGTGGCTGCATGCCTCCACATGGAGTGAAAAGGGAAATGAATGGTAGTATAATCACACAAGCACTAATTTGCTGAAAAAATGGGAATGCTGCCTTAGGCGTCACGAGGAAGGACAGAGTATTAAACTGCCTAGTAAAAGTGCGTTGTTTCACTTTGTTATTGTTGATCAAAATCGATGTCATTGCACTCTGGGCAAACCCATAGGTGCCCAGTCTGCCTCAGAAAATATGTCTACGGGTATGAATGCCAAATGTTCTTGTTGCGCGCTGGTTGTATAAGAACCGGATGCTTCAACTCATACGTCCATCTCTGTTGGTCTTACGTTTGATGCCGAATTCCAGCAAACTTGACCTTGATGATTCATCGATTGCTGTGTCATTCTCTAATAGGTGATCATTAATTGTCCTCATTATCTCTCCCTTGCCTTACCGTTTCACGATTTACTTTCGTTTAGCTAGGGTTTTTTTTAGGGGGGGGGGGGGCCCCCCCCCCCCCCCATGGGGGCCCCCCCCGGGGGGTAAAACATTTCACGATTTGGGGCAGGGTTTTCTAGTGTAGAGAACAGTGTTTCCACGGGGGGTTAAGGGGGGGGGGGGGGCAATGGGGCAATTGTCCGTGAAGAATTAATGAAAAAAAAACATGTCGGAAATAATAATGACAAAACATCTTCTCTGAAGAACTAATGAAAAAACCTGTTGGTAACAATTTTGACAAAACTTCTACCTGAAGAACTAATGAAAAAAATATGTTGTGGAAAAATTAAGACAAAACCTCTGTCTAAAGAACTAATGATAAAACCTTCAGTAAAAATTATGTCAAAACATCTGCCCGAAGAACTAATGATAAAACATGTAGGAACAAATAAATAGAAAACATCTGTCTGAAGAACTAATTTTTTTATTTAAAAAAATAAAATAAAATGTTGCCTCGTTTTGGCGAGGAGCGTACCGTTCAACCTAGCCAGTTATATTAGGGCGCATGTCCAAATATAAAAGACCGTTAGGTGTGGAAAACACGAGGGGGGATGGGAAATTATGACAAAACATCTGCCCACACTGTTGACCTTCAGTAAGAGACTATTCTCCTTCTATATTTACTTCAGGAGTTGAATAGTAAGTTCGGCAGTTGACGCGTCCTACGTGCAGAATATGAACAATTACTCTGATCTCATCTTTCGCGGAAAAAAATAAAATAAAATTGAGAGTTGATTTTATCAGTTGACTACTATGAACAGAGCCAGTTCTTGGGTGGTGCAGCCGCACCGGTCATCATCAGGTGCGCGCCGAAAATTTTTTAAAAGTTGTGGAAATTATGGTGTGATCCAACTCAATAGTATGTAACTGAACCGCACAAGAGAAGAGAACAATACCGGGAAAGGGGGGGGAGGGGGGGGGGGGGCGGCGGCAGACAAGATTTCATACCACCTTGAAAATTCCCCATGACCGTTTCCGACTTTTAAAGCAAATAATTCTCGACAGTTCTTCGTACACTCTCAGACGTCTACTTGAATATTTTCAAAGAAAGCAGTGGGGTCAGCTTGAAGTTATTTGTATCTCCATAGCGTTTGTCCACGAATGGTACTGGTGATGGCTATATGTATTTTCTATACTGCTCACATATTGGGTATCTTTGAAGCAGATGTTCAGCAGTCATTTTATCTAAGCCACAGTTACACTCATCAGTAGTTCCTACCTTTAGTTTATTGAATATATGATATTCCAACCTGTTGTGGCCCGTGCGGAGTCTGAAGATTACCACTGCTCACTTCTGCTGACCTAGACAGTTCAATTCGCCCTTTCGAATTTACGCTTGTAGCTAAATTTTCTAGCCATTTCCGACTTCTTATTGTGTGTAGTGGCATTTATAACTGTGAAATCAAAACAATGAATGCGACTCTAATCGCTGGCTGACGATCTACGCGTGGGCTTAACCCTAAAGTTATCTGCAGAACATCAAGCTCAGATGTAACATCTAAATTAACAGTTGAGCTCTCAGTTTCAGATCTGAAATATATTTAAATTTACACTTTGCCCTCAAGAATATGTACTACGCATTGATAATGTTATAAATAATGATAGGTAAGCTGCTAGACCACTTATTTTGGAATTCGCGAAGCCGATTATTTGGAATTATCCTTTTTTTTTACACCAAAAACACAACTATTAAGTGCCATGCCGTGAAGTCGCACGGGATTGATAACGTGTTTTGCCATAAAAAAATACAAATTACGAACCTGTGGCGTAAACAAGACGTGCAGGAAAATCACATATTAACAGCAGAAGCAGCAAGCACGGGGACAAACATCGATGTGAAAAGAAAAAAAAGAAATGAGAGTAAACAATAACCAAAGAGATCCGTTAAAGATCAAACGATCGGAGAATTGGAAAAGTGCATAGCTTTGCCTGTAACATCGGCAAAGAAGAAGGACCAGGCCCAGATGTCATTGCTTGGATTGGTTTGGATTTCAAGGACCATCTTCATTACACACTGACAACGCCATCAGTGTTCCGATCTCCTCGCTTAGATCACACAAGGAGGATCTCAGCACAGTGCACGAACTCCGTTGCTAGGATAAACAAAGCCTGAGTTGACGGTACATCCAACAAACGAGACTATGGAGCCGTGGAGCTCTTTCCAAAGAAAACATAATTCAGGATGTTCAGTACAAAAAGGGAGATAATGATGATAATTATAAATCACCAGCATGCTCTTTGTTATCATATTCCATTTCGTTCCTTACAACGCTTGGAGCCACACCTGCAGCTGGTCCTGCCTGCACCAAACATTCACATGCTGTTACAGAGATGGTTTCTGTACCAATTAGTTTTTCATGACGAGGTTGCCAGCCACAAATACATAATTGTTACACACATAAAAGTATGTTGCAGGCACTCGTGAGAAATAAAGAAGTAGAAAACTAGACAATAGAAAAACAATAGAAGTGAGAGACTTACCGGAAAACTGAAGCCAGGACAATCCGAACGGTACCACCGCCTAGCTACAGATGCGAATCACAAACATCATATTAGTCGCCTGGTACGACACGCCTATTCTTTCTTTGTCTCAACAGAGGCCCCGGGAAATACACGAGGCTCATCACGATCTTCAATCAATCAATCAATCAATACCCTTTAGCTCTCCAATGAGCATAGGTCTTCAACAAACACATGCCAAGTCTTCCTGTCCTGTGCCATCCGCTCAAGTTCTTTCCATGTTTTCCTCATCATTTTCACCTCTGTTTCCAGTTCTCCTCTCCATGTGTTTTTTGGTCTACCTCTGCCTCTCTTTCCCTGTGGATTCCAGAACAAGGACTGCCTTGTAATGCTATCAACAGGTTTCCTCAATGTGTGTCCTATCCATCGCCAGCATCTTCTTCTCAACTCTTGTTCCACTGGCACTTGTCTGGTTCTTGTCATCAATTCCACATTTGTGACTTTGTCATACCATTTCAGTCCTTCTGTTCTACGCAAGCACCCGTTTATAAAAGTCTTGCTTTTTGGTTGTTGTTTTTGTTGTTCTCCATGTCTCAGAGCCATACCATAGGACTGACTTGACATTTGAGTTGAAGATTCTTTTTTTCGTGTTGGACTTGATTTCTCTTGTTCGCCATATGTTTCCCAATGCAATGAAAGCTCCTCTTGCTTTTTGTATTCTTATTTTGATATCACTGTCTGTCCCTCCAACTTTGTCTATATTACTTCCAAGATATGTGTACGATTCTACATCTTGTATTGGTGTTTCTTCAAGTTCAACCTTGTTATCATTTCTTGCATTTATTCTCATAATCTTTGTATTTTCCCTGTGTATTTTCAGGCCCACTTGATGTGACCTCTCATCGAGAATTTTCATTTTCTCTTGCGTCTGATTATGGTTATGGAACAGAAGATCCAAGTCATCTGCAAAATCCAGATCATCAAGCTGTTTAGTCAGATTCCACTGGATTCCATTTCTGTTGTGTGATGTCAATGTTTTCATAACCCACGATCTTACATACTAGTAAATTATCAGAAAGTTTATAACAAAGATCATCATTTACCTTTGTGATCCTTACGGAGCATGGAGCGACCATTGCAGCTGGTCCCTTGGTAGGAAGGCTGTACCGAGCTGAACCATGTAGCTGTGGTACTTTATTTTACATGATGAGGTTGCCAGCCCAATGCACAACCTCATTAGTCGCCTTGTACGACATGCTTGAGGATGTAGTAGTCCTATTCTTTCTATGTCTCTTCAGAGACCCCCGGGATCTACACGGGGCAGGTACAAGATAACCAAGAGACAAGGGATCGTGGATGAGAATATAGCTATCTGGAGTAGGGATGCACCACAATAGGGGGTAAGAAGCATGCCACAGAACGTAATTGTAACTTTCCACATTTGACGTTTTGTAGCCAGAATGGACGAACTTTCAATGTTGTTGTTGTTGTTGTTTTCAATCCATCGGCGCTTGGGCTTCAGCCCTTCGGCCCAATGACATGTAGCAATTTCATTTTTATGGCAAAGGGAAGCTTGGGTGCCTATGGACATTCCTTCCCACCCGGTCAGAAGCCAGACGCCTCTGCCATCTTAGCTCCTTCCCATCCACAGAGGGTTTAACGAACTTTCAATAAAATAAATATGTAACAAAAACGTTAACTTTGAAAGTAATAAGAAGACACGGAACAATTACACAGCAGGCGGTTCGTTTCAGAATACCGGTGCTTTAAAATTCTGCGCCAACGTAATCGTCTGTGGCTTTAACGGTACATGCTGCGATCATAGTAATTAAAGAAGAGAGAAAAATAGAGAGATCTTAATCTATCAGTGGGGTCCTACTCTTTGTCTCGCCAGAGACCGCCCAGAGCTACGCGAGGTCCACCAGGCTATGCCCGGATGAAATTTGGATTCGCCAAGAATAATCCCCACGGTAAAATAATAGCCAAACTTTAACACACCCCCCCCCCCCCCCCCCCCCCCCCTCCCTCCCCCCCGCCCACAACCCCCCCCCCCCCCCCCCCCCCCCCCCCCCCCCCGCCCCCCCCCCCCCCCCCCCCACCCCCCCCGGTATCTTTTCAAATTGGACCAAAATTAATGAATGCACTCCATTAGGCCGTATTTTTACACTCTGCCTATCTGGTAATATAATAATTAGCCTACTTTATGACGTTAAGGGTGTTCAAATGATTAAACCCGACCCGTGCAGCACCAGTGGACATTCGTATGAGGTGCAAGATGACGTCACATCTGACGTAATAAAGCAACCTACGAATGACTTATTGAATGGTACAAGTGTGAAAGTGTTCATTCTCCTAGTATTCCATTGGTTGTGCTTGCAGACCGTTTAAAATAATGCCGTTGTGATAAGGAATCCGTTTCCAAGGTCAATGGCAGTGCGAGCTCATCTCTACAGTTAGATGAGCCTATACGTCCACTAGGGAACTTACACACACTCATAAAACATGTAAAACAAAACATTGCTACAAGACAACTCACAGCGAAACAAAGTGACAGGAGAATGACTAGGTGCACAAAGGATCACTGACAAGGGAGACAAAGGTTCAGTGGCAGGAGTATCTCCAGACACAGTGTATTGCGTACAATGGACCACACAAAGTATAGACGATCAAACACAATAATGACACTACACAATTACACACACACAACAATAGGCTACCATACACACAAAACTCAATTACTGCCACAAAGGGGGATACACACATAAGCAACAGAGATGGGCATGTCGCTATCTCCATCACATCACATCATCGCACGAAGTGTAGAATAGCGGCGCGCACAAGGAGTGTGAGGTGTGACCAAGGGTGGATTACTCTGTGCTAGTATATAAGATGTATTATCTTATATAGTGAACACAGGATAACTACTCTATTTCATTACAATGGCGCTGGGGCGAGTGACGTGTAGTAATACGATAGAGTGGCGTAGGGCTGTAGAGAATATAACACATCTATGTAAGTTACACTATGTGACAGCCGTTTGGATAGTCGGAGAAGAGAGAGGATGTTTTATATGTACGAGAGCAGCTAGGGGATGATTGTGGTTAGATGGGGGTGTTGTGATTGGGGGCGGAACGGGAGGTAATGGTTGGGGGAGGGTGTTAGGGGGTGGAAAGGGGTAGATTAGGCGATGTGAAGGTGACTGTGGCGGAGGCAGGGGATTAAGAGGTGAAAGGGGCAGTGAAAGCTTAAGGCGGAGGGCCGGCGGGTCCGCGGGAGATCAGGGTTTGGTGTCTTCTGCCGATACGGTAAATCTTACAGGCAGACCGGAGGGTGTGAGGGATCAGGGAAACAAGGTTGGCGGGGGCGGGCGGGGCCTTCTGCGAGAAGGACGTCAGTTAACGAAATGTGATCTTTCCGCCCTGCCATGGTCAGGGCTATATTCAAGCCTGATACGACAGAAAGAAGCTGCATCGCCGAGAAGGACTTGATTGACCAGCAATACGGGTGGACCGTCGTCCCGGAGCATTACGTTCGCTGAGCAGAGGAAGTTTGGCTATGCCTTCTTGGAACAGTTCAACATGGGGTTAGGTAGAGAAACTGAAGTATCGAATAGGTGTGTTCACAATGGGTCCCACGGTATGCTGAACCGATCACGCATATAGGAAAAAGATCGCATGGCGGTGGAGTCTTGAAACCTACCTGAGTCTGCGTTTACGAAGACGATGGAGGGTGATGTAATTTCTGTTTGCGCCTAGTGGCGGTAGGGGGGGGGATGGGGTGTCGGGCGGAGGGACGTTGCCACCCACTTAGTGGGTGTGCAGCTAATCAGCGAGCCATTGCAATGGGAAACATCCCTGGGTCACCAAATACCCAAAAAATTCAAGTGCACAGATATTCCCGCCGGTAAAAGCGGTGTATGCTGACCGCGATTTGTTTGACCATGAAGGGCTTCTATTGGTAGACTTTAAAGAGCCTGGCGTGAACATTCAATTGCCATCCGCTACAAAGACATACACTTTGACAACCCTGCATACAGCCATCAAGAAATAAACGGACCCGTTGCATGCTTTCGCGTGGTGTGATTCTGTGAACACGACAATGCTCGTCACACTTGTTGCGAACATTGTGCAGAAGCCGTTTAGCTCAAGGAAAAGGTGGGAAGTTCTGCCAAAAAAAAAGTAAAAAAAAACTATAAGGGGGGGGGGGGGGGGGGGGGGGAAAAACAACGTTTTAAAAGTATATACAGCCCCGATCTCCGATCTGATCACCATGTGACTTTCATTTGTTCGGACCCTTTGAAAAATCTCTGGAAAGGGACACAAACGATTCGGACCCGATGCAACTCACGGGGGCCTCCTCCCTAGACCACACCATAGGGTTCAATAAGCACTACCAAGTCATTTTTGCTCGGACGGAGCATCCAGCACCCCGTCTAACCAGCAGTGCGGATGCGTGTCCACGGGTAATGCCTATGGTGGACGATTTCTAAAGAACAACAGTGCGGTACTTGATTCATCTCAATGGCTGCTATTTAAATTCGACTAACTCCTGCAGATGTAACTTACGGTGTAGCTTGTCTATAAAAGCCACTGGAGATGGTTTCATTTGAACACCTCCTCGACCATGACAACTAACCCTGGCGGAAATATGGTGACATAAGATGTGTTATTCTGAAGGTGGAAGGGAGGGGGGGGGGTGACACTAAGGTTATGGCCCGGTACATGTTGATGACATAACTGGGCGTAAATTCTGACACAACATGGGGGGGTCTAGTTGTGGGGGGGAGATGACGCGGCAGTGTGGGGGCTATGGTAGGTAGGCTCGACATTAGCACATACTGCTGGATTAGAGCGTACGTGAGTGTCTGTTAGTGTCCTTGTCACAAAAACTTATACGCAGCTTCACAGAGTTGTGGCGTTATAAGTGTACTGGTTGGTTCACCGGCACACTTTGGGGGGTTACCATAATACAATGCCTGGGTGGGTCTGAGTTATGTAATCCCGGGGTCTTGGGGGTCAAGAAATGGATTGTGCTCGGGGTAGAATTTAACCTGTGATGGCACTAAATTGTGGTAGTGCTACATATAAGCTGGGTGTTGCGGGGGTGGTTGTTCTTGGTGGTGAGAGGGCACTTGCTCCTACTATCCAAGGGGTGGTGTGGGATGGGGTCGCGTTGCTTGCCTAAAAAAATAGTGGGAAAGGATTGTATTTATGTGGCACCCCAGGTCAATAAACGTGGGTTGGTGCGGTTTGACACGGGTGGGCGTACAGTTGCCAGGGATGGAACAAGGACACGTTGATGGTGGGTTTGACTGGGGCGGGGGGTAGGTTGTGTTAGGTGTAGTGTGCGTTGACAGACCTGTCTGTGTAGCTTTGCCGTGTGCTGGATGGGGGTGGTGCTGGCAATGGCCCCGTGTTGTCAAAAGACAGGGTGGCAGCGGCGGTTGGTGTGTGGTATGATGAAGACACACACTGGAGAAGGGGAACTGTAGATAGTCTGTTGGGGGGGTTGAAAAGGGACATGAGGAAAGACTATGGGACAGTGACAGGTAGATGTTTGTGTAATGTTGTTGGTGAAAGTTGGTTAGTTATAGGGGATAATTAGTGGTTTGAGTTGAAAAAGGGGGTGATGTTAAGAGATTTGGGGAGGGTGTGGGTCTACATTAAAAGGGGGGGTGGGGTCTTGTGCTTTTAGGTGCACAATTTCGTGAGAACGAGGTAGGGAGCAGTCAACCCCCCCCACCCCACCCCCCCCCCCAGGAAGGACCAACCCCCAAGGGTTTGCGTGGACGTCATTTGGGTACGAACCTCAATTTGGAAACAAATGTCCCGGTAGTTAACATTGTTGGGGGGGGTTATAAGGGAAGTGGTGATCAGTAGGGTTTTAATTGGGTGGTTGATTTTAGGTGTGGTTGTGAAAGAGAGAAGGGGGGGTGTGGTGGATGGGATTGGTGGGTGTAGGGGTATAGGTTGTGGGGTGGGTTTTTGTTTTTTACCCCTTATGGTTGAGTTAGGTGTAATATATGAAATCTAGGGTTAGTGGGTGTTAGAGGGGATTAGTTGGTATACTTTGGGGGGGATAAGAAATAAGTTTATAAAATGTAGATAATTGTTGTGGGCTGGTTGTGTGGGTTTTTGATTTGTTGGGATTTTTATTATTTGTTGTTTATTGTTTTGAGTTATATTTTTTTTGTTTTTTTTTTTTTTTTAACAAACCACACCAACCCCCCACCTCCACCCCCCCCCCCCCCCCCCCCCCCCCCCCCACCCCACCCCCCCCCCCCCCCCCCCCCCCCCCCACCCCCCCATCACCCCCCCCCACCCCCAATACCTTCAACACACCCTACATACAAAAATTAGCCATAACCGCTAAACCTCCTTATACCCCATAACCTCCCCCCAATCTCGCCACAATTCATCAATCCACTCCTCCACCAGCACTCATCACCTACACATACATTCATTTTTATATTTATTGGAGTAAAAAAATGTTAGCATTACACCCCAACCTCAATTACATACGGTTCTTGAAATTTTCCTCTGCATGACGTTTAACAATCCCCTACTCCATCAACCGCACCAAGCACCCACTATTCTATCAATAAGTCATCTGACCCACTATCAAATTGAAAATAGTGCCCTTAACATCTTCAGAATTCTCCCCAATGTTTGCTGATCTGTATCTGATTATAATTATTCAAGTAATCAAGCAAGCATACAAAGGCACATAACCATTGGGCATGCAACAAAGACAGAGTAAGGATGGACAAACAAAGCTTTCAAAATAAGAAACAAGAGGGAGAGGGGCTTTCTGCATTGAAAAATATTGGGTGTGAAAAGAAAACATATCCAAGACAAAAATAAGAATTCACGTCATTCAAACTGTATGTATGTGAGAACACGGAGAACAACGAAACAACATCCAAGAAATTGCAGAATTTCATAAAGTTAATAATTACGCGACGTCATATGTGGACGACCCCTAATTGTCAAAATAAAACAAAAATCAGAAGAAAAAGATTTGCCACTTAGATTTACTCTTGTTCTGATCTCTTTGATATGTACTGCTATTCCAGCCCCTTCACCTCTGAATTCTTGCGCGCATTCATTATTCCTAGTACGACATCAACTTGGCATAGTGATTTAAGATTTGATACGGTATGCAATAACGATAGAAAAAGCGACTCTCTCGAAGAAAGTGGGGCTTGTTCATGGAACACTTTTTGTGCTACCTGCAGTGTCAGATAGAAGGAGAGGTTTAACGCGTTCAATAAATTTCAAAAGGATATTGGAGAGGCACTTTATATGGCGACAACACTGACAGGATTGGAAAGGTTAATGTCACTTCACACTGGGCGATATTTAAGCCTAGGCTCTTGACTGGAGTTGTTGTAAGCGTTGCTGTGAAGTTGTCTCATAAAATGAGCGAAAATGTCATGGTACGACGAATGGTGCTAGTAATTTTTGGCCTACTGGATCGCAGATTTAAATTTAACTTAAAAAGAAAAAAAGATAGCAAAAACGTGATAATAGAAGATACTAAAATCTTAAAAATAATGCTCCAATCAACGACTAGCATAGGAGAAGATCTGCTACCATGACAAATATGGGAAACCAAGAGTCAGGGATCCAGACCTCCAAGACGACCCAGAGTTCGCTGGGTGGACAACATTAGACATTTTCTGAAGGATCGATGACTAGATTAAAACTAGGCCAGGAGGAAGACATCCGATAGGATAGTATGGCTCTCTCCCTGGCAAATCTCTACGCCCCTTTCAATTTAAAACAATCTAAATTTGCAGTTCATTATTTTCCATACTTTCATGAAGTTATTTCCAACTTATTTTACATTATTTATAGTTATTGTATAAATCAGCTGGGTTAAAACTTTAAGGAATGAAATGTGCCATTGTTAAGACAGATTAAAGTGCCCGAGTTGTCTTCGTTGTCTAGGACTAATTTCATTTGGTCTCAGCTCTTGTATTAATTTCCATAGTAACGATTCATTCGACATGTGTAATGGTAACATGTAAAATTTCTGGTTCAATTCTTGAATAAAGTCCAATTGACAAAACTCAACCAACTTGATATATTGAAATGACGCTTCAGTTTGACGACTTGAAATTTATTAGACAATTTGACATACTACATTTTCTCCAAGAACTTCACTCTATATATAGTCAATCATTGAAAAGTGGTCATTCGCCCCAATTCCCTTTCTATTCAACTCCATTTAATGTAACGCGTATTATATTTATGAATCAACATTTTCTGCTCCATTTTATTTATATATTTCGATCAGTTGCTCCTAATATATTTTATTCATTTCTTCTTCTTCTTTGATCCTAAGCCGCCGACCGTCATAGCAGTCAGTGGCCATCACGCCTAGTGGCGTCTTGTAGGGCAACAACAAATTGATTCCACTTTGCTCGGTCGGCGGCCATCCTTCGTACAGTGCCCCAACTCTGGTTCATTCTTTGCATCTCAGTCTCCACAGTCCTCCGCCAGGTTGTTTTTGGTCGGCCTCTCTTTCGTTTTCCTTCAGGGGTCCATAGCATAGCTGTTCTTGTGATGGCATCGGGGTCTCTTCTTTATTCATTTATTCACTTTTTATTTTTTTATTTTCCTCTTAATTTACTTTAGCTCAGCACGTTTATAAGGTTAAAGAACCTGTTCATTTGACTAGCAACACATCTAGCCTATAAATCATATATCTTCACATATCGGGGAATTGACGTCCCGAAAATAGCATTCTTATAGTTGGGGCAATTCCTACAGCATATACACATCTTCGATACACGAAAGTATTATTTATTTAATGCACTTGCCTTATTGGAGCTTACATATGTCCACAGTAATTACACAATGTATATAGTTAACAGCCACCAGCTTAAAACACAGCCAGACGTTAGCAGCGTCACACATACTCTGTCTTTTTCGTCATACCTAATTATCAATTTCTCAGCAACACTTAAACATATTCTCATCTCTCATGCATTCAGTTGAGGCACGACATGGTGTGGACAAATCCCAATATTAATAATACATTCATCGCGATTAATTTCACACCATGAAGTGACCCCAACAGCCATGAAAGGAAGCTGCATGCAGTTTCAGCTCTTTACGATGAACATTGAGAGTTTGGCTTCAAAGATTTGAAATACGACACATATAAAAACCTCACATGAAGTCAAATAAAACTGGTTTAAAAAAAAAGAAAAAAACAAACAAACAAACAGCATGGCATGGAAAATCGTGGCCACCAGAAGTCATATAAGTTTTACGAAGACAATGGGTTGTAGAGAGAAATGGTTTGTTACGCCATTTGGCACGGCATTGGGAGAAAAACAAAAAACATTGAGAGGAGATTTGTGTAACTTTAATAGTCAGAGCAATAAAAGAGAAGAAACTACAAGCCAACTGTTTAAAGTGAATTGTTCTATTCGTACAGATCATTTTAAAACCGAACAATTTATTTTCTATCATTAAACAAAACATAGGTTGCTTGTTGCTGTTAGAAACGTGACGTCAAGTTGTGACTGAAGACAAGTCACAGACACCTCCTTTTGATTCTTGATCTTCTAGAGCTTACTTTCAATTATTTACATAAAACACCCGGAACTGTATTTTATGTTATTATGCCCGTTCTTTGTGTGGGTTTAAAATTACTAGCCGCAGTCAAAGAATGCCGAAGGCGTAGTGGCTTCCTTTGAGTTTGGGTGGAAGTTGAGATCAATTTTTAAAAAATGTTTTGTAACCTCACTCCAGCGGTATAAACAGTTCTTTGATACTTTAAGGTATAAATAATGGCGGACACAATGCTATGTATTGAAAACCAGTTCTGTATAGTAAAATGGAATACTGCAGATCCATAGTGTATGTCAGCCATCATTATGTTCCGCATAATAAGTTACTTAATTCTCGTAAAACCGTATCCGATATAAAATCTTTCAGTTATATATCTTGTCAGGAAATCCAGTTACTAAAGCTAGAAATATATCGGTGTAGTTAGTCTACCCAGCTGTAAACGGATACCTGGCTTTGCTGTGGAGTTAGGGAAGGCAAAGGCAACGAGGAAGAGAATTGGTCGCCCCACCTCATAAAAAGCTGGACCTAATATGGTGACGTCTCTAACGCTTCACTCCCCTACGTCAGTTTCTGCTATGGGGCTACCTTATACTATTTTTGTTTTAAATAAAAGGGCCATGGGGGCCTTAAACCTTATACATTTTTGTTTTTTAAAAAACAAACCAGCGCTACAGAATTTAACGAAGATCCGCCACTGATATGGGAACCTTGGTTGAATAGGCAGATCTATAAAAATCTTACAAGTGAAGATAAGGGTGGAAATATTTTATAACATTACCAACAATTCGTCTGAAGAGCAAACAAAACCCGCGTCGCCTCGCCTCTTGACTATTTGTGAGGTCGCTGTCAACTTTTGAATAGTTTACTTAGAAACCAAAAATCAATAATCCTTAACTGAAAGTCCTATCTATGTTCGAAGCTTTTAACCGATATTTCTATGATATTGTTAAGTGTGACAACACTGATAATAATTATTTATAAAATTCCAGACCAGTGACTTTTAAAATTGAAGTGTAAACTTGTGTAAGGTCACAGCAAGACACTCTTTAGCGCTGGATACAGGAATCTTGAGCTGTGTGTGTGTTTCTTTTTTCCCCCCTATCGTTATGGGATATTTGACTGGTACCGTAGTTTTGTCAAAACAGGACTAGGTATTTTCTGAGGTACTGTGAACAACGTGATTCCTTATTAATGTTATTTACTTTAAGTATACTAAAATGTGTTAACGTGAAAAAGTATATACATTCATGTGAATAAAATAATGGATATATGTGAATGCTCAGAAATATTTTCACTAACCAAGAACTACGTACTCGAGGTGACCGAAAGGACATGCAGACCATCATGGCTGGCGGACGCTCGGGTTGGGTTGGCCGCGTCCTCGGGGGAGACCCCGATGTCATCACGGGAACGGCTATGCTATGGACCCCCGAAGGGGGGCGAAAAAGAGGCCGACCAAAAACAACTTGTCGGAGAACTGTGAAGGCCGAGATGCAAAGAATGAACCAGAGCTGGGGCACTGTACGAAGAATCGCCGACGACCGAACAAAGTGGAAGCAGTTTGTTGCTGCCCTACAAGACGCCCCCAGTCTTGATGGCCACTGACTGCTTTGACAGTCGGCAGCTAAGGATCAAAGAAGAAGAAGAAGAAGATTTATTTACACCTTGAGTAGTTTCCGGGGGTCTCTGAAGAGGTGACGAAAGAATAGGTTTCCTGCACCCTCAAGCATGTCGTACAAGGGGACTAATTTGAAGTTGTGCATGCGGTGGTAACGACATGGTGTAAAATAAATTGCCATAGAAGCAATAGCTGCAAGATCATGTGACTGATGGTGCAGGCTTTCTGCAAGGAGGCCCGCTGCAGTGGTGACCCCGTACTCTGTACGGATCGCAAAGGAAAATAATGATGATATAATTACTGTCGCATATAATTAATTATTATGAACTTGATATAGGATAGTCTGGCGCTCTCTCTTCCAAACCTCTACACCTCACGGTAGAAGGGGAACGACTAAGTAAGTATGAACTTGATTCGCGACGTTGAGTGTTATAACGCGAACAGTGAAGTGTGTAACACCTGTTGAGACATGCTCGCAAGTGATCGCAATGAAAAGTGTGCCAAAGAAAAAAGATTAATTAAGCTTATATGTCCGACCTATCTGTTTTATATGTCAGTCGGTTTACTCAATATGTGTCTCTGCTTGGTTTATTTGTTTGCTCTCTTGTTGAGTGGTACGTTTCCTTCTACCTATACTCAAGTTCTTTGGTTATATGAAAGCTGAATTGCCATTAAAAAAAATAAGCGACCTCCGTCAACTGATATGCAGCGTTGATAAATAATAAGCTCTTTTTTTAAATAAAGTTTTGCCTCGTTTTGGCGAGGCGCGTCCCATTCAACATTGTCGGTTATATTAGGGCGCATGTCCAAATAAAAAAGACCCTTAGGTCTGGAATAATAAGCTAAGAAAAGGACTACTAGTTTATTTTTGACTAGCATGGTGGAGCCATTAAAATGACTACCAGTTTCTATTGACTAGTATAGTGTAGCCATTAACATGACTACCAGTTTCTATTGACTAGTATAGTGTAGCCATTAACATGACTACCAGTTTCTATTGACTAGTATAGTGTAGCCATTAACATGACTTCTAGTTTCTATTGACTAGTATAGTGTAGCCATTAACATGACTTCTAGTTTCTATTGACTAGTATAGTGGAGCCATTAAAATGACTACCAGTTTCTATTGACTAGTATGGTGTAGCCATTAAAATGACTTCTAGTTTCTATTGACTAGTATAGTGGAGCCATTAAAATGACTTCTAGTTTCTATTGACTAGTATAGTGGAGACCAACGGGCTGATCACCCGTTTGCCAGTCACTTCGATTACGGAAACAACAGCAAATGGATTGATTTGCCGTTGCCCTAAAGACGCCAATAGGCGTGATGGGAAACAATGGCAAAGAAAACCTATCTGCTGTTGCCCTAAGACGCCACTAGGCGTAATGGCCACTGACTGCTTTGACGGTCGGTGGCTAAGGACGGAAGAAGAGAAGAAGAAGTATAGTGGAGCCATTAAAATGACTTCTAGTTTCTATTGACTAGTATAGTGGAGCCATCAATATGACTTCTAGTTTCTATTGACTAGTATAGTGGAGCCATTAAAATGACTTCTAGTTTCTATTGACTATAGTGGAGCCATTAAAATGACTTCTAGTTTCTATTGACTAGTATAGTGGAGCCATTAAAATGACTTCTAGTTTCTATTGACTAGTATAGTGGAGCCATTAAAATGACTTCGAGTTTCTATTGACTAGTATAGTGGAGCCAATAAAATGACTACCGTACTAGTTTCTATTGACTAGCAAGGTTAAGAGCTGGAAATGGTTAGTCCTAATTTTTCCGTGTCAAAGGCAACATCTATAGGGATATATGAAAGACTGTACATGTTAGCTAGTTTCCGTGTCAGAACACATAGAATGTTAAGATAATAGGAAAGTATAATGAGCATATTATGTAGATGGTTGTTCTGAACATGTGTATTCATGCGCGTAGTAGCGAACAGGTATTTATGAAAAGCCCGCATGCTTCGTTGTGTTCAATCATGCGTGACAGTGACATATTGTTGATCAAACGAGACAGCCTAAGACTTATCTACAAACCAAATCTTGTTCTTTTGGCTGACGTTTGACATATGACTTCTGTGGGAACAAGCTGAATATGACGGTGCTAGGTACTGTAGCGAGATCAACAGGTTACTTCACATGTCCGGTCTCTTATCAGCAACGCCCCCAGTTGGTCATTACAATGAGGTCTTATGTACGGTTGGTGCATCCAGGAAGCACAGTAAAACATCAGAACATCTAGAATTTCAGCATGGGCTATTAATTCCATTACTTCTTTCAACGTTTGCCATTACGAGTTGTGCAGAGAAACAGTTTTTGTTCCTGTGCAATACGTGTTGCTTTGTTTAGCGTCTGGCCGTGTTACTTCGGCCAGTGTTAGACCATGTTACTTCGTGATTTCTTTAAGATTTCTTTCTTTAGGCTTTGTATATACAAAGTAATTCACTTACGGTACATAATTCCCCATAGTTTAATTTTGAATAACTTAGTGAGGTAACCAGGGATCCAGACCTCCAGGACGAGACAGAGTCCGCTCGGATGACAATATTAGACAATCTGAAGAAATGAGGGCTAGATTGGAACCAGGCCAGGAGGAAGACAGCCGATAGGATACAAACCTCTATACCCCAGAGTAGTAGAGGAACGACTAAGTAAATATTGGGGGTCGGAGTGGCTAAAAGGTATGGCGTCCGCCTCGAATTCTAGAGGTACCGGGTTCGATTCCCAATAGAGGGAATATAATTTATGGACATTATTTTTCTCAGAACCAGCGGTCCTAATGATGTCATACTCACCCCTGGTCCCCTGGGTAATGAGATCGAATGCCTAGCCTTCTCGAATAGGGTGAAAAAAAATAGGAGGTCCTGTGTGAAAGTTGCGCACGTTAAAAACCCCTCGGCAGTAGGAAATCGTAAAGAGTAGGCCATAAGGCCGCTGCCTTGGCAAAAATTTAAAAATTAGAAACCTACCCACCTCAAAAATATTTATAGAATGTGTGATTCCTAAATATACACATTGGGATTCTCGCTGGTGCTACGGAGTTCGTGCACTATGCTGAGATCTTACTTTGTGATCTAAAGGAAGAGATCGGAGCACTGATGGAGTTGTCCGTGTGCAATGAAGATAGTCCTTAAAACCCAAACCAAACCAAACCAAACCCAAACAAAGTAAGTAAATAAGGATATCATTGCAATCTGTGTTATATTTAAACAATTTGTTTAGTTGTGTAAAGCGACATATTTGAAATATCTGACATGACGAATTATACACGTGGTGAAGTCCGACTTGGGAACAAGAGAATGAGGACACCTTGGTGGACAGAGGAAGTCAAAGAGAAAATAAGAGAGAAGAAAATGGCATGGAAACAATGCTTAGGAGCTAAACACACAACAGGACAAATGGAGACATATAGAGAATATGTGACACTCAGAACAGAAGCAAAGAACAAGGTGCTAGCAGCAAAACAGAAGTCCTGGGAAGAATTTGGAGAAAAGCTAGAAAAAGATGCGCAAGAAAACCAGAAGTTGTTCTGTAAGACCCTAAAGAACACGAGGAAGGAAAAACAATGCCCTCTCAAATTTATAAAGGACAAGCAAGGCAAATTGCTTACTGCCCCGAAGGAAGTAATGGAAAGATGGAAAGAATATTTCTCAGAACTCCTGGATGGTGAGCACGGTGAAGCATCAGAAATGATAACCACTAGCACAGAAGATGATGGTGAAGATGACATAAAGATGGAAGAACTGAAGGCAGCACTGGAGAAAATCAAGGTGGGCAAAGCAGCAGGGCATGATGGTATAACACCAGAAATGGTTAAGTACATGGGAGCATCAGGCGACCTATTACTCTCAAGGGTCCTACAGGCAGCAAGGTGCAACAAGACCATACCAAAGGATTTGGGAGATTGCCATCATAACACCAATTTTCAAAAAGGGTGACAACCGACAATGTGCAAACCATAGAGGCTTATCCCTTCTCAGTGTCTCTGGTAAAATCTACTCTAGAATCCTAGAGCAGAGACTCCGACGCCTAGCTGAGCTTCAATTGGATGAGGTCCAGTGCGGATTCCGAGCAAGCCGAAGTACCTAAGACCTAATCTTCACACTCAGACAGCTGAGTGACAAGGCCCTTGAGTATAAGAGTGAGATCCATCCTTGTTTTATAGATCTGGAAAAGGCGTTTGACAGGGTCCCCTGGTGCAAACTTTGGGACTGTTTGGCAAGGAAGAACATTCCAGCACCTCTGATTCATGCTATACAGAGTTTCTACAAATCTCGCAGAAATTATGTGAGGACAGCAAACCATAAGAGTTCAGGACCACCACTGGTGTAAGACAAGGTGATATCCTGTCACCTTATCTTTTCATACTCCTTATGGACGATGTCATCAAAGCATGCAAGGAGAGAACAAGAAAGTATTCAGTGGGGTACTGGAAGGTGAGACAGGTCTGTATTTCAGAGCTGGCATTTGCTGATGATGTTGCCCTGATTGCTAAATCAGAGGCACATCTCCAATCCAACCTGCAAGGCTGGAAGGAAGAGCTGAAGAAAAGAGAGGGATGGTCATAAGCAGCTCTAAAACAAAATCCATGGTGATATCACGAGAAGAAAGAATACATCAGATTAAGCTGGGAGAACAGGTCCCGGAGCAGGTCGACCACTTTAAATACCTCGGAGCTATTACAGACCGAAAGTGAGACATCAAAGAAGAGTTGGCCACTCGAAAAGCAGCAGCTGGGAGACTTTTTCAGGCCATAAATCGAGGATTCCTCAGCAAGAGAGAGGTTGGTAAGAAAACGAAGATGGCTGTATACCGCTCCACCTCTGTCCCAGTCTTGACATATGGATGCGAGTCATGGGCAATGACTACAACCCACAAAAGCCAGATCCAAACCTCAGAAATAAGGTATCTGAGGAAGGTGGTTGAAGTAACAAGAAGAGACATGGTCCGGAACCAGACGATACGTCAAGGCCTAAAATCCCACCCCCTGCAGACCCAAGTAGAACAGTCCCAACTAAGATGGTTTGGCCATGTCTGCAGAATGGGAGCAGATCAGCTACCACGACAAGCATGCGAAACAAAGAGCCAGGGATCCAGACCCCCAGGACGACCCAGAGTCCGCTGGGAGGACAATATTAGACAATCTTTGAAGGTCCGAGGAGTAGAATGGAACCAGGCCAGGAGGAAGACAGCCGATAGGATAGTTTGGCGCTCTCTCTTCCAAACATCTACACCTCACTGTAGAAGGGGAACGACTAAGTAAGTTAGTAAGTAAGACATGACGAATTGCGGGTAATGTTATTTTTAACAGACCAGCTATGCTGAACGTCAGCATTTAATGAAAATTTACAAAACATCTTTTGAGATAAGCTGGGCTCATTCTAAAGAGCTTTTAAAAATAAATATTCATCGTCCTATTCTATAGGCGGTAGCATTTATAAACTTTTTTCAATTATAAATACAGTCTGTTCTATTACAACGTGTGTTTGTAATGGGCGAATTTGGTCATAAACATTAGATAAATAGGAGGATAAAATCACCTAAACGAGAAATATGTGTTATCTCATACGTGATTTTTAACGAGGTGACTATGCTTCTCGCTACCGAGTAACATCAGGTAAACGCGGGGACCCAAAGATGCAGCAATAGAGAATGCAGTTAGCGACCCATAGCTTGACTGCTTGCGTCAGGGTCAGCGAACCAGAGCTGATCAAGACCCTATTCCACCTCCACATGGTGGTCCTGGAAACAGGCTGCATCGCTGCAGTCTGGCTGAGAGAGCAGGGATCGAAGAGGGAAGGCAAACCCGGTCCCAAAAAATGCCATGCTGAAGTCGGATGCGTCGGCCGAAAGGCGCAGATATCGCAGCTCCGGTGTAAACAGACACAACGCAACCAACGTCCTGTTCAGGAACGAACGAGGGAGAAGAGAAGAGGTAAACGCGGAAAAAAAAAACACCCAGCTGAACGTAGTGAACCGCGGAGAAATACGTAAAAAACACAATCACCACATTCCCTAGGAGTGTCTCTTGCGCTGTTCTCCCGAGTTCCTCGCACTTTTCTTAGTAAAAGTATTTGATACAGCATCCCAAACAAAATGATTTAGCGTATTGTTATAAGAATCCAAGTAGTTAACGAAAAAGGAAAGCCTTTCTTGACAAAAACGATGTAAAGAATGCTTTCGCGAGATATAAAATGAGTTAACCTTGAAAGTACCTCGGACTTGAAAATTATAAAATGTGGCACAAGATAATGGAAAAACTGGAGAAAAAACCGTAAGGCTTGCACATTCTTTCAAATGGTGTGCAATTTCGTTTTCACTGTGCAAAATGAGCGCCTTTTTGCGAAAAAAAAATAGTGGAAACACATTATGTTTCACGCTTCACTTATTTGATTCTATATATAGGGAATTTAGCTGAATAACACTGAACAATGATCAAACATTATTATTGTATATTATTACAATAGAGATGCTACAAAATTATTACTAAGAATGTGAGATATCAGTGGCAGCCATATTTCAGAGAAATTTTAAAAGAAACTTTTAAGGAAAAAAAAAGGAATTTTCTTGGGGTTTTTTGTGTGTGCCGGCAAAAATATATGGATGATTTTTTCCAAAGATGGCCTAGTTGGTCGCCCCTATGATGTGCCATCAGCTCAAGTCTCTCCATACTTTCCTCATCATTTGCATTTCTGTCTCAAGTTCTCTTCTCCATGTGTTACTTAGTCTACCTATGCATCTCTTACCCGGGGATTCCAGAATAAGGACTACAATGTAATGCTATCAACAGATTTCCTCACTGTGTGTCCTATCTATCTCCAGCGTCTTCTGCTCATCTCTTGTTCTACTGGCACTTGTTTGGTTCCTGTCATCATTGCCATAGGTGACCTTGACTGGAACGTATTATTAATTAAGACGAATTAGTCACAAATTAATCGGAATTGCCAGCCGAAAGAAAACATTAATGAGAAAGCACAAACTAGTAATATTTTTATTATTACTATTGCTAGTGCATTCATCACCGATTATAATCATATATTGTTGGATCTTGCATAATTCAGGTAAACAAATATGGGATGTGGAGCATCTAAATCATCGCCTGTGAAAGATAATTGGACTGACGACCCACTCATTGATTCTGTAAGTGGTTTGAGACATACCTGTACCATCATTATAGATTGCCGAATAACCCTACGCCGCCGTCACATCACGTTAATCATCTTCGCTAACATCATCATCATTACCATAAATATCATAAATCACATATAGTCATTATTATTGTCAAGAGCGCAGTTATCGCTTCAAATATCGTTATCATAACATGTGGCCATCAACATCATCATCATCAGCAATATCATCTTTATTACAACCACGGGTAACATCATTATTATTCTCCGTTGCGCTCTTAAACAACAAGGACCCACCACCGTAGTTGGTCTCAATGCAGGCAGCCTGCACCAACCATTCCCATGCTTCTGCAGTGATAATTTCTAGGGCAATTTGTTTTTTTGTGATTGCCAACCCCACGCTCAACTTCATAGAAGTCATCCAGTACGACATGTATGAAAGTTCAGTGGGCCTATTCTTTGCAATATTATCATGTTGTCCTCTATTTCCTCTTATTAATATTATCATCTCCACCAACACAACACGATCAGCTTCATCATCATCAACATCACAATCCCCATCATCAGCTTCACTTTTATTTCTAAGCAAATTGAATTTTACCAAACTCATAAATCATAACTAAATTGCGCACAACATAGAAAAATCAATCGTGACACCGAGTAATGAGATTAAAAAATGAATATATAGTATAAAGCTCTTTAAACCGTTGCCCTATCCGGCAAGAAAGGACGGGGTCCCATTATTTTACGTGCATAAATTTACCGAGTGAGCCCTTTGGACACGCATTGCATTTTGAACGTGGAGCATAGTCGGGTTTTTTAGCAGTTGCATCAAAACAACAACAAAACAATGTCATGATCAGCAGCAACAAAACAACTCAAAGAGTGAGCTAAAGCTGAATGAAGAGCCATATGTAGTAGAGTAAGTCTTCTATAACTCAGTCAAAATCGAATCCACTTCTATAGCACCGTTATCGTAGTGGTTGCACTTTTGTTGTTGTTTTTAAAGCAAGTACCTAAGTATGAATATTTTAAGCTTCAACAGTCACAGTGAAAACTACGACTGGCGTTACTACTACAACAACAAAAACTACTACTACTACAAATCTTGCTACAATTACTAATACTACTAAGCCTGATGCTACAACAACTACAACTATTACTACCGGTGCTGCTGCTACAGCAACAACTACTTTAGTTGCTACTAATTCTGCTCCTAATACTACTACGTCTAACGCTGCAACAGCAATAACTTCTACTACTACAGTTGCTACAACAACTACTACTCTGTTGCTACTATTATTAATCCAATACAATTACTGCTACTATCAATTTTACCACTACTATTACTACTACTGCTGTGGTTGATATTACTACCACTACTATCACTGTGGTACTACTCCTACTAGTGCTACTGCTACAATTTCTACTATAGCTGCTCTTACTGGTTTTGCTGTTACCACCACCATTACTACTATTCATACTACTACTATTACTACTACAACTCTGCTACCGCTACTGGTACTGCTGCCACTACTGATACTACTACTGTTCCCACTACTGCATCTGTCACTGTTACTACTACTACCACCACTGCTGTTGCTACTGCTACTATTACTACTACCACTTCTACTGCTACTATTACTACTACCACTGCTACTGCTACTATTACTACTACTACTACTACTACTGCAAAAACAACAAATACCACTGCTGTAAATAGTGTTGCTGCTACTACTTCCATTTCCACTACCAGAACAACAGTAACAACAACTACTACTACTATTATTGTCGACTAATGCTGTCCCAGTCTGTGCAAACTTTAACCTAAGAAAACTGAACAAAAACATGGAGAAACAAACATTGATATCTGACTAAGAACAAAACAAGGAGCAGGAACTTTCATTGCAATGATAAATATATGGAAATCAAAAGAAATAAAGTATAATACAAAAATAAGAGTCTTCAACTCACATATCCCGTCAGTCCTGTTGTATGGCACTGAACCACTGAGAACTCAGGGTTGTGGAGTCGGTTAAAAATATTTTCCGACTCCAACACTACTAAAAATGACCGACTCCACGGCTTCGACTCCGACTCCACAGCCCTGCCGAGAACAACATAAACAACAACCAAGAGGTTACATACTTTCATAAATTGGTGCCGCCATAGAAGACAAGGATTAAAACACGAGTACGACAGGATCATCAATGTGGAACTGATGACGACAACCAGACTCGTCTGACATGGACCGAGAGAATAGAGAGGACACTTACTGAGAATATTGATGATGACAATTACTACTTCTCTTATTATCAATTTTTATACTCATATTATTGCTACAATAAGTTGTAAATCTGCGCAAAGCAAAATGTGTCATACATTCTAAATAGATAAGTGTACAAGATTTTGACTATGGGTACCCAAGACCATCACCGCCACCAGACAAGAAAAACGACATATATAGATCGAAAGATTATGATAGCATAGACGCTAGAGTCAAGCAGGTGAGTTAATGTATCAGTCTTCTTCCTAGTTAGTTCTCATATAACCACATTCATCTCTCTTATGTACAGTTGTTTTACCAGGGCACGAAATGGGGGCAGAGAACTGTAACACTGTAACTTCCGTTCTTTGAATAAATGAATGAATGAATGAATAAATAAATGAATGAATGAATGAATAAATGAATGAATGAATAAATAAATGAATGAATAAATGAATAAATGAATAAATGAATGAATGAATGAATAAATGAATGAATAAATGAATGAATGAATGAATGAATGAATGAATGAATGAATGAATAAATGAATGAATGAATAAATGAATGAATAAATGAATGAATGAATGAATGAATGAATGAATGAATAAATAAATAAATAAATAAATAAATAAATAAATGAATGAATGAATGAATAAATAAATGAATGAATAAATGAATGAATGAATAAATAAATGAATGAATGAATAAATAAATGAATAAATAAATAAATGAATGAATGAATAAATAAATGAATAAATAAATGAATGAATGAATAAATGAATGAATAAATAAATGAATGAATAAATAAATGAATGAATGAATAAATAAATGAATGAATAAATAAATGAATGAATAAATGAATGAATGAATAAATGAATGAATAAATGAATGAATAAATGAATAAATGAATAAATGAATGAATAAATGAATGAATGAATGAATAAATGAATAAATGAATGAATGAATGAATGAATGAATAAATGAATGAATGAATGAATGAATGAATGAATGAATGAATAAATGAATGAATAAATGAATGAATGAATGAATGAATGAATGAATAAATGAATACATGAATGAATGAATGAATGAATGAATGAATGAATGAATGAATGAATGAATGAATGAATGAATGAATGAAATGAATGAAATGAATGAATGAAATGAATGAATGAATGAAATGAATGAATGAATGAATGAATGAAATGAATGAATGAAATGAATGAATGAATGAATGAATGAATGAATGAATGAATGAATGAATGAATAAATGAATGAATGAATGAATGAATGAATGAATGAATAAATGAATGAATGAATAAATAAATGAATGAATGAATGAATGAATAAATGAATGAATGAATGAATGAATGAATAAATGAATGAATAAATAAATGAATGAATGAATAAATGAATAAATGAATGAATGAATGAATAAATGAATGAATGAATAAATGAATGAATGAATGAATAAATAAATGAATAAATGAATGAATGAATGAATGAATAAATGAATAAATAATTAATAAATAAATGAATGAATGAATGAATAAATGAATGAATGAATAAATGAATGAATAAATAAATGAATAAATGAATGAATGAATAAATGAATAAATGAATGAATAAATGAATGAATAAATGAATGAATGAATGAATGAATAAATGAATGAATAAATGAATGAATAAATAAATGAATGAATAAATAAATGAATGAATGAATAAATGAATGAATAAATGAATGAATGAATGAATGAATGAATAAATGAATGAATAAATGAATGAATAAATGAATGAATAAATGAATGAATGAATGAATAAATGAATGAATGAATGAATGAATGAATGAATGAATAAATGAATGAATGAATAAATGAATGAATGAATGAATGAATAAATGAATAATTGAATGAATGAATAAATGAATAAATGAATGAATAAATGAATGAATGAATGAATAAATAAATGAATGAATAAATGAATAAATGAATGAATGAATGAATAAATGAATGAATGAATAAATGAATGAATGAATGAATGAATGAATGAATGAATGAATGAATAAATAAATGAATAAATGAATGAATAAATGAATGAATGAATAAATGAATATGAATAAATGAATGAATGAATAAATGAATGAATAAATAAATGAATGAATAAATGAATGAATGAATAAATAAATGAATGAATGAATAAATGAATGAATGGATGAATGAATAAATGAATAAATGAATGAATGAATGAATAAATGAATGAATGAATAAATGAATGAATGAATAAATAAATGAATGAATGAATAAATGAATAAATAAATAAATAAATAAATGAATGAATTAATTAATAAATGAATGAATGAATAAATGAATGAATGGATGAATGAATGAATAAATGAATGAATGGATGAATAAATGAATAAATGGATGAATGAAGGAATAAATGAATTAATGGGTGAATGAATGAATGAATGAATGAATAAATGAATGAATGAATGAATAAATGAATGAACGAATGAAGGAATAAATGAATAAATGAATGAATGAATGAATTAATGAATGAATGAATGAATAAATGAATGAATGGATGAATAAATGAATGAATGAATGAATAAATGAATAAATGAATGAATGAATGAATAAATGAATGAATGAAGGAATAAATGAATAAATGAATGAATGAATAAATAAATGAATGAATAAATGAATGAATGAATGAATGAATAAATGAATGAATGGATGAATGAATGAATGAATGAATGGATGAATAAATGAATGAATGAATGAATAAATGAATGAATGAAGGAATAAATGAATAAAGGAATGAATGAATGAATGAATAAATGAATGAATGATTAAATGAATGCATGAATGAATAAATGAATGAATGGATGGATGAATAAATGAATGAATGAACGAATGAATAAATGAATGAATGAATGAATAAATGAATGACTGAATGGATGAATAAATGAATGAATGAATTAATAAATAAATGAATGAATGAATGGATGAATAAATAAATGAATGAATAAATGAATGAATGAAGGAATAAATGAATAAATGAATGAATGAATGAATGAATGAATGAATTAATGAATGAATGAATGAATGAATGAATGAATGAATAAATAAATGAATGAATGAATGGATGAATAAATGAATGAATAAATGAATGAATGAATAAATGAATCAGTCAATACCCTTTAGCTCCCCAAGACGCAATAGTAGTAGCCCCCTACAGTTATAACTGGCAATGGGTATGCGCCCCTGAGGTGGTAGCCCTCAGCTGCTTTTTTTTTCGAGGTGTTCCTTTCAGTTTGTTCTTTTATCTTCTGCTGTGTGTGTGAGCTTCTAGCTGCGGTCGCCCGGCTGTTGTTTTATCTTCTGCAGTGTGTGTGAGCTTCTAGCTGCGGTCGCTCGGCTGTTGTTTTATCTTCTGCTGTGTGTGTGAGCTTCTAGCTGCGGTCGCCCGGCTGTTGTTTTATCTTCTGCTGTGTGTGTGAGCTTCTAGCTGCGGTCGCCCGGCTGTTGTTTTATCTTCTGCTGTGTGTGTGAGCTTCTAGCTGCGGTCGCCCGGCTGTTGTTTTATCTTCTGCTGTGTGTGTGAGCTTCTAGCTGCGGTCGCCCGGTCTTTTCTTTTTTCTTCTGCTGTGTGTGTGAGCTTCTAGTTGCGGTCACCCGGCTGTTGTTTTATCTTCTGCTGTGTGTGTGAGCTTCTAGCTGCGGTCGCCCGGCTGTTCTTTTGACTCCTGCCAGTTGTCCGTTGAAAATATCTTTGGGGATGCGACCATCTTCCATGAGGTGGACATGGCCAAGTCAGTGTGGCCTGCGCTGTCAAAGTAGTGTAACATGCTTTGAAGGCCAGCACGTGACAGCATCCAAGGTTTTCAACAAGCACATGCCAAGTCCTAATGTCACGTGACATCAACTCTAGTTTGTTTTCCACGTCTTCCGCATCATTTTCACTTCTGTCTCCAGTTCTCTTCTCCATGTATTTTCTTTTGGTCTACTTCTGCCCCTCTTACCCTGGGGATAACAGAACAAAGACTGCATTGTAATGCTATGTTCAATGTGTGTCCTGTGCATCGCCAGCGTCTTCTTCTCAATGACATGTCCATGTTGGTGTTTTTTGTGGTTTATCATTTTTTTACAATATGAGGTAACCATCACAATACCCAATCCTCCTTAGTCGCTTTTTACGACATGCATGGTAGGGTACAGTGTTGCTGTTCTATGTTCCCCTTCCGGATTCTGGTAACACACGGGTGGTAACCTACCATGTATGTCGGAAAAAAGCCATTTAGGAAGGTTGGGCACGGTATCGGCTACCCCATAGTGTAGAAGAAACTAAGCCATCAAACAAACTTCAACATACAATGTGAACAGGCCAAGTAAGGAAAATACAAATCAGGCATCCAAGACAAAAGACAGTCATCTGGTAAATACAAGAAGTTAGAGACTTTCTTTTATGGGTGCTTGCGTAGAATAGAAGGAACTGACATTGCACGACAAGGTCACCGATAGGGAACTAATGACTAGAACGAGACAAATACCAGTTGTACAAGAGATGACGCTGGCGATGAATGGGACACCCATTGAGGAAACCCGTTGATAGCATTACAAGGCTGTCCTTGTTCTGGAAACCTCAGGGTAAGAGAAGTAGAGGTAGACCAAAGAACACGTGGAGAGGAAAACTAAAGACAGAAATGAAAATGATGAGGAAAGTTATGTAAAGACCTTGATCTAATGGCACGTGACAGGAGGATTCGCCTTGTGTTTGTGAATGTAAATGTTCCTTGGGGAGTTGAAGGATATTGATTGATTGATTGATTTCTCTTATAAAGTTTGCGGTCTGTTTCATAATTCTCTCATTACCATACAGTTGCCATACAGTTGCTATACAGTTGACATCCAGTTGAAATAAAGTTATCATACAGTTGACATACAGTTGTCATACAGTTGCTATACAGTTGTCATACAGTTGACATAAAGTTGACTTACAGTAGAAATACAGTTACCATACAGTTACCAAACAGTTGACATATAGTTACCATATAGTTGTCATACAGTTGACATGCAGGTGAACTTCAGTTGACATTCAGTTGACATACAATTGCCATACATTTACCATACAGTAGACATACAGTTGACATACAGTTACAACACAGTAGACATACAACTGACATATAGTTACCATACAGTTGACATACAGTTGACATACAGTTACCATACAGTTTAATACAATCGACATACAGTTGACATACAGTTAAAATGCAGTTGACATACAGTTGACTTAGCATTTACCATACAGTTGACATACAGTTGCCATACAGTAGACATACAGTTGATACACAGTTACCATACAGTTGACATACAGTTGCCATGCAGTTGCCATACAGTTGACATACAGTTGCCATACAGTTAACATACAGTTGACGTACACTTACAATACAGTTACCATACAGTTGACATACAGCTGACGTACACTTAACATACAGTTACCATACAGTTGACATACAGTTACCATACAGATGACATACAGTTACCATACAGTTGACATACAGTTACCATACATATGACATACAGTTGACATACAGTTGCCATACTGTTGACATACACTTACCATACAGTTGCTATACAGTTGACATACAGTTGCCATACAGTTTACATACAGTTGCCATACAGCTGCCACCCAGTTGACATACAGTTACCTTACAGTTGGTATATAGTTGCCATACAGTTGACATACAGTTACAACACAGTTGACATATAGTTGACATACTGTTTATATACTGTTACCGTACAGTTTACATGCAGTTGACATACAGTTACCATATAGTTGACAAAACAGTTGTCATACAGTGGCTATACAGTTGCCATACAGTTGACATACAGTTGAAATACAGGTGCCATCCAGTTGACATACAGTTGCCACCCAGTTGACATACAGTTATCGTACAGTTGACATATAGTTGCCATGCAGTTGACATTCAGTTATGATACTGCTGACATGCAGCTGACATGCAGCTGACATATAGTTACCATACAGTTAACATACAGTTTACAAACAGTTCACATACTGTTACCATACAGTTGACATATAGTTGACATATAGTTGACATACAGTTGCCATACCGTTGACATACAGTTACCACACAGCTGCCATTTGTTGACATACAGTTACCATACAGTTGCCATACAGTTACAATACAGTTGACATACAGTTGCCTTACAGGTGACATACAGTTGACATACAGTTTTTCCTCTGACATGCTGGACTCCTCAGTATGGCGTCATGATATATAGGTGTGATTTTTATAAGTAGCGTAATTAGTATGTTATGTGACGACTCACGATCCTCTCAAACTAGACTGCAATCTGTCGGTTATATCAGAGCGCTATTGCCATTCAAAATTTAGGTAACTCTGGGAAATCAAGCGCTGTGTTGATAAATACTAACCACTGAAAAGAACCACTAGCATCTATCAGTTACCATGGTGATGCTCTGATAATGGCCAGTCCTGCTAGTGTATCAGCAATTGTATTAAAAAAACATGTTCTGCTTACACTGATTTGTGGTTTTTCTTTTTTTTTTCTTTTTTGTTCCAAGCAATCAGCACAGATCAACACTTCAACATATGCAACGCTGATCAACACATTGACGTCTGGATGCACAACAGATCTCCAAAAGCTACGAGCTATATTCGTATGGCTATATCTTCAGGACATCCACGAATCCTTCTACAGCCGAGTGACCGACCCTCACACACCCAGGGGGTATATGAAGCTTATCAAGACACAGAATGGTTCTTACGCAACCTTCTTTGCTCTGCTGTGCAGGTGCATGTGACTGTTACCCAATTTGAAACAATTTTATGTTTACTATTTCCACCAATCTTAAACACAGTTTTTATTTTTTTGTTATCACGATTCCCCACATTCATAATTATGGATATGAAAATCGCAATTTCCAGTTTGTTTCCCACTTAATACAAACTTTCACTTCCTTCAGTAACCAACCCATCATTTACTACTTTATCATTACACCAAATATTAAAAACCCATCCACATTTTACCGACAATAAAAAATACAGCTACATCATTTTCAATACCCTGCAGCTCCCTTTTGGACATAAGCCTTCAACAAATTCATGCTAAATCCTCCTGTACTGCGCCATCCGCTCAATGTATTTCCATGTCTTCTTAATCTCTTTAATTTATGTTTTCCATTTCTTTTCTCCATGTGTTTTTGTTCTCTCTCTCTACTTCCCTTACCATAGGGATTCTAGAGCAAGGAACTGTCATGTAATTGTTACGTGCAGTCTTTGATATCTTACAATATAATACATTTGTATTCTTGTTATGTTCGCAAATATTTTGTAAACAAAATAGATACTTTTTAGTGCTTAAGGAAAAGTCATTATTGAGTTACTTCCCTTGAAAGTTGTGTCGTCTCTTTCGATCGAACTCCGCGGATGAATCCAGTTTTACTGCGATTTATTCTTTGTTTGGGTAGAAATAGGTTGTTCTTGCTTCAGTGTATCTATGGCCCGAATTTATGTGTATTGTTTGTCTGAGTAGGACGAGTCTGTCTTATATCTGTATATCTTTACATATCTAAGTCGAACTATATGGTCTTTTGTCGTTAGAAAGGTCAAAGGGCTGTTCGGCGGATGTGTCGCTAGAGAGGTGTGATTTGGCTTCGCCCTGATGATGGGGGCTGTGTTTTTCTATGTCGGCTTGTCGCCGGAAAAGTGATCTCAGTATTTGTGGGGAAAGTGATAGTCGTCTAGACCTATCGTGTATGCTTTACCCCAGTGTTTATTCTTATTGCCAAGGAATGGCAGAATCATATTTCTGATACCAAGGTAATAAAAGATACTCTTTTGAACTCTCGTACGAAGCCACCGTTTTTCGATAGGTACGATTTGTACGTCTGAGAGAATATATTTGACTCGATGAAAACGACTTTGATTCCTAGCAGCACTATATCTTGTAGGATGAAATCAATTGTATCATGATAGAATCTACAGAGCAATGAGAACATTTAATGAATGACTAACTTTAAGACAGATTCATTATCTGTATCCAAACGTGAGTGACAGCTCACGAGAGAAGCCATCTTGTAACCAAACATTTTGTGACTTTCAAGAAGAGAAAAGGGATGTCCCGTATTATCGCTTGATGAGTCCAGAGATCACTGCTACACATGAGAACCCTTTACTAGCGGTTCAATAGGATTATATGGAAAAATATGTGCTGGACATTATGTTAAGGAATCTTCGCTAGACGAGGTTAGGTCTAGAAGCCATCTTGAATGTTGTTCATAATCTGACGTGCTTTGTCAGTAAACTCAGATGATATATATATGGGCAATACTGAGTGCTTGTCTACTGACAGTCCATTATACTATTATTCTACATGAGTGCCCACGTATCAATCAATCATCATCACCATTACTTTTAACTCAGCAACACTAGTTTTAATATCAGTAACTACAACATTGAAAAATGTACTGCTGTTAACGGCGTTATCATTAACTTTACTACATTTAACTTCATCATCACTAATTTATCAACAAATATTTTACAAGTTAATCTATCACTATTAACTTCACTTCTAACTTCATAACTAATAACGTTACTACCAATAACTTCCCCCACCAATTAATTTTACAACATTAAACTAAACACACTAACTCCATTATCACTTAATTTATAAAAAAAAAAAATTAAACATACATTAACTCTTTAATCACAAGTTTATAACATTAAACTAAACACACATTAACTCTAAACACACTAAATTTACTACATTTAACTAAACACACAATAGTTCTATCAACATTAAATTTAGAACATTAAACTAAACACACTATAAATTTATCAATGGGTAAAATGGGACCAGACTGGTCCTGAGATAGGGTCCGATTTCCTATTTTGCACTGTAGGCACACATCAACTTATATTTTACTACGAGTAATTCTATCCTTACTAACTTCACTTCCAACTTCATAACCGATAACTCTGCTACCAATAATTTCCCCACCACTAGCTTTACCATAACTCCATCGCACACGATATTTTTAGGACCTTCGAGTAAAAGTAATGGAGGTAAATGATCCCGTTACACGCCCATTGAGGCATATTGGTAATATGGTGTTAGGCCCATATTTTCTTGACCATCGGCACACTAGGGGTGATGTGGTCAGCATCACGCCAGCCGCCTTAACCTTCCCAGAAGTTGCTCTGGTAACCAATTCATGAGGCTGGGTTGACACCGGAGCCGTTTGTGGTCTAAAAAAACCCACCTCAACTGGGGATCGAACCAAGGACCCCCGAGCTAGGAAGCCAGTGCACTAACCACAGCGCTACCGCGGATACCACTTCGAGTGAAGGCAAAAGTTATTTTTTGCTGCTTACCTTACTCTCTTCCCCCCCCCCCCCCCCCCCCAAATTAAAAAAAAACTGCTTGTGAATAAACGTGCCTAGGGCCTAGGAACAACGAAATCCGGTCCTGGGTCTCCCCATTTCATAAATCTTTGACCCAGTATAATGAAGTCTCCCCTTTGGTAGTATTTACAATGGGACTACGGTTACCTTTTATCAGATGCCTCAAATCTACACACAAACGTCGCTTCTAGTATGTCGTTATTATCTTGAGTATAACTTTGAATAAGAATATGGTATATGATAGTCATAATAAAACAAACGCATCAAAATAGAATGCTGCCGATAAAACCCAACTATCACTTCTCTATGAATGTGGTTTCTTGTTTCACAGGGCGGCTGGCATTCCCTGCAATGTGATCAGAGGCGTAGGCAAAGGTGACAAGTACGAGGTAGGACAACAAGACGTATCCAACATGGAAAGTGCTTGGAATGCAGTCTATGTTGTTGGTGGGTGGAGGTTCGTTCATCCCCTGTGGTCATTCTTTCAGGAGAAGCAAACTTATGATAATGGGTACGTTCATTGATTACACCTATTTCTGTTTTGTTTTAAGCTGGAGTTCTACCTCGTTTTGGCGAAGTACGGCCCATTCAACCTGGACACAAGGTTAGTCGGCTATATTAGGGCACATGTTTAAACAATGAAAGACCTTGTAGTATGATATAATTAGGATTCATTATATCCGTTTATTTCCCGGGGGTCTCTTTATGAACTTTTCCTAACTTCCCCGCTGATTCCAGAACAAAGATTGCCTGGAGAGAACTTAGCACGAGTATGTGAAAGATATAAACGAAAACCCTTACAGCAAACCAGAGATCTGAACACAAACAATTCAAATGACGACTCCAGCACGGAATAAAATGAGTGACTCACTCGACCAACAGGCTCATGTTGCCAAGAGAATCGTACTTTCCAATCATGATTCTGGAAAATTAATCAAAATAAATATATCACGTAAAACTAATTACTAGAGTAACTACAGCTGCAGGAGCATGTACTTTAACGTAAGTTTCCAGCAGGAGGGCCAGCAGATGTGATGGTTTCATGATCTGTAACGGGCACAGCGATTAATGTCATAAATAACAGCAACATACCCGCCAAAGTATGGGGAGAAATAATTACGAGTTGTGCACTTCCTGCTGCGTGTCCTGATGACGGGACTAACTCTCCTGTCGTCATTTATCTGGATGCATTGCTTATGAAACTATGAAGCAACGAGTAACAAATGGCATGGGTACAAATCTTATGGACTGAAATTTGACTAATTACTTAAAAGCTGTTTTATCACAACATGTGTTGTAAATGTATGGATATATATTTTTTTTTAACTTGCCTTGGTATGTACGAGTATATTAAAAAAAAAGAAAAATGAACTTTCTATTACCCCGTATCGGAATCATTATTTAATGGAGTATCGACTTGGGCAACAAAATCGGCCGGGTTACTGCAAATGTAACGAAGTCCATTCTTTATTCTTACTCACCCAAATTACAAATGGGGAAAATTCAAGAAATTACGCACAGAATCAAACAAATGGAATTTTTTTTTTTTCGAAACAAAATGTTAGTTGTTTCAATACGCTCTCAATTTGGTTCCAACACGAAAAAAAAAAAAAACGCCCCGTGAGAAAGACTAACTTTGGTGAGAAAATGATGTGACACATTTTGTTACAGACGCTTAAGGAAATTCTATGTATTAATTAATGATGGTTGCAGTAATGTTATAAATATTAGTAATTATAGTATTACTTTTATAGACATTACGGACGGTAGTTGTAATGTTATAAATATTACTGATGGTAGTAATAGTGTTATAAATATAACTGGTGGTAATGCTAGCGTTATAAATATTATTAGTGACATTAATGGGGTTATAAAAATTACTGATGGGATTAATAGCTGTATTAGCATCATAAATATTAGTGATGGTAATATTAGTAGCTGTATTAACATTATAAATATTAGTGTTCGTAGTAGTAGTAGTATTAACTTACTTACTTACTTACTTAGTCGTTCCCCTTCTACCGTGAGGTGTAGAGGTTTGGAAGAGAGAGCGCCAGACTATCCTATCGGCTGTCTTCCTCCTGGCCTGGTTCCATTCTAGTCCTCGATCCTTCAAAGATTGTCTAATGTTGTCCTCCCAGCGGACTCTGGGTCGTCCTCGGGGTCTGGATCCTTGGCTCTTTGTTTCCCATGCTTGTCGTGGTATCCGATCTTCTCCCATTCTGCAGACATGGCCAAACCATCTTAATTGGGACTGTTCTACTTGGGTCTGCAGGGGGTAGGATTTTAGGCCTTGACGTATCGTCTGGTTGCGTACCATGTCTCTTCTTGTTACTTCAACCACCTTCCTCAGATACCTCATTTCTGAGGTTTGGATCTGGCTTTTATGGGTTGTAGTCATTGCCCATGACTCGCATCCGTATGTCAAGACTGGGACATAAGTGGAGCGGTATACAGCCATCTTCGTTTTCTTACCAACCTCTCTCTTGCTGAGGAATCCTCGATTTATGGCCTGAAAAAGTCTCCCAGCTGCTGCTTTTCGAGTGGCCAACTCTTCTTTGATGCCTCCCTTTCGGTCTATAATAGCTCCGAGGTATTTAAAGTGGTCGACCTGCTCCAGGACCTGTTCTCCCAGCTTAATCTGATGTTTTCTTTCTTCTCGTGATATCACCATGGATTTTGTTTTAGAGCTGCTTATGACCATCCCTCTCTTCTCCAGCTCTTCTTTCCAGACTTGCAGGTTGGATTGGAGATGCGCCTCTGATTTAGCAATCAGGGCAACATCATCAGCAAATGCCAGCTCCGAAATATAGACCTGTCTCATCTTCCAGTACCCCACTGAATACTTTCTTGTTCTCTCCTTACATGCCTTGATGACATCGTCCATAAGGAGTATGAAGAGGTAAGGTGATAGGATATCACCTTGTCTTACACCAGTGGTGGTCCTGAACTCTTCTGACTTATGGTTTGCTGTCCTCACATAATTCCTGCAAGACTTGTAGAAGCTCTGTATAGCATGAATCAGAGGTGCTGGAATATTCTTCCTTGCCAAACAGTCCCAAAGTTTACTCCAGGGGACCCTGTCAAACGCCTTTTCCAGATCTATGAAACAAAGATGCATCTCACTCTTATACTCAAGGGCCTTTTCACTCAGCTGTCTGAGTGTGAAGATTAGGTCTTGAGTACTTCGGTTTGCTCGAAATCCGCACTGGACCTCATCCAATTGTGGCTCAGCTAGGCGTCGGAGTCTCTGCTCTAGGATTCTAAGTAGTATTAACATTATAAATATTAGTGATGGTAGTGTTGGTTTTATTATTCCAGGGTACGTCCACCACCTGGTTCAAAACGTACCAGCATTCAAGAATTTTTCTGGTTAACTGACCCGGATCGACTGATTTGTTTCTGTAAGCCTCACGCAGACGAATGGCAACTTCTCAAGGCCAAATGTGATCAAAATAAATTTCTCAAAATCCCCCAGTTTACGGAAGAGTACTTCGACTGTGGCTTGATGCTACCAAAGAAATACAATGGAATCAACCACGTCGATGGCTGTGCGTTTGTCCTTGACTTTGAGCATGACAATTATGAAGAGGCAACTGCGGATACTCAAGTCGAATGTGAGGCTGCAGCGCCCAGTGACACAATGCTGAGAGATGTCAACATGAAGGACTATGTTGCTATATCTAGGTCGCCAAGAACAAAGACACTTGCATTCAGATTTCCGGTCAGGGGTTGGTACAAAATAGATGTTTTTGGTGGGTTAGATTCAAGAAAACCAAAGCTTGTTAGACTTCGAGTAGAATGTAAAAGTCCAGAAAGGAATCCCGAACCATTTCCTCTTCACCCACGAGAAGGGTTTGGTATTCTACCAGTCGCCAGCCATTTCGGGATTTCGGATCCTATTCCTGACACAGGAATCGTTCAGGTTCGACCAAAACAGGAAAAACAGTTTTCGTTCACAAGCTCGCAGAAGTTGGATGTTCAGGCGACACTAACACACATTAAGCATGACCCGGACAGTTTTCAGGACTTCATCACAACAAGAAGTACAAATAACGAACTGCAAGTCAGAGTTATTGTTCCTGATAAAGCGCATCTTGAGTTTGGTCTACAGGTTAGTTTGTTTTCCTTCCAGTTCTGATTTATTGAATTAATTTACAATGTGTCTTAAACTGTTTGCATATGGATCGTACATGGTCTTACAAAATGTAGTTGTTTGGTAATGTGTTTTATGTGTTTACATGTGTGTACGTCGATTGGCTAACTGGTTAGAACGCTTGTCTCTCCGGGCGAAGTTACCGGGTCCCGCAATGGAAGCCTAGTAGCGTCCCGCTCCAGTCTATCCAGCTGATAATGGGTACCTGACGTTTCTCGTAATTTAGGGAAGGCAAAGGCAGCGAGAAGGCAACTGGTCACCCCACTTCATAAAGG
The DNA here is from genome assembly GCA_024509875.1 of Oreohelix idahoensis. Taxonomy (NCBI): domain Eukaryota; kingdom Metazoa; phylum Mollusca; class Gastropoda; order Stylommatophora; family Oreohelicidae; genus Oreohelix; species Oreohelix idahoensis. The sequence goes on from JAMPIV010003313.1 coordinate 66,094, forward strand.
GGGACATATTATAGTGAAGTCTCTAACAATAGTCTCCTTTACTTCAGTTTTCCTATGGGACTACCTTTTCGTGGTAAAGTGTACATGTGGGTTATGTGTATTATAAATTATGTACACATTGAGCCATATGTTTTTATGTATGATATCTATGTGGCTTATCTGTCTTTATTGTTTCAATGGACAGGAAAATATATGTCTGAGTTTGTGTGTGTGAATCAACCAAACTTTCCATACTATACAAAGTGTAAGTCATCCACTGAAGTTGTTTAGAATGTCCTAAATTTGACGCTTCTATTTCTCAGTCTTTATTAGCCAGTCCCTATTTAGTTCCCAATCATTTTATCATTTTCCCCCTTTGTTTCATTCCCCGTAAGTTTCCTGTAAAAGATATAGTGCTGACGACAGATCCTTAAAACTAAACACAGAAACACGACGAATGCATAAGTATTCAAAAAAGATGTTCTTGAGTTACGGTGTTTCTTAAGTTGATACCGAGTTATAATTTGACAAAATATAACATGTCCTAAAGATATCGCCGTTTTCAGATCGCAGTCCGCCAAGAGAATGAACGTGGAAATTTTACTGTGGTGGCCAACTATTTGCTGGTTGATGAAAACTGGGGAAAGAAGGTAGCGACTGTTTCTCCTACAAAAGAAGTTGCGACTGTCTCTCCTCCAAAAGTAAGTCTTATTATTTCCCCCAGCTGGTAGCAATTTCCTAATTATGAGCTTCTCTTCCAATACAAGTATAGACGTGTATATGTACACATGTAAACATACACATTGAGTATACATTGGAAACAGTTAGAATATGTATGAGTTGAGATTGTATCACTTAAAAAAGATGAAAATAGAATACGGAAATGTACACAAGCATGTCATTCTGTCAAATCCCATGTCTCCCACTTGGTACATAATTCAGGGATCACAAGCTTCCAATCTTCTCGTAACTGCATCACTTTCTTCGCCTGATCCCCATATGTGTCATGCATCCGTTAGTTCTGTTCTAGTATGTTGTATATTTTCATGGTGTTTTTGTTTAGCTTTTTGCTCTTTTTATTTCCATGCCGGTTCTGTTTAAATAATTGACAAGCTCATGACAGTGTTTCTCCGTGGCTTGCTCATCGTCAGTTCTGTCCCTTTTCAGTTTTATACGTGTAGGACTCTTTAGCACATTTATTTATCGCTCCTATACCATCTCAATCTTGTTATGACGATACGTTATTGCTGCCATGGAGGTTTAAGTACGATTATGATCACGATATCAAGTAATAGAAGACAAAGTGTGTTTGTCAATAACAACTGGTCCGTTTTTTACAATAGCTCTGGAATTATGTTTCCGACAGAGCAAAGAAGAGCCGGTGAGAGAGGAACTGATTGCAGCAACAAACGAAGACAATATTGAAAGGCTGGAGAAGGCCATTGGAAACTTCGAGCATCATGGCTTAGTCGACAACGGAGACCTTACCAGAGCGAAAGACAAATTGGTGCAGCTCCATCTAGAAAGTAAATGGTCTTAAGAAGTTTTAAATGTCTTATATCATTTGCAGATAATGTTGAAATAAAGTTTTGTTCTGTTACTAGATATCCCGTATTAATAATGATAATGAATAACTTTGTATAATGTAAGTATAATGGTATAATGATTAGTATGATGCTGTACCACTAATAATCACGAAATAATGTTATTTGTTTAAGGTCATTATTGCCCTATGTCGTTCCCGGGCCTCTGAAGAGGCAAAGAACAAAAAATAAGAATAACTTCCTCAGGCATTGTGTACGAGGCAAATAACATGAAGTTATCAGCCTCGTCATTTCAAAAATAAATTTCTTGTGGTTTCTGTAGCAATATGTCTATGAGGTTGCCGGCTGAAGGAACAACCTCATATTAGTCGTCTATTACGACATGCCTGTGTGAGCAGTAGTTCTGTTCTTTCTTTGTCATCTCAGAGACCCCCGGGGAGGTACAAGGGGCATACTTACTGACATCTGACATTTTCTGTCATTTATATTGTTGACGTTCTCATAAGATACGTTAAAAGAATGTCCATTATCTTGTTTCTATTGGCATTTGTTAGTCCCATACTCCTGCCTTCCTATCACTCCATTTCATAAACCGTTTTAATTTCTCTAGTATCTTAACGTACTCAGTTTTCGTCTTCTGCATCTTTCGCTTACATCTATTTCTGTCATGGAGTTGGCTGTTTGTCTCAGGATTCGCTTATCGTCACACAGTTTTCCATCAACGAGATTGGCTAAGACATATATCTCGTCAGGCGCTTTCTCTCGTGGAGTCTACAGTCTTGGGGGACATACATTTTTGCTTATCTTCTTCACAAGGATAAACGTCTGGAGTCAGCAGTCTTGGTGGACATCAATTTTGCTTATCTTCTTCACAAGGATACACGTCTGGAGTCAGAGTCTTGGAGGACATACATTTTTGCTTATCTTCTTCACGAAGATACACGTTTGGAGTCAGCAGTCTTGGAGGACATCAATTTTTGATTATCTTCTTCACAAGGATACAAGTCTGGAGTCAACAATCTTGGAGGACATACATTTTTGCTTTTCTTCACAAGGATACACGTCTGTCTACCCAGTGGAAGCTTACTGAGCTTTGTGATATTCGCAATAATTTTCCTTACCATGCTTGTCTATTTCATTAGACTGTTTCATGTAGTCACTATAACTTTGTTCTGCTTCTCAGATCTTAATATTCTTCAGCAAAACCGCAATTTAGTTAAGTCCAGTGACCTCTTTGTTGGCGCTTTTTACACAGTTAGGTTAGTACATTGTTAATGATTAATTCTACACATATCTCTAATTTCAACAAATATTTTACTTATTTCGTAAATTGTAAGGACACATATAAATTATGATGAAAATATTGTAAACACAGAAGAAAGCCTATTCTCTTTTGCTGACAAAGTAGTTTCTGGTACCTTCTTCTCGAGGCAAAGTTATCTGGTTTGAAACCTGGTAGCGTCACATTCCAGTCTACCCTGCTGTAAATGAGTATTTGACTCTGCTCTTCAGTTTCGGAAGGCAACTTGGTAAAGCTGAGTCCTAATAAAGTGTCGTCTTAAACATTTCACTCCCCTATTGCAGTATCTGCTATGCGACTACCTCTCGCCCGAAAACTTCTGTTACTACTTCTTGTGGTTAACATGGCATAGATGCTTAAATCAAACCAGTGTAACTTTGCCAACTCTTGGTGTAACTTTTATTTCGTCAAATTTTGACAGATCTAAGAAAGACAACTTCCGAGAGAAAACTTGAAGAACTGGAACACGCCATAGACTTGGCGCATAAGTCACATGTCGCAGAAGAATTGAAAGATTCTAAAGAGCTAGCAGTAAGTTTGTCATGTATTCTTCTGTCGCTTCCATATAACCATATCTATGTTTCTCATATAGTTGACAGTCTGTCTCAGGCTTCTATTTAAATTTTTATTATCCTTCGTAAAATTTACTCTAGAATCCTGGAGCAGAGACTCAGGCGCTTAGCTGAGCCACAAATGGATGAGGTTCAATGTGGCTTCCGAGCAAACCGAAGTACTCAAGACCTTATCTTCACACTCAGGCAGCTGAGTGAAAAGGCTCTTGAGTATAAAAGTGAGCTGTATCTTTGTTTCTTGAATCTGGAAAAGGCATTTGACAAGGTCTCCTGGAGCAAACTTTGGGACTGCTTGGCAAAGAAAAATATTCCAGCACCTCTGATTCATGTTGTACAGAACCTCTACAAGAGATGTAGAAATTATGTGAGGACGGCAAACCATAAGTCAGAAGAATTCACGACCACCGCTGGTGTAAGACAGGGTGACATTCTGTCACCTTATCTTTTCATACTCCTCATGTACGATGTCATCAACGCATGTACGGAGAGGACAAGAAAGTATTCTATGGGGTACTGGAAGATGAGACAGGTTTGTATTTCAGAGCTGGCATTTGCCGATGATGTCCTCATTGTTAAATCAGAGACACATCTTCAATCAAACCTGCAAGTCTGGAAGGAAGAGCTGGAGAAGAAAGGGATGGGCATCAGCAGCTTCAAAACAAAACCATGGTGATATCACGAGAAGAAAGGGATGGTCATCAGCAGCTTCAAAACAAAACCATGGTGATATCACGAGAAGAAAGGGATGGTCATCAGCAGCTTCAAAACAAAACCATGGTGATATCACGAGAAAAAGAGATGGTCATCGGCAGCTTCAAAACAAAACCATGATGATATCACGAGAAGAAAGGAAGGAGGTCTTGTCACCCATTTTTAGCATGGACTGGAAGGGAGGTATCAAAGAAGAGTTTGTCACCCGAAGAACAGTAGCTAGGGGACTTTTTCAGGCCATAAAAGATTGACGCCCTTTCTCTGGCCAACTTCTGTACCCCAGGGTAGAAGAGAAACGACTAAGTAAGTAGTAAGTAAGTTTTATTATTATTATTATGATTCAGTTAATAAGAGCGAACCTCTACTTCAGTTATAATTGATCAAGCGAATATATGTTCTTTCATCAGTGTTATTTCTCTAAATGACTACATAGCTATAATAATAGTTTACAAAAATGTCAGTCTAGAGTAGTCTAGATAAGTTGTCTTATACTGTAATCCAATTTGTCCAATGCCTCAAGGTCTGCTCTAATAGAATCTAAACTTACTCGTACCTACACCGAGAAGAACACCCTCGACTATGAACTGTGCTTATGTCACAGTGCCAGGTCTTCTATTAATAGACTAACTAGGTGACTGTGGCAGGCCTAGTTAGTTCTATTCTAGTAGTCAACTTATACTATTGACTTATCTTCCAAGTGAGGGTTATCTTTTACTGGCCCTTTCCGCCAGAGTTGGGGATTCTTGGATGAGATATGGTTCGTCACTTTATTTCCCAGGATTTGTTCTTCCCTCCTTGTTGTTAATTAGCGACTGAGCGTATAGCGTTTTCTTAATTCCTAATCTATGCTCACTCCTTATACATCTCTATTCCTCAATCTCTTCACACATTAAAGCAACTGGAGTGATGTGATTCAACTTCAAACAATTTTATTTACATGAGTCAATATCCATGATCTTCAAACATTAATTCATCAGACACAATTTTTAAATTCAAAGTCTTTATGTCTCCTACTTGATTCCATCAGATATCTCAAAGTATAAGTATATATTGCCTCTCACTTATTTCTTTAGGTACATAGACTGCTAAAATTCGTTCTCAATTTCTATTTATTTTCCTCAGGATTCTTACAATGGTCTCTCTAAATCCTTGGGGTCATGTTCTCTCCTATCTCAACCTAGATAGGCTTAACTCCTTTAAAATGCAGCATTTTCAAATCAATAGTTATACCTGCAATAATCAAACAAATGTCTAATACTCATGTGGCAGCCTCAATACTTACGCTGACACGAGAGAGCGCAGGATATGCATTATAGACGTCAGAGCATTTCAAACTCTTACTTCTTATTTCTCGACGTAGACTATACCTCTCCTTTAATTCATGACAGCTAATCCTGTATATCTACTGTACATGGGTTGTCCACTTTGTACTTAGTCTTCTCAAGTTCACCTTCAATGTTCTCTCTTTGTTAACTGCTCCCTTAAACCTGAGCAGCATTACCCTTTTGTAATTCGTTGGCTGTATTTCTGAAAACATGACTCTCTAATTAATATTGGTGCCTAATAAAACTCAACCTCAGAAATGAGGTATCTGAGGAAAGTGGTTGAAGTAACAAGAAGAGACATGGTCCGCAACCAGACGATCCGTCAAGGCCTAAAATCCCATCCGCTGCAGACCCAAATAGAACAGTCCCAACTAAGATGGTTTGGCCATGTCTGCAGAATGGGAGAAGATCGGCTACCACGACAAGCATGGGAAACAAAGAGCCAGGGATCCAGACCTCCAGGACGACCCAGAGTCCGCTGGGAGGACAACATTAGACAATCTTTGAAGGACCGAGGACTAGAATGAAACCAGGCCAGGAAGAAGACAGCTGATAGAATGGTCTGGCGCTCTCTCTTCCAAACCTCTACACCTCACGGTAGAAGGGGAACGACTAAGTAAGTAAGTAGTAAGTAAGCCTAATAAAACTCATCTTCAAATGTTCTTCTCTTGTTGATCGCTCCCATAAGCATGAGCAACATTACCCTCTTGTAATGTCTTAGCTATATTTCTGGTCCACGGTTCTCTTTTTACATCAGTTTATACAAGATGTGATAAAAGTCAAGAAAAGTCAATCTTACCAGAGTCAAAGAAATTCCAAATACTTATCACAATTCTCACTAGGCACCCCTATAAGCTAGCCTTATGTTTAAAACACAGTTTAATCTAGTATCCAGAATTCCTACCACTATTCAATCTAGAGCTATCTACTTTCTCTGTATTGAACTTCTGTCAACCACAGGTTTTACTTCTTGAGCCCAGCAATTTCACATCTTGCTTCGTTGGGTTCGCCACCTGGACTGATTTCTTTTGTCCTTCAATTCATCATCCCGTCATCCGTTCCCTATTTTCCAGTCAATCCGATTGGTCCATGGTTCAGTTCACTCACCGATCCCAAATTCACGGTAAATTCCCCGCTGGCAAGTCAGTGAGCTTCGTTCCATGACTGTTTACATCTACTCACATTTTTCTCGTGCGTCTGTTCCTGTTCCCAACTCATAAAACCTGTAAGGGGCGTAAGTTAATTGTAGCCTCCCTTTGCAGTTTTAACTAAATTGTTACTTTCCCTTCTTAATGCCTACTAAAATTGTCCATATATGTAAATTTCTCAAACCCTAACTGTGTACTCGTAAAAACAATTTAAGTGTAAGCTAGCCTTATTTTCAATAGCTTTGATTTAAAGGGTTCTCTCCCTTTTCCTCTAAGTATCACTGTACCACATTTTATCTCCCATCTCTAGAACAAATAGCCCTTTTCCCAAACTATTTAAATTTCCCAAACCATTTTTTATGCACCCCTGTTTCAAGAAAACCAAATTATTATCCTACCAAACCTCACGGTGACACTTACTCACACATGAAATTCCTTGTGATAAAGCACTCTGAAGATTACGAATAAATATTTCACGCTATGGTCGACTTGGTGTATCATACTAGCTCAACTCTCATCTGGGGTATATTAGTTTAAAAAAAAATTTTTTTTCCTAACCAGTGGCACTTGGGCTATCAGCCCTTTGGCCCAATGACATGAAACAAATTTCATGGCATTGCGAGGCTGGGGATCCTATGGAATTTCCTTACAACCCTTCCCATCCACAAAGGGTTTGTGCTCAGGAGCCGCTCGGGTTATTCCAGTCCCCTGGTCGAAGGCACTGCTTCAAATGTCTTCGCCAGGACTCGAATTAATCCAGTCCAAGTCCCGGTCGAAGACACTTCTTCAAATGGTCTCGCCAGGGCGCTAACCTGGATCACCCAATCGCCAGCGCAGTGTGGTAACCATTACGCCAGCGCGGCTCCCGTGGGTATATTAGTTTAATAGCCTAAGTACGGTCAACATTGCTTAGAGTCTCACATTGTCTCGATATGAATTGGTGGAAAACTCTAAGCCTTCTCACTCAGTCATCGAAGAGTAACACTGTACTTTGGCCGCCGTTTTCCTCATCCGTTACTATCAATCAGTCAATTTCGATCTTTCTTCTAATTCGCACTTCTTACATTAAACTTAGATTTCTTTACTCCCATGTGACACCTGTCCTTAATGAACCTTACTATCTCAGCCATTTTTCTTTGATCCTTAGCCGCCGACCGTCAAAGAAGTCAGTGGCCATCACGCCTGGTGGCGTCTTGTAGGACAACAGCAAATTGATTCCACTTTGCTCGGTCGGTGGCCATCCTTCGTACAGTGCCCATCTCTGGTTCATTCTTTGTATCTTAGCCTCCACAGTCCTCCGCCAAGTTGTTTTTGGTCGGCCTCTCTTTCGTTTTCTTTCAGGGGTCCATAGCATAGCTACGCACCAACGAATGACAGCGATCTCAGCCATACTGAATCAGAAATGCTTCCACGCAAATTTCCAAAACCATAATCTTACTACAGGGTGTTCATAAAGTCGCTGTGCAGTGAAATTTACGCTCGGGCGAGACTACGTCACCAGAAATGTGGTTTTCAATTGGGGCTTTAAAGACGCCCAAACAATTGTAACGTAGATTTTATTATTTATCTAGACACTACTGCTCTTGTCTGGCTTGTATTCGGTAAAGTGGCTGTTAACACGATGAAGTTATGTCTACAGCATGTGTTGAAAATGTCCACCACGGGCCTCAAGACATGTGTTGACTTGCCTCTTCATATTTTCGAAAACCTTCCGGATAATGGCCGGTGATATTTGCTGGATCTGGGTGACGATTTCTGCCTTTAGGTCATTAACTGTTTGCCGATTATTTTCATAAACTTGTCCTTTCAGTGCACCCCACAGATAATAGTTGGGCGGAGTTAGGTCTGGTGAACGAGCAGGCCAGATTCCACGTGAAATAATGCGATTTGCAAATATGCCTTCTAAATAATTAAGTGATGTTGCTGCTGTGTGTGCTGTTGCGCCATCCTGCTGAAACCAGGCTTCTCTAATTTCCCGGTCTGTAAGGTGGGCTATGAATGGTTCCAGGATTAAAGTACGGTAACGTTCTGCATTAATTGTTGCATTGAAAAATATTGGCCCAATTATCCGCAGATGACTTATGGCGCACCACACTCCGACTTTATGATCGTGAAGCGGCACTTGATATAATTCATGGGGGTTTTCACTGTTCCACAGACGATTGTTATGACTGTTCACGTAACCGGAGAGATGAAACCATGCCTCATCAGTGAAGAAAGTCAAGTCAAGGATTTCATCACCTTGTTCAGAAATAAAGTTCTGAAACCACATGCTGTAGTTAACTCGGGATTGGTAATCTCTTTCATGGAGTTGACACATAAGTTAATCTGTATGGACGAAAGTGCAGCTTACTCTTCAGAATCTTGTGAACGGTACTCATTGGTTAGTGTACCTGTTGCGACAACTGCCTTAAAGATTTATTTGGGCTCATTGTAACTCTGGCCTCCGGCGTGATGCCGACCACATCACCCCTCGTGTGCCGACGGTCAAGATAATATGGAACCTCTACACCTCACGGTAGAAGGGGAACGACTAAGTAAGTAAGTAATTCTGGCCTGGATATCAAGCATTGTGTCTTCTGAAGTTGAAGGCCTTCCAGATCGGTATGCATCTACCGCACTACCCGTAGCACGAAACTTGTCGATCAAATTCCTAACCGCATTGCGGTGGAGGACTTGTGAGTCTGGAAATTTCAGCACAAATTGTCGAATTACTTCTTCAGTATATTTGCCACCATTACGAAAGACATGTTCTACCAAAAATACCCTGTTTTCAATGGCTAACACCATTTCCTTTCAGCAATGAAACCGTGAATAATAACAACGGCCTTTTGTATAATGCTGCACACGGGATTGTGGAACACAGAATGTCATGACGTAAATTTGCATCATTCGTGACGTAATTTCTCAAATATTTTTCAAATTCACTGCACAGCGACTTTATAAACACCCTGTATTTATTATATACAACTGTTATCCTCATCTCACTTTACCAGTTATCTCCCATATACACACTTTCACTGTAAACATACATACATGCGAACTACATCTTCTTGTTCAAGTTCCATCCCTGGTGGCGTAGTTGATTATGTCTCTCCATAACTTCCGGTTTCCAGTAACGTTTACCAATTCTGTTCACTTTTTGTTCATGCCATGATATCAAACTGGATAGCTTCCCCCTTATATGTCGTCCTTTATCTCTTTTTTCCTCCAGTTTTTCCCATTGTCACAGTATATTCAATTTTCCTTCTTCTTATAACACGCGGGAAGAAGGTCGATCGTTTCCTTCTACAGAGACTAATAAGTTTCTATTGCGCAATGACCTCTTTCATGACATCCTCATTACTCTTTGTTTTAGCTGCGCATGGTATTTTAAATATTTGTATGTGAAACCACATCTCCGTGGCCTCTAGTGCTTTTCCTACTTGTTGACTAATTATGCATGACTCACTTACAAATGTGGATGCGAACTATATATACATAAAACATAAAATGTTACCATGAAAAAATAACTGAAAGCGGATTCCACAGAGGCAGGTTTTCTTAGAAAAATCTTAAGTACGTTTACAAAGTCCAAAAAAGTATGGCTTGAAAGCATCGATGGACTGATAGACCGTTGCCCTGCGGGCAACACGAGATTGTTTACTTGACGGTTAATTAAGCTAGATGGAGGCTAGGGCAAAGTGAGACCCTTACTGCTATGGGTCCATGGGCACTGCCTCGTAGCCCGACCGCTCAGTCCACCCCTGCTTGAAAGGTATCTACATGGAAAGGAACATTCGTAGTAGCTGTAGGAAAGGAACATTCGTAGTAGCTGTAGGAAAGGAACATTCGTAGTAGCTGTAGGAAAGGAACATTCGTAGTAGTTGTAGGAAAGGAACATTCGTAGTAGCTGTAGGAAAGGAACATTCGTAGTAGCTGTAGGAAAGGAACATTCGTAGTAGCTGTAGGAAAGGAACATTCGTAGTAGCTGTAGGAAAGGAACATTCATATTAGCTGTAGGAAAGGAACATTCGTAGTAGCTGTAGGAAAGGAACATTCGTAGTAGCTGTAGGAAAGGAACATTCGTAGTAGCTGTAGGAAAGGAACATTCGTAGTAGATGTAGGAAAGGAACATTCGTAGTAGCTGTAGGAAAGAGGCAGTACACTATTAAAACGAGAAGTCGAAAATTGATATATACTGCAAAAACGGACAAACTGGGAAAAACGCAGAGGTATAGGACCGATAAAAGGGAAAAGACTCGGTAGTTAAAGAAAGAGAAAAAAGCTAACAACAACTCTGGTAGAACATCTTGTTTAGAAACGTATGAACCGTACAACATCAGTCGAGGTGAAGCTTGATTATGACAATGTATAAACTTGACAGAGTGTAAACTTGATGGAGTGTAAACTATTCATTGTTAAAATCTTAATATCACAGGAAGCAGAGATGACAAGACAACAGCTGGCCAGGTTGAAACTGTATCTGCATAAAGTCCTGGCCTTGAACAAGTCTACGATTGCTGAGATGCACAGTTATCCGAGACCACGCCCCTTGGTGCACCAGGTGATGAAGGCGACCTTCAGGATTCTGGGAGAGCCAAACAGTAAACTGCAGGTACACTGGTATCATCATTCAAACACATTATCCCTTACACTTGGCTACAATTTACCTGAGTTTGCAGAAAAACTATCATACACATTGTCGCATAAATATATAAAGGTACGGCGTCTAATAAACAAACACATGAAATAGCAGCAGCAAATACGAACAAAAGAAACCCGTTTTTTAACTGTTATATCATCATCATCCTCATCATCATCATCATCATCTCATTTTTCGCTCCTTATGCAGCATAGAGCCACCACTGCCGATGATCCCCTCCTTGAGTAAACCTATGTCAAGTCACAAACTTGCAGTGGTGCTTCCTGTTGCAATTTGTTTTACATGATGCTATTGCCAGCCCTAGACACATGAACGGCCAGTTTTTTTTACGCTTTCTTTGTCTCATCAGAGACACCTGGGGCTACACGTGGTACATTAGGCAATTCTACCTTGTTTTTGTCTGTGTCCATGTTGTTTCACCATTGTCACACATTTTTTACTGAAGCTGTATTGGTGTGTCTATTTTAACCAGAGCTGGCAGTATGTCCAGTCATCTATGAAGCAATTGGGCCGTAACAGCATGCTTACTCGAATGAAGAACTGTGATATTGTCCATCTCAAGCAGAGGCAGGCTGATGATGCTGAATATTACCTTGGTGAAACAAACCTACGGTCAGTGCGCATGTGCAGTGCTGGAGCTGGTACCTTCTATGTCTGGGTAAGTACTTATATCTGCTTTAAGACTTTCTACCACACCAGCTGCATGGTTCCCGGCGATATGATTCCAAAGAGCGTCTGCCATCTGTACAAAATGAGGCTGACGCATCGGAGTCATGACCCAAATGGGCCCTCAGCTCTTAGAGTGTAAAAAAGATACAAATGCCAAAATACATGTCTGATTGGGGGGTGGGGTGGGGGTGGGTGGGGGGGGGGGAGGTCACTTCTTTTGATCAGAGTGTCACATATTGTAAAGCCCTGTATAGATTTCCTATAATTAATTCAGCCTTTAACTTTTCTTTTCTAACTCCACAAGCCGTATGGTGTACCACGATATGGCACGTTATTCCCCCAAAAGCCGCCGAGTACACCCTTTTGATTATGGTCAGCTTTCTTTTGCCGACATTGTACCGGATATTTAAAAAAAAAAAATGTTGAATGTTAGACTTGGAACAGTTCAAAATTTTTTTATCAAATTCTCCAGCCCGCTAAACCCTGTTCGCGCTGCCACGTTTACAGCTAACATACACTGTCCCGCATAATACAATATGATAAAATAGAACTTTATATTCAAATGTAGACACAAGAAACACTGCAGCGCCAGATTTAAAGTGTTCTTATGTTAATGTTTATTTTCAGTGTGAAGTAGAGGCATTAAAACACGGCTGTGATTCAAAGTTTGAAATAACCATACACGTATTTTTCTTCTGATCATCAGAGCAATAATATGATATCTGAATACAACGGTCAAAGCGATAAGGATTCCCCAGCCACGAGCAAGACCACTACAAACACAAAGAATGAAATAGCCAATCAGAAGAAAGACAACGTGAACAGAAGTTACACACCAAGCCAGATAGAGTCTCCTCGAAATCAGATGAAGTCCCGTTAATAAAATTCAGAAGTCAGAAATCTTATCGGGATATGAGTGAAATATGACATTATTATTTAACATAATGATCTGATTAAACATATATTGGCAGCTCTATGCTTCACAGTTATTCCAAACCAGGCGTGCTGGACATTGTGTTAATACAGTAACAAGTTGGTAATAGTGTAAAGTACCAAACATGAACTCATAGAAAGCTGAAGAAAATTTTGCAAGTTTATTTTCTTAAGCTTCTTTAAAGTTCTGTTCATCCCCTTGCCTGGGAGAAAAGAAATTAAACATAAAATAGCAGCATTTACTAACAAATAAGTTATTAAATCCTTTAATAAAGATGTTCTAAAAACATTTTGTTGGTTTTACTTATGGCATTTTTCTGTCTCAAAACTCTGGAATATAATTAAATGATTATTTCACTGTTACATTTATTATTAGTAGTATTTATGCATCTGTGATAATTTTATTGTATTTTCCAAATACTTGTTATATACAATTATTGTTGTAATATTTAAATATTCGATATAGTCTAGTGATCCTCGGCTATTTTAGTGCAGACATTCCACTGTTGGCTCGTCCATTAGTGATGTATTACAAATGCCTGTAATTTTGATTAACTTAAAAAAGCGTGAGACTTATATATTTATATATATATATATATATAAGTACATATTCATATGAATAATATTAGTAGAACGTTATCTCTCATATATACTTACTGTAGTTTTCCCCACTATGTAATTTTATTCCACTATTCGATCCACTAAGTGCAGATAAGAATTATTTTTTCCTTCATTTTGTTGTTGTTGTTGTTTTGCTGAGGTGATGGGTGGAGAGCAGGCACTTAACAGCTGACCGTTATTGCCTCTTCTCGTTCCATCTTGGTCTACCCTGTTCAACCTGAAATTTGGTTATAATTGGGGTATTTAGTGTCATTTTATTTTTTAATTTTGTATTCAATTTAAATAGCTATTGTCTTTAGCAGTTGCTGATTTTAATTTATATTAGTATTTGTCCATTTTATTTTCTCTTTTGTATTGTTTCTTCATAACTATTGTCCTTATTTTTTCCTTCATGTCAAGCCGCTCTCTCGCTTTATACTGCAGGGTTTGAAGGTCTGATAATCTGTTATAACCAATGCTAGAAGGGTGAGAGTTTATCAACATATATAGTTGTTACATTTCTAGAAATAAATCAAATCTTCAGCACCTGCGGAACATTGACCCTCAGGCATTTTATTCTAAACACTCCTGTCCTGTGCTGTTTGCTCTAGGTATCTCCATTCTCCATGTCCTCTTTATCTTTTATAAGTCTGCTTCCAATTCTCTTCTCTATGTGCTTTTGGATATCCCTCTATTCCTTCTACCTTGAGGATTCCAGGAAAAGTGCTACATTGTAATGCTCTCAACTGGTTGACTAAATTTTTCTCTCCTCATACAAAGCGATGAGAGTCTGAGTAGCAGAATTGTTAGAATTATTACCTTTCTCGACAAAGTTACCCGATTCCAGATTCAAAACCTGGTGGAGTCACGTTTCAGTCTACCCAGCTGTAAACGTGTTCCAGACTCTGCTTTTGAGTTAGGGAAGGCAAAGCCAGCAAGGATGGGAACTGATCACCCCGAGTCAAGAAGCTGAACCTTGTATAGTGAAGTCTCTAACACACCACTCCCTGACTGTAGTATCTGCTGTAGGACTACCTGTACTTGTAATGCAGTGCGACATCCAGGTGCTATACGTCATTCCTTCACCTGTTATTCCACACCGACAATTGTCTTGTCCTTTCCGTCGGTTCCATTAAAGATGAAAGTGTCGTATCATTTTTATCCTTATATTCTGTGCAAGTACCGATGTTTGAAAGTCAGTCATCTGAAAGTCTGTTGTTGTTATCTCCCCCCCCCCCCCATACTTCAGACCATTCAGAAGGGTTGCTATAAAATTTGAGTTGAAAAATTTAACTTCTGAATTGATAATTCACATTTTTCTTTTGCAAATGGAAATCAAAATAAATCAAGTCAAACAGAATAAAAGTGTGTTGTGAAATCGATATTTATAAAAGCTTGAAATTGGTTTCAGTTTGCTTCCTAACGAATTTTTGTGTGTAGTGCAGTATACGAAGTGTCAGGAAATACTGTTCCAGAAAAGCTAGCTCAAACGCTCAACCTCATTCATAATGTTTCATTATGTTTGTTTACCATACTTATCTCTTCTCCCTACCACTAATGCCACCTTTACCTTACTTTATATTTTCCATCCTTCAGTCTTCCATTGTTTGCACTTTGTTAACTGCTCACCAAGCAAGAGTCTTTTTGGATCTTTGTTGTTGTTGTTGTTTTTTTTAAATCGTCTTTCACATCGGCGTATTTATCATTCATTGATCGTTCACATAATATTAGTCTCATGTTCTTAGATTATATTCCCTTCATCACGTTTGACTATTATTTAGAGGCTTGTTTGCGATAATTTTGTCTAGCATAGCTCACACAGAAAAAAAACATTGAAAGGTGAAATATAATATGTGAAAATTGATTGCAGATCATAGAGAAGCATTTGTTCTTGTGTCTTCTGTCATACTCTCTCATATAACTTCATGGATCCCTCTCTCACAACGAATGTCTTTAGGCAGCAGTGGTTATTCATTTTGAGAGGTCCTACGCAATCATGAACTTACGAGGCCCCTTTTAAATAAATTACTATTGTATCGACACGTATATATTTGTACGCGAGGGCCCTAAAAGCACGAGGTCCTAAGCGCAATTCTAGGTTGCCTATATCTAAAACCACCATGGGAGCCGCGCTGGTGTAATGGCTTCGGCGTTGTACTGGCGACCAGGTGTTCATGGTTCAAACCCGGGCGTCGGCGTTTGAAGAAATGTTTACGGCCGGAAATTTGACTGAATAGCCTGAACGGCTCCTGTGATAAACCCTCTGTGGATGGGAAGGAGCGAAGCTCCTACCGGGTTGGAAGGAAAGTCCTCAGGTTCCCCAGCCTCGCAATGACATGTCATTGGGCCTAAGGGCTGAAAGCCCAAGTGCCGCTGGATAAGAAAAAAAAAAAAAAAAAAAAAATCTAAAACCACCATTGGCATAATACAGGGTTCTGTCATCGACTTGCAGAAGTTTTGTGTTCTAAGGGAAATAACTTATGAAATGCTTTAAAATATAATTAAGGGACATGAATTTAGGCAGACGATTAAATGATGGCCACTGACTGCTTTGACAGTTGGTTGCTAAGGATCAAAGAAGAAGAAGAAGATAAAATGATAAGAAAAATAATAATATCTTTCCCTGTTATTGTTAGTCATGTTAATGAACAATGTAGCGAACAAGATGAGAAGTTTGTTTTGCGTGCGACTTGTGAAAGAATGAACATATGTTTATGGTCACATGATGAGAAAACTGCAAGTCGATTGGTAGAAGGGCACATAATGTGAGACGGTCAAATTATTCAGATGGAGATGCTGGGGAACAGAGACTATAACATGTTGAAATGAAAAACAAATTGAATTTGTTCAGTGTGTGATGACACCTAAGGAAAGCTGTTGATAGCATTACAAGACGGTCCTTGTTCTGAAATCCCAAAAGGCAAGAGAGATAGAGAGAGAGACTACAAACCACACGGAGAAGAGAACTGGAGGCAGACATGAAAAGGATGCGGAAGACAAGGAAAGACCTTGAGCTGATGGCACGTGACAGGAAGACTTGGCATACGTTTGTTGATGGCACGTGACAGGAAGACTTGGCAGAAGTTTGTTGATGGCTTATGATCCTTGGCCAGCTGAACGGTGATGAATGTGATGACCAAATGTGTGATACATTTCGTAAATAATTTGGAAGCAGTATGAATTGATCTTGTAACAGCTTTTCCTTCAAGCTGTAATTCTACTTGTTAGGTGATAACATTGTGCATGAATTTTTATGTTTCAGCATTGAAAATAAAAAAGAGACGGGATTGCGATTTTGACCATGTGGAAGTTACAAAATCTTTTTTGTTCCGACATCATTTATAAGAGAAGGGATCCTCACTGGTATTTTATGCGATGTCACAAAAAAAAAATTAAAATATATATATATATATATATATATATATGTGTGTGCGTATGTGTGTATACGTATATATATGTATCTATATATATATATATATATGTGTGTGTATGTGTATATCTCCTGTGATATCAAAGAACACGAAAGGCAAGAGAAGCTTTCAATGTATTGGGACTCGTATATGAAGATCCAAAGAAGTCAAGGTCAACAACAAAAATCACATCCGTAAAGTCACGTGACAATGCAGACTTAGTGTACAAAAAAAGGTAAAGGTAGTCCCATAGCGAATACTGTTGTAGGGGAATGAAATGTTAGAGATTTCACTATACTGAGTCCAGCGTCGAGAGATGGGGTGACCAGTTCCCTTCCAGGCTGCCTTTGTCTTCCCTAATTCATGAAAAGAGTCACCAACCCCTTTACTGCTTGGTAGACTGGATCGTGACGGCACCATGCTTCGAACCCATACCTTTGCCGCGAGAGGCCTGCACTCTAACTACTCTGCCAATCGGATGCTCAGACTTACTGTACTGTATGGCTCTAAAATATATAGAAAACAACAAAAAAGGCGCCCAAGGAGGTAAAGACGTTATTAAATGGGTTCTTTGGTTGAATAAAAACAATGAAATAGCATGAAAAGATCAACAGTTTGGAACTGATGACAAGAACGAGACAGATGCCCGTAGAACAACATATTAGAAGAAGAAGCTGGCGATGGATAGGACACACCCAGAAGGAGCCTACTGATATCATTATACGACCGTTGTATCCCCACTGTAAGATAGATAGGAAGAGACGAAGCAAGGAACTGAGACAAACACGACATAAATAAAGACGACATGGAAAGACGTTGAGCGGATGGCACAGTACAAGAAGATTTGGCATGAATTTGTTGAAAGCCTGTGCTGCTTGGGGGAGGTTGTTGTTGTTGGGCAGCTGGGTTTCATGCTCTATAACAGACATACCAAGTTGAAGGCTCGTTGGTAAAATCTACACTGCAGATTTAGGCTTTTCCTGTGGCTTTTCTGCAACTCCGAAACTTGTTGAGTTGAAGTCATTAGCTCCAGTTTCTCCAACTTGGCTTGCATGTAAACAATCATCACATCTGGTCCTAAACAAGGGAGGAAGATGCGCGTGGATACTGTGCATTCCCCTCCATCCTTCTTTGATTGCATCGGTCTGATCAGTGCAATAATTTGCCGTTGTTGCTTATCTCTTTTGGAACATGTACATTATTTAGACGTACATACGTATTATTCACATTTTTCAACAAACCAGACCTTAGTGGCTCACAGTTATATATTAAATACTAATCGTCCTCTCTCTCTCTCTCTCTCTCTCTCTCTCTCTCTCTCTCTCTCTCTCTCTCTCTCTCTCTCTCTCTCTCTCTCTCTCTCTCTCTCTCTCTATCTCTCTATATATATATATATATATATATATATATATATATATATATATATATATATATATATATATATATATATATATATATATATATATATATATATATATATATCTATATATATATATATATATACTGTTCAAAAAAAGAAACGCAACTTTTTTGGTGTTACTTTTATAAAAGATATTCGCTGACTGGACATCAGTCAACCTATCGACTGTGTCCACCTGGTCATTAACTTCTCGTGGTTACCTGAATTGTACTCACCTCATGATTCGTGAGGTCATGAAAGAGGTCAAGGTCAAAACAACATTTTTGACAATAACTCGTGACAGGTTCATGAGAATCCCGTGAAACGTACTGAACACAAAACTCTCTGACCATATTATTCAATGCCTATAAAAGATTGACGCTCCTCGAATAAATTCAGTTGAAAATTCAATGCGCAAGTATGGCTCATCTCACTACAGAACAACGACTCATCATCATTGGACGTTTACAGACTGGACAGTCACAAAGTGTAGTGGCCAGACAATTTAATGTGGTTAGAAGCACCATTAGTCGCCTTTGGAGGCGATTTCAAGAAACTGGCTCAGTGGCAGACCAGCCGCGCAGTGGAAGACCCAGAGTCACAACTCCTGCCGAAGACCGATTCATACGGCTGCGTCACCTCAGGAATCGACTTGCATCTGCGTCCTCCACAGTGCAGTCAATGCCAGCAGCTCGTCGAATTTCAGATCAAATGGTCAGGAACCGGCTGCACGACTCTGGTCTTTGGGCTAGAAGACCCTACAGAGGTCCTGTTCTTACGGACCGGCATCGCCAGAACCGACTGCAGTGGGCGAACCATCATCGTCAATGGACCGTTGGGAATGACTGGAGACGGGTTTGGTTTAGTGATGAATCATTTTTTGTGCTCCAGCGACACGATAGACGGAGAAGAGTTTACCGCAGAGTCCATGAGTGCTACGCCCAGAACAGCGTTGATGAGGTTCCTCCACATGGTGGTGGAAGTGTACTGATGTGGAAGGCGATCAACGTCATGGGAAGAAGTGACCTGGTGCAAATTGAAGGACGCCTGAATGCCCAACGATACGTCGCTGAAATTCTTCGTCCTCACGTCCTTCCACTTCTGGCTGCACAAGGGTCGATTTTTCAGCAGGATAATGCTCGACCTCATATGGCACAACTCACCACCCAGTTCCTTGCTGACAACAACGTCCAGACCATTCCGTGGCCAGCCATGTCATCAGACATGAACCCCATAGAACACTTATGGGATGAACTCAACAGACGACTCCGCCAGCGAGACGTGGCTCCAGCCAATCTCCGACAGTTGTCTCTTGCACTGCGGGAAGAGTGGGCAGCCATCCCACAACAACAAATCCAACGGCTAATCGGATCCATGTCAAGGAGATATCGTTTTCTGAAAGAGGCCAGAGGAGGCCATACACCTTACTGAAACGGAGGCCTCAGTCGCAAAGAATAAAAGTCCAAACCAAATTTAATGAACATCATTTCATTGCTAAAGTCTGAAAGTTTCTTCATGCCAAGATTGAAACATTAATTCCGTAAAATAAAATGTTAGTACAAGTTTGAAATTTGGTGTCCATTACCACTGCAATAATGTTGCGTTTCTTTTTTTGAACAGTATATATATATATATATATATATATATATATATATAATATATATATATATATATATATATATACACACATACACACACACATTGTACAGTGTGGAGATGTAAATCGCGTTAGGACCATCAAAATTGCTTCTTCTTATAAGAACTTCTGCTTATCAATGTGTATATTTTACAGTCATAATCATAAATAAAGCATGAAGTAATTATTGTAATCGTTTATATACAAATGTTTCAATTACTAATTAATATTTCTGCACATTTTCAAATGTTCAAAAGCAATTTAATTAAAACACAAAAATGTTGGTAATTTTACTTCCGATTACTATAGTTGCGAGTGTCAAAACATTTCAAAGTCTAAATGTCCTAACTCACTGATCTATAATCCTGTAGTGATGTAAGAGTTTAACATGATTATTACTGATTTAAGAGTATAATATGATTATTACAAAATGTGCATCACAATAGATAAACGATATATTCAGTTCGGCTATACAGTGGTCGTTAAAGAAACAGGATTTTGTTAAAACTTCAGAACTCTTCACACAGTTTGCTACTCTCAGAAATGTTGAACTGCAGTTGCACAGGTAAGCCTTTATCTTTTATCTTACCCAGGGCCTTCCCAAGGTTTCTCTGACAGGAACCGCGTGCCGTCTGATCTTGCATAACGCGTTTTACTCGCAATGGAATTTGATCATTCTTTTTACCCGAGATCCCCGTACATAACGGTGCATTCAGCATTTTGTCCAAAGTTCGTGATGCAGTCACTTTAACTTAACTGCGAATGCAGGATTTCTACTTAAGCCAGTTAAAATTTGCTTCCGGACAGAAAAATAACTCGGCGTTATTTAAAAAAAAAATATATATATAATTAAAAGAAGTTGACATTACTGGAGATTTTAATTGTTTAATATTTAAACAAAGGTAATGAACACTGTTTGGAACACACACACACACAAATATATATATATATATATATATATATATATATATATATATATATATATATATATATATATATATATATATATATATATATATATATATATATATATATATATATATATATATATATATATATATATATATATATATATATATATATATATATATATATATATATATATATATATATATATATATAACAGGCAACGTCTGTCTGTCTGTTACCTCATAACTCGAGAACGGATGAACCGATTTTGATGCGGTTTTCTCCAGCGTTTTGGACATTTCTCTGGAAAAGGTTTTAAGCTATATATCATCATGGTACGACATCAAGAGGCTGAGCAGTGAAGAAAAAACTCCAAACATTCTTATCTCAAGGGACAAGGGACGTAAAAACTCTACCGTTGACCCTTATTATGGGTTAATGCCTTTAGCTTACAACATGTATAAGTCATAGTGCGTTGCTTTCTGATGTGCAAATTTTCTAAACCTGATTCCTGAAGAATAATACTCAGCTATGTAGAGTTGTTCACGATATCCAGGAGTTGATCAATTATGTTTATCCGGATATAATAAATTTACGAAGTAAATCTCCATGGTTGAAGGAACGCGCTGTTTTGGCACTTAAAAATGATACTGTAACTAAAATAAATAATCGTGTATTAGATTACATCAGTTTAAAAAAAAAAAAGAAAAAAAAAAGATCAGTTTGACTCTCCTTCCCGTACATACAAGTCCGTTGATACCACATTGGACGAACAAGACTCCGCACATTACCTGTCGAGTTTTTAAACTCATTAATTCCTTCAGGGTTACTGTCTCACGAACTACTTTAAAAAGTAGGTGCACTATTCATTTTACTCCGCAATTTTAGCACACCCAAACTGTGTAATGGCACTATACTCTAAATAACATCTTTGAAGAACTACATAGTAGAGGCCACCATCCTGACTGGTTGTAGTAGCGGGGAGAAAGTCTGCATTCCAAGAATCCCGATGATTCCCTCCGATCTGTCGCTCAATTTTAAGAGACTCTAATTCCCTATAAAAGTCTGTTTTCAATGACAATTAATGAAGCACAATGTCAAACGCTTCAAGTGGCCGGCGTCGATTTGAGCGACGAGTGCTTCTCATATCTGCAACTGTATGTGCCATTTTCCCGAGTTAGCACGCCGGAACACTTAGACGTAAAGTGACCGTAAGGCCGCTTACACACGAGCGTTTCTTGACGCGCGTTTCTCACGCGTGACGAATGAAAGAGTACGGATTTACAGACAGTCTCGCTCGGCTGAGCAGCCTGTAAATCCCTTACTCCTTCATTCGTCACGCGTGAGAAACGCGCGTCAAGAAACGCTCGTGTGTAAGCGGCCTTATACCAATGTCGTTTTTACACCGTCGTGCATGTGTGTTTATAGAATGATCAAGGATGGTTTTTTGTATGCGAATGCAAATGCATGGGTCCTCTTAAATGGTTGATTAGACATGCACACACGGTACACCATACGACAGCACTATGATCCAAACTGTAACGTAAGAATGCGATCGAAGACACCGTACAGTTTCACAACATTTATTGGGTACTTCCCACAATACACAGGCTCCATGTTATTAAAGATACATAGTTCTATATTCATATATTCTGCAATAATGTCTCTGTCCGTCTTCTTAGTAATTATATAGGCAGGATGTCAGATATACATTATCGTTGTCCATGCCGTCAAATGTTTGCGTTGTCATTCATTCTGGCGACAAAATTCACATTATAACTCACACGAAGGAAATGTCTTCCTCATCTGCATCAAAATATAAATGTCGATCTGTTATAGATCTACGAACACTTCTTAGAACGGATTTACTTTATAATTTCATATCATCATGAAATTTTTTGAAGAGCCTGAAACATATGCGACCACTCTTGTCGAAGAACACCATCAGAAAGCTCCAAGAGAATATCCGTTAGAATCCACGGCAGACGATTATGACGTTATTCAGTAGTACTTCACCAAAAGACTTAAATGGTGCGCGTTCACTACACGTTTATTATCGTGCTACTTTGTCAATACACACAACCGCATCTCCAAAACTAATGGGCATGCGCCTGTGTACAAGGGCATCTCGTAACAGTCGTCTACAAAGAAGCCATTTTATTTTAATTTTTTTCGCCAGAAGCACACCTCAATGCAATAGTACAATTAAATACAAAAAAATAGTTAAACCTTCCTAAAACGATTCGCACCAAATTCGACTTGCACCCATTCCGACATGGACCCGGGCTAAGCCGGGTATGACCGCTAGTATATATATATATATATACAGTAGAACTCCATTTATCCGAACCCCATGGGACCGAGCATCGTTCGGATAATCAAAAGTTCGGATAATTGGATTACATAATGTATCGAGTACATGTACACATATTTCTAAAAATAATTAACCATCACAAGGAAAATACACTATAAAACATATTTACTTGTACTGTAATAATAATACCCACACTGTATTAGATCACCGTATCACCAAAATCTTTCATTACACTGCAGTGCATGTACTACTTGTACAGTATTATTATTTTTTTTTTTAAAAAGAGAAATATTTTCAAAATAACATTACAATCGATTCACAACCAGGCACAACTTACGTATACATGTACTTGCACAGATGTAGCCCACTATTTAAAATAATGAGGAATCCTCTTTTGCACCAAACTGGATAGTCTCCTTTTGGCTGCTAAGTCCCGCATTCTCTTCAACAGCAGAAGCTGTGTAGGACAGCTGTCATCTTCTTGCTCGTACCAAGCCATCGTTGTTTCTAGTGCTATAAAGGCTTCTTCAGGACTTGGTCGACGTTTTGGGTTTTCTTCATAATCTACAAGTACATCATGTACTTCTGAGGAGTCTTCATCATCGGTCACTACATGTATTTGGTTTTCTTCTTGCACAAAAGACCAAATTTCTTCGTCATTCAAAAACTGAAAACCAGAATCATTATCATCTTCTAGCCACATGTGTGCATCATCTTTGTCACAGTCCGAAAATCCGGGCATTGCTTGAAACAGTTCCACAACTTCATTTATACAATCATCATTT
This sequence comes from Oreohelix idahoensis, assembly GCA_024509875.1. Lineage (NCBI taxonomy): Eukaryota > Metazoa > Mollusca > Gastropoda > Stylommatophora > Oreohelicidae > Oreohelix > Oreohelix idahoensis. The sequence goes on from JAMPIV010003313.1 coordinate 89,973, forward strand.
GTATCCACTGCAGTAGTTTCATTGCCTCCTTTTTTCCCAAGCAATCTATTCCAAGCCTTGTTGAGATTATCTTGTGACAGGGTGGTCCAAGCATCAGCTAACATATAGCAGCAGTCTTTGAGATTAAGCTTTTTGGAAAACGCCACCACACTTTCTTCATCTTCAGCCAACAATAAACGACGCAGGACTTCCTTCTTGTACATCTTTTTAAGCTTTGCTATAACACCCTGATCCATTGGTTAAACCAGTGCTGTTACATTGGGAGGCAGAAAAATTACTTTAAAATTTGCATCAACTGCATTCAATGTATCCGTCTCTGGATGAGATGGTGCATTGTCCAGTAGAAGAATTACTTTTCCAGTTTTCTTTTCTTGTTCTCTCGACCTCTTCACCAATCAAGAAATATTTCACTATTCATCCAAGCACTCTTCTGTGCTTTGTAGCACAATGGGAGACATGTCACATTCTTTAAACAACGTGGTGTTTCGGCTTTGCCGATCATTAGCACCGGTAAACGATGACTTCCACTGGCATTCGCGGCTACCAAAATTGTTGCTCTCTCTTTGCACTTTTTAAACCCAGGGGCAGCTGCTTCGCGCTGAGATGCAAGTGATTTTTGAGGCAATGATTTCCAGTATAAGCCAGTCTCATCGGCATTATACACATCATCGAGTAAATAACCTTCTTCTTCCAAAAAAGCCAAGAATGTTTCTTTAAAATTTTCAGCGGCAGTTGCATCGCTAGATAAAGATTCCCCTTCAATCTTCAATTCTCGTATGCCATGACGAGATTTAAAGTTTCTTAACCATTCCTAGCTAGCCTTAAAGTCAGGAGGACCGTTAAGTCGATTGTTGAACTGAAGTGCCTTTTCACACAATAGAGAACCAGTGATAGGTTCCCCTTTGCTTCTTCTTTGCACAAACCATATATACAAAGCCTCTTCCAATTTCAAATCTTTCGCATTTCTCATGGTTTTACGTTTCTTCGACCCATTTTCACTATTCAATTTCGATGCAAAACTCATAATTTTATCCTTGTTACTTTTGATGTCAGAGACGGTAGCTTTCCCAACATTGAAAATCCTCGCAAGTGAAGGCACAGTTTCACCTTTTCCTAGTCTCTTGATAATTTCTGTTTTCGTTTCAATTGACAAAACATTGCGGTTCCTTTTATATGCTTTAGGCTTACTGGAAGATGCCATATCGCACAGAGAAATACTTGTACACCAAAATTATTCTGCTGTAGTAGCAGACATAATTATTTTAAGTTGAACTGTCTGTTTAGCTAGTGTTCTGCCTAGAACGCACACGTACACTGGATTGGTAAACCAGATATTAACTGACTATATGATCCAGCTGACTTCCTGTACGTAAGTGACCGACCATTAGCCCATCCCATCCTCTACAAATTGTTCGCACACATTTGAAGCTTCCCTCATCAAAAGATTCAGAAATGTAGTCTAACGTGAATGGTGGCGCCTGATTTTTTTTTTCTGGAAAAAGTGTTCGGATAATTGGATGTTCGGATAATTGGGGTTCGGATAAATGGAGTTCTACTGTATATATATATATATATATATATATATATATATATATATATATATATATATATATATATATATATATATATATATATATATATATATATATATATATATATATATATATATATATATATATATATATATATATATATATATATATATTATTTATATATTTATTTATTTATAGTGCGTCCCCGACACAACGACTATATCAAGTGGTAAATGGGTTGATGGTAAAGTTTTGATTTTGTATTTTTGAATGATCAGCACTGTTCTGTTAATATGTATTTTAGGATTGAACATTGTACCTTGAACATTAAACAACAGCCACAATTGGTAATTTTGTTTTCCCCCATGACACTTGTTTTATAAAGCTACAGCTTTCATGTGTTATTGCAAAAGCTTCTCAATTACTCAGAATTTTTCATCGGGGTTTAACCAACAAGAAATATCAGTAAAATAGATTGGTCACTTGAGACGATAAGTCTCAAGTAACAAGCAAGCGGGCTGTCACAGATGGTTCTTGACAAATTTCTCCCAGCCTCCTAAGAGACTACTCTGATTTCTAGACACTGAGTGAAATGTTTAAAAAAAAAAAAAAAAAAAAAAGACTAGACCATATTTTGGACTGTATTTCATGCCTTCGTTTTATTTGTGCCAGTTCCCGGGAAAAGACAGTAATTTCCTAACCTTCAACTACCTCCTTCACTCAGCCTTCAATATAAATGTTAGACAATGTTTAACTGTACACTTGAATTTTTCATTAACATTCTGCTAACTATTAAAACGCATCCTTTTGAAGTCTGGATAAGCTTTCGAAAAATGGAAAGTGTACAAGTGGGATACATCTGCAGCAGCAGCGCTGTCCTAACCGGCCACTGAAAATAACAGTTTGTTTCCAAATCACAATCCATTCTAGCAACAATTACATCTTCATACTATTATGCATATATGTATTGCGTCGCACAACAAATATTGCGTCGCACAACAAATATTGCGTCGCACAACAAATATTGCGTCGCACAGCAAATATTGTGTCGCACAACAAATATTGCGTCGAACAACAAATATTGCGTAGCACAAATGTTTTATGGGATTGAATCTTAAACATATTTCTGCATACTGTATAGAATTATCTGATCACGTAATCCGGTCTTGCTAGTATCTGGTTGTGGCTACAGATTTAAAATTTATTAAAAAAATACTTAACGTACGACGGAATCCAATCTTTTACTTCTACACACTGTCAACTAGTATTGCTTTTATTTTTGCTATAAGCTTGAACAATTGGGTCAGTGAAGAATACAACCTTCGGCGTCTGGTCTTTAGGTGTGGTATCTTTAGATTCTGCATCAGTATCACTCCCCTTTGGTGATTTCTCACCTTTTTTGCCAGAGCCCGTAGACGCGTTCGTGCTTCCTACTTCTGAGCATTCTACAACCGATATTTTGGCTGGCTCATCGTAAGTGGCTGCATTAGATGACTTTAAGGAAGATTTAAGCGATGACTTGATGCCACCGCCAGGCTTAACTTCGATGCTTTGACAAGCTGCCTGTGCAAGGCTCTTGGAATCTGGCTGCGGCTTTAAGGGATCGAAGTATTTTGTGACGTCTCCAAGAGTGACAGAAGCGTCTTTCGAGTCTTTCGGTTCGCAAGGGGTTAGCAAACTAGCGGTATCTTCTGATGACGGAGCAACATGAGAATTTTCTTTCTGTTCACTTGCAACTGATTTCTTTTTGTTTTTCGATGAAGGTTGCAATCTTTTCTCTTCCTTATGATACTTAGGCTTGAAGTCTTTCATCTCAAGCGCTTTAAGAATGCGGCCAGCAATGAAACTTCCACGGCGTTTGTTATCACGGTTATGATACTCATCCTCGTCGGCCTCGTCAAGGCTCTGTGTTAGCCGCGTGCTGGCTAAACTAAAGGTGTCCCCGACGCTACCCGAGCGCTTCCTCTCGGGAAGATTCGGAACTTTCAGGCCGAACAGATTTGACCCGGAATAGACCTTGGGTAGTTTCGTCCAAGAATGCACTTCGTGATGTTTATTTTGATCGAAATCAACACTATCTCGGTGTCTATGGGACTCCTTCGACTTGTGTTTTCTTTCCTCTGAGATTTTATGCAACTTTGTAGCGAAATCAAATTTGAAAGAGGTTTTCTTCTTATGCTTACTTCCATCAGAGCTATCGTCTGAGTCTCGATCTTCATCCTCACTGGCACTGGTGGGGATTGGGGTAGACTCCATGACTATCTCGTTGACCAGTTTTTGGTCGTCCTCCAAGTCGGCTCTGCTGCTTACGATGCTTGGATTCTTGCCGATCTTACTGAGACGTTCGGCGGCCACGCTTTCCATCGTACGTCTCATGACAGGGTATCTATCCAACACGCTGTTAAAGTGCTCCACCGCAAGCGAGTATAAGCAGGCGTAGGTCTCAGCTCGTACACTGGCCACACGCCGTGCATTGGTCAGCAGACAGATTTCTGGAAATTAAAAAGTAGCATCAATTTAAAATAAATATAGAATATAGTGTGTGGTGTTGGTTCAGACAATAGAATGATACCATTAGGAAGCCAATAGTACAGTTGGGCATGTTCTATAGGAGTGTTTGGTATTTAAAGAAACTGAAACTCGTGCCTGGCTTGACGCTTATCTGTTTACCTCATCCTTTGGGGTTTCTCAATAGCCCAGACAATAGAAGCGACCACGAAAAAAAGTATCTTATGTAGCAAAATTTTCCAAATGGGGATACAAATCATAGTTTTTCAGTGTTATATAGATCCAATGCTTATATATGGAGGTGAGTCATGGGCAATTAATACACAAGTAGAAAAATCGTGGAGGCCACAGAGATGTGCATTTACGAAAAGAGTGTTTTTGAATACATGGAAAACTAAAAAAGAGTGTTATTGAATACATGGAAAGCTAAAAAAAGAGTGTTATTGAATACATGGTGTCGTGGAACGAGTTGTCTAAACCCACTACTTTGTTAAATCCCTATGTCGAGAGCCCAGCCAATCAACGCACAGTTGCTGAGCCGGAATAAATTACAAGAAGTTACGCCAGGAAAAAACGTAAGCCCTGTTTTTTTCGGATGTGGGTCGCGGCCATCTTGTTCACGCAAGATGGCGGAAGAAAACTGAATAAAATTAGGCTGTACGAGCATAAGACGAAACTGCAGGCAACCAATCAGCTTGCTCCGCCAGGAACCAACCAAACGCTTTCCTTAACCAGTAGAAGTTACTTTACCTGCCTATATAATCGGGCGAGATTTTATGCTAAAACACGCAACACCAGACACGAAGCCAGAAATATCGACCGACTGAAGAGAGGAGCTGTCAGCTTTGATTTATAGCTTACCTGAGGGCATTGACCTGCAGCCTGCTTCAGTGAGTCGAGTCAAAACCTGGCCGGTTTAAAATCTTAGAGGGTAAATATAATTCACTATAAACTGGTAGGAAAATAGGTACAGCAGGTATATAATATTGGTATTTGTTGTGTGTCATTTATACTACCTACTCCTGTATATATTTTGGTTCAATATGAACGTATCAGGTTACTGATTGTATCTTGGGGGAATTAGGTATAATGATTGTATTTCCTAATATGATTGAATAGACGAAGACTAATAGGACTCATACTTCAATCTATTGTCTCCTATAACTTCAGTCTATTGTCTCAGATAAAACCAACTGAAATATAACCAAAACAGTCCTTGTTAGGACTCAATCTATTGTCTCATCTAACTCCAATCTATTGTCTCCTATAACTCCCACCTGATATATCACCAAACAGTCCTCGTCTCATATACTCCTATCATAAGAACATATTAATATTGTTAGGATATATGTTACCAGCTTGTATAGCACTTGTCAGAGAGGGTCTGGTATACTATAGGGGAAAGGAAATGGTTGTATCACACCTAGGTGTACATATTATTGGATGTATTCATGTATTGAATTTATATTATGGGATGTATTCATGTATTGAATGTATTCATGTATTGAATTTATATTATTGAATGTATTCATGCATTGAATTTATATTATTGAATGTATCCATGTATTAATTTATCAGACAGAATGTTTTGCAAGTAGACACCAGTCTTGTCTCGCTATTGCTAAATCATACTGAGCCATGTTGTCATTCATCCTACATGCAGACACCTGAGACACGCTCATATCATATACACTAGAAATAGGTGGGCTTGAGGACAGAAATTAGCCCCTATTTTTCCTTGTTACAGGTTTTATTCGTGTCATCAAACCTGTGGTCGTATGTCCAGTCAATCCAGCTGCCTGGAACTTCACAGGAGCACAGAGGTTGTACCGGAGATATATCTTTAGTCCCCCTCAGTCTTGGGTGGGCTAACGAAACGACCATCAGCGGGTGTTTTGTGTCAACCAAACCAAGAAGGACAGAACTTTTAAGAGATGAGTACACAGTAGTACCATTTCTGTCAGCATTGTGAGCAAAAGCTAGTGTCAGTGACGAGAAAGTGAATTAGCGTAGCAAGAGACAATAATAAGATCATAGTGGATAAATTATACGTAATTAACAGCATAGCTAATAATTGTTATAGACGTAATTAACAGCACAGCTGATACCTGTACTATAATTGAATAACAGCACAGCTGATATAATTTTTGTTCCTATAATTGGAAAACTTGCTGTAATATATTTATATATCTATATAAATATTTGTAAATCATTTGTAAACTTACAAATTCATTACATTCCATTTTTCAACATTCACCCTTCAGCACAAGAGTAGATAGTGTTTTATACTAAATAAATAATAAGGAAATTGTATTTGAAGACTTGTCAATTTTATCATTGTTAAGTAAAATCTGTTTCCTTGTCTTACTATCACAGTTAGTTACACAGCGGAGGTGGCAAGTTATGTCGGTCTCCTCTCTACTAATTTTTCGAGATCAGATCATTCACAGCCGTAACTAATTTGTGATACCAGTAGTTCTCTCAGACACTGGGACTTCACCATTTTCTGCAGAAACTCTATTTCTGTAATTTCAGTACTATACTGATCCAAGAGCCAAATAAAAACCTCACGCCACACATGGAAAGCTAAAAAAGAGTGTTATTGAATACATGGAAAGCTAAAAAAGAGTAATGGAGATGTCCTGAAAGATGCCAATGCGGACAAGAAGCGTTTTACCTATATTAGAATGAAGGAATCCATTTTCTTTGGACATGTTATAAAAAGACATGCTATAATGACAACAGGAAGACTTAAAAGAAAAGATATAGAGGACATGGAGAGACGATAGTGGACATTTTGGCGGTCTAGCGTGGAAAGAAGTGGTGGACACATGCTACGTATGGACCATCAGAAGTTTTGTTTTATACAATGTATTTACTCCTTCATACTTTCAGTAAGTTCCACGTGCACAGACATCTGCATACACATTTTGTTTAGTGTATGGTGTGTTTATTTTGATCCACGAAAGAATAACTGTTTTCACCTCTATCCAAACCTTTACAACGGTACTCTCACAAAAAAATGCATGTTCAGTATTGCTATATAATCCTTCGGTGAAATGAACGTAACATATTAAATGGACACCATCCGGTGTTTCGTCAAAGTGGCTATTGAAATACAGTACTCATATTCCGTGTTTTTTTTTTTTTTTTTTTAATCAACTGGTCATTGGCATCTTGGGACACACCAATCAAAATACCATGAATTCCATAGTTACCATTACTGTTGGAAAAGGTATATTCAGGCTTGTATTTTGTTGCAAGGTAATACAGCCCAGTAGACAGTATATTTCTGCCATCAACTCTAATTAATCAATAATAAGAAACCCTGCAGCTCTCTCAAGAGAAAATATCCCTCTTCTTATTTCGTTCCTCTTCACGAAAAAAAAAAAAAATGGTTGTGGAACTGGAATTTGAAAATATGCGTCACTGTATAATGTGGGAACATGTCATGTCGCCAAGAATACTCCGTCCAAATGTTATAAGTGGTCAGCAGAATTCTCCATCGCCTCCCTCGTGTTCGGTCATTAGAAATAACAACATAGATCTGTTGAGGAGAGCCAGATAATAACCAGACAATAAGGAGCCCATATGGAGATTACAGAAAGAAGGTGCAGCTGGATAGGTCATTCTATAAGGAAACAACTAATCAGTATAAATAGACATGCCATCGACTGGAACCCACAAGGAAAGGAATGAGTGATGAAGTCAAAGATAACCTACGAACGACAGACAAGAAAAATTAGGCATCTGGAACATCCCTGGCAGAGCAAATGACAAGATCTAAAATTAGAAACACGTAGCGAATATCAGTTTACCTCCAAAGTATGACCCATCTGAAAGACTTGTGGCGACCTCTCCATCTGAAGTTACAATGTCCACTATGCCTTCTTGAATGAAGTACATTTTTGTACCCATTGTGCCCTCTCGTATAATGTAGTCACCTGGCTGATACACCTGGCACAGAAAAACATTAAATAGTTAATACTAAATAGGAAAACATGTTATTGTGAAGTGTTCTACGGCATCAAATACTATTACAATACAAATTATTACATTATAATCACTTTATCTTCCTCGTTTATATTTAGCTTCCCATGCAGCATAGGCGTTCAACAAATGTATGCTTCCTTTCTCGTACCATCAGCCTAACGTCTTTCCATCTCTTTCTCATTTCTCTTATGCCTGTCTCCAGTTCTCTTCTCCATGTGTTTTTCGGTCACTCTCTGCTTCTCTTACCCTGGGGATTCCCCAACACGTACTGCCCTGTAAAGCTATTAATAGGTTTCCTCTGTGCGTGTCCTTTCTACCTCCAGCGTCTTCTTTCCATTTCTTTTTCCACTGGCGTTTTTTTCTGGTTCTTGTCATCAGTTCTACATTAGTGATCTTGTCATCAGTTCTACATTAGTGATCTTGTCATCAGTTCTACATTAGTGATCTTGTCATCAGTTCTACATTAGTGACCTTGTCATCAGTTCTACATTAGTGATCTTGTCATCAGTTCTACATTAGTGATCTTGTCATACCATTTTAATCCTTCTATTCTACAAGCACTCATTGACCAAGGTTTGTAGCTTCGTGATTGTTGTTTGTGTCGTTTTCAACGTTTAAGAGCCGTGCAATAGGCCTGCTATGACATTTGAGTTGAAGATTCTGATTTCTATTGTGGACTTGATTTCTCTTGATCTCCATATATTTCCCCATGCGATGAACGCGCCGCTTGCCTTTCGTATTATTATTCCGATATCACTGTCTTTCCCCCAAATCTGTCTACATTTCTGCCAAGATGTGTGTATTATTTTACATCTTGTAGCTTTCTTTCTTCAAATGCAAAATTGTTATCGTTTCCTGCATTTAGACAGAAGATATAATCGATTCAAAACCCCAAAAACCATAGGAAATAAACGTCTTGGTCGACGACTATTTGCACGACAATCAATGATAAAGATATATACATTTCTTTACTTTCTTTTTCCTAAGATTTCAGTTTTTAAAAACTCATTGTAAATAGAAGGTCAACAGAAAAGTATAAAATATACGTATAAAATGATCGAATACGTAAATGTATACCTCAAACTTGAGCTTGCTAACAACTTCTGAGACAAAGGAATGATCAGCGTTCGTGAAGAATGGGACAGATGCAACAAGAGATCTGCAGTTGTGGTTTACAACCTCCTGGAAACGTATACATGTATATAGTTAAACTTTCGTTATATTTTTCTCTCCTCCCACCCCCTCTCTTTCTTTTATACACTGTGACAGTGATTTTCTGTTCTATGGTCTGGTGATATCCATGTTGCCTTGTGTATTCTCTTATGTGGAAGCATGCTTCCTCCTACAGCCAGTTGATTTGAAGCACAGAAGTTTGAGAATAGTTCCCCATTTTCATTCATTATTCCTAGCCCCTGTTTTCCCATGACTTCTTCAAAGCCGGTGTTGACTGTACCTATCTTTGCATTCATGTCACCCATCAAAATTGTGATGTCTCTTCTTTTTACTTTATCCATAATTTCCTGTAGTCTAGTATAAAATGCTTCTTTCACCGACTCTTCTTTGTCATTAGTTGGTGCATAACATTGGATGACATTGACATTTACTTTCTATTTAGCTGTTTTAAAAGAAGCTGTTATTATTCTGGATCCAACAGCTTCCCATTCAATGAATGCTTTCTGTGCTTCTTTAGATAACATAAGAGCTACCCCTTCACTGTGGTGTGAACTTTCGTCTTCATTTCCTGAGGACAGCACCAATTCACTTGTGATAAGTTTCTTCCTGTCTACCCCCTTCCACTTTGTTTCACACAGTCCTAGAACCTCGATTTTATATTCCCTCATCTCTGCTGCTACTTGTGCCACTTTCCCTTGTTCGTTTAATGTCCGAACATTCCAGGTGCCAAATCTGGAGGTTCTCCTAGAAGAAAGAAGGTTAGTCAGCATCACAGACTCCTTTCGGCTTTCTCTGTGTTGCATCATACGCCTCCCTGCGAGAGGACCTTCCCCTGTCTTGGATGGCTGTGTTTTATTTTCTTTAATTGACTTGTCCATGTTTGTTGAAGTTTTTTGTGGTTTAAATTTTTTACGGGATGGGGTAACCGGCCCCATGCCCAACCCTCCTTAGTCGCTTTCTACGACATGCTTGGCAGGGAACAGTGTTACTATTCTTTGCTCCCCTTTCGGGCCCCAGTAACACACCGGTGTGTAAGAGAAATAGAAGCAGACAAAAACCCACGGAGGAGAGAACTGGAGTCACACATGAAAGGGATAATGAAGACATAGAAACATCTTGTACAGGACAGGAGGAATCGGCACCGGCTTTTGTTGAGAACACGTGGTCTTAGGGAGATGAATGATATTGATAATGTAGATGCATGTATATTTTTGCCTCCTCATCTGTCTTTCATTTATTTTTCACATCTTCATAAGCAAGAGAAACAATATGCAATTTACTAAAGTAACCCTGTTCTTCGACACAATGCAGAAACAAAACTTACTACAAAGAATCACCAAGATAATAGATACTTACATGCTTAAGGCATTCGTTCAGCTCAGAAAGTATTGTCTCTTCATCAAACATTTTGCCTTGATAACGATGTTCATAGTAGTCGGTTATCCGTTGGCGTAGGCTACGTGGCAGCTTCCGGTATACCATATATTCCTCAACTTGTTTGAACTGTCAGCATTCAAAAATACAATATGTTGAATAATATGTTCTAAGGAAAATGAATATGCTAAAATAATTCAAAAGTCTAACATAGCATGTGAAGATTTTTTTTTTTTTAAATGAGTTCACCTCTTTTTGGCACGCTTCATGCATGAATCCCTAAATGCCATATCCGTCAGTTATATTCGGGCACGTGCAAATATAGAAGACGCTGTGGTCTGGTGTAATTTAATGCAGAGCTTATAGAATTCTAAGGTCACACCTATTATTGTTTTTTTTTATTAATATCCAGAATCGAAAATATTGCACTCCGGGCAAACACATTGATGTTCAGCGTTAACGTTCTACTGACAAGGCATTCCTCCGAGCAAAACAAATAGGAATATTGAAATATATATATCAATGAAACAAGAGGTTAATATGACTTTTCTTTCCAAACAACTTGGCTTACACAGACACAGTTTATGAAGCCTGAATATAAAATGCCCACAGTTTAGAAAAGGGTTTCATAATTTAAGCGTGTATCGTTTTCTTCTTCTGTTCGTCCTCAGACTTCTACATTAATGACTCTAATAAAGATAGTAGTCAGCTCAAGGTCCCTGCAATCTCCAAACAACTTTTCGAGGACAGAAGTGGGTTGTTGCCATATGCTACTCCGTTCAATGCTGCATGTTGTTTAGGACTGAAGCAGATATTCAGCTGTCTTGGGGGCTGATGCCACATGTGCAGAGATGTATGGTACCAATCCTGTGCTTGTGGTATAGATGGAACATCAACCTGTTGTGTCCAGTGCGTAAGGGAAAAATAATGATCTTGTCTCGCCTACATAACTAGTGATAGGCATCTTTTTTATATGGCCTGGGTGCTCTTTTTCCGATTTGGACTTGAATATGGCTTTTATGGTTGTTTTAACCATTTCATAAGTTGTCCCTAAATCATTTTGTTGTAGCGCCCTTCCATTTAAACATGAATAAACACAAAATAAAAGATAAGTCGTAATTGTTTTATAAGATATAAAATACAAAGTCACATTTGAAAGAAAAGTCCTATACGACAAACAAAATGCATCACAACTCTTTTTATGATTGAAGATAATGCACAGGCGGGGACTGAGTATTGGGCATTTTGAGCGATGCCCGAGGGTTCACTGCCGGAATTTAGAACCAATAATGAATGTGTAGCCAGTAATTAGGGGCCCCTGAGACTTTTCTTTCCAGGTGCCCCGAACACTCTCATTTCGCCATTAAGATTATGTGTAAATAATATTTAATCGGGAGCCGCGCTGGTGTAATGGCTACAACGTTGTACTGGCGACCAGGTTTTCAAGGTTCAAACCGGAAGTTTACCATGGGCAGTTCATCTTATTAATGACGCAATCACTTCTGTTGTTCCCCTATTATACAGCATAGGCCAGTCCAACAAGACAAAGACTTCCGGTGTTATGTATAGCGGTTCGCACTAATGACCTGTCATCGAAACATCATTTTTTGGTGATGCGTAGATGGCAGAACTTTACGTGTAGTGTTGGGCAGAGCAACCTAACCTTTGAGGTGAAGACAGGAGTACGACAGGGATGCACTTTTGTGGTGAAGTGGGATGTTATAAATATTTATAGGGGACTTAGTGTACTGACTGAGATCAGCTGTGAAGGTATCTATATCTAATAAGAGTAGTGTATTATAGATAACCTTACTTGCTGCCACATATATATATATATCTCAGTCAGAATTATTCTGGAATAGTGTGATGACTACGTTGTATGTCTAGGGTATGTGTATGATGAAGTGTAAGTCATAACAACAACAGACAGATAAACAATTTAATTTATTCCACCACACTTGACAACACTGTGACACTCACATACATAAAACACTCTACAAGGATATCTTAAAGGAGTCACTGATAACTTTTCAAATAACAATATGTATTCATTGCTGTCATGAATGAATATGTGTCCTGATTCAAATACAAAGGGAACCAGGAATCACAATCAATTTTAATTACAAGTTATATGTACAGAATTTCTCAATATGAATATTGTAGTGACATTTATTATTAAAAGTATCCTATGTGTGTCAGTTGTGTAGTAGTAATATGAGGTAATACTGGTTTTGTTTTGTTCAAGCTCTGTTTGTATTTGTCATCATGACTTCAATAGTTTGTCTTTATTGGAACTAGTATTGGAGATGTTCTCAGTTCCTGATATTAAAACAATTTACTTCCCCTCTTAAGTTTATGTTACAATGTTATTTTAAGATGGGGGTACATAATTTTGAGCTCAGCTGGCCACATCAGCTTATCTTGCGTGATGGCGGCAGGAAGGGACTCCTCTGCTCGATTTCTCCCCTGTGCTCTGGAGACACCTCACTGATAGCTAAATGGACCAAGGAGTATGCTGTCCGACTCTGGATTCAGCAAAGCTCTGACCAGGTGCTGCTCAATACCATCAAGACCACGATCCCTGAAAACAAGAAGGATGTACCTTCTACTTCATAACTAATTGATACTCTAGTTCTACACTGAGCACAATACATCACAAACATTGAGTTCAGAGCGTTAGGCCGACTGTCAGCTTCATCTGAAATACTTTATACCAGTATTAACCTCCTTAATGGTTACCACGCCTCTGCACTTCCAGCATTATTTCTTTCTAGTCAATCATCTAGGTGTCAGTGTACTGTTTGGCCATTCCATGCCGTTTTACTTTCCTCCGACACCTTCTGTTCAGGCTGGAGCATTATAGGCTTTACATCATGTTTGCTACTGAACTACACATATATACAGGCATAAATTAACAATTCACATTCAATTTTCATTAAAAGATACTGAATGTTTCAAGCTTACCACAATTCATAGAATAAACACAGATACGTTGACTAGCAATGAATTCTGGCACAAATACTGGCACAAATTCCCATCTGCTTATGTTCCAGGCTTTTATTTAGCAAAAATATGAGCTGGCTTCAACGCACTGTTGCTTTATCAAGCTTATTTGAACTAGTGGTCTCGAACTAACGCTCCTAAGTGATTATATCAGCGAGTCTGGCCAATGGAGCCACGTTTCGACAAGTGTTTGAAAAAATTTACCTTCCTACGTCTCCCCTAACAACCAAAGATAGTATTTATAGTCCGACCAATCGTGTTTAGTCTTATATTTGTTGCGCTCCAATCAATTTGGAGTTTACATGGTAGGCTATTTCCGTACGCAAGGTTTTTTCAAACACGTTAAAAAAAAATTTTATGAGCAGAAATGATTTCATGCTGTCAGGCATCCCCACTATTTTATTTTGGTTATAACTTGTTAATTCCTAGACTATTTGCGTAACGTTTTACATATTCTTTGTCAGCAAGCCCTAAGGAACCCAAATATACAAATTTAAAAGAGCTAAGTGGCTGCGTTCAAAATATGCAATTTCTTCTACCTCCTGTTTCGAAGATGTGCTGTCTGGGTACTGTAATGTTTTCAAACGTAAACCCATCTAATGTTATCTTTTCTAATAAGCGTTTTTCGTGATTTAAAAACCTAACTCTGGGAAGGTTATTGTTTTTATCACTGTCCGTCCGAAAAAGTTAGTGCATGTGGCCTTACACGCGTGATAGTAGTAATTGTGTATCGCGTTACGCTTGTTGGGGTGGCATTAATAGCGAGACGCGTGTTTAATTTTGCATGCGTTCGGCTTTCTGCCTCTCCCTTCTCTCTATCCTGCTTTATCTGTCTTTTAGTTACGCTGTGTATAAAATGGAATGAATGAAATATTAAAATTAGGTCATTGTTCAGCTTGCGTATCTCAAATGTTTTTCCAAGAAATACAGCACACGTTTCATTGAAGAAAGCGGGTAATAATATAGTAGGCTTTTACTATCAACGTGAAAGCGTTACAATTTGCAGACGAAGCATAAAACAAAGGGGATTTTGCGTACAGCCATTTTGACAGCACTGTTATTTTACCATTGCTCTTTTCTTTATTAGAATTTATTTGTTAGGCTTTATATTTACCTGATAATTTATATATGTGGATTAGAATATTTCACGACACCTCCCCTCTTAAAACAGACATCCCATGTCAGTCCTTTATTCTATATACACATAGATAAATGTAAGTCAACTTGACTTTACTCTGCTGTGGTGCTATCATGGTTTTATGTAGTTGGGTCCATTCAGAGTAGGCACTACTCATGAAATCTGCCTCAGACTTCTACAACCAATAATATATTTCGGTTATGTTACTGAACAGCCGCAAGTGTGAGTGCTTGTCTTAATGCTGCTTCGCAACCCGTATTCACCATTTCTCTTCTCTGAGTCTGCGCAATGACATGTCCAGAGAACATTATATTTCCCTCAAAATGTACGTTATGAGGAGATAACATATACCTGGTGATAGCAGAGTTTTCGTAGTGGATCCCATAATCTTCTTATTATCCTGTATGAAACATTCGGAATATCCTCAATCAAAGAGGCAACTCAGGGATTCATTACGTTCCTCCGAAATGTTTACATCCAACAATTTTCTCATCATTCTAGAGAAGACACTAGGCGCATTCTTCAATCCAAATGGCAATCTATTAAACTCATAGTGTCCTTCTGAGGTACTAAAAGCTAGGTATGGTCTAACCTCAGGCTTTACTGGAATCTGATAGTATCCTTTACTCAGATCCACTTTTGAGAAATATTTAGCTTTATTTAGTCTGGCAAACAGCTGATTTGTATCCGGCAATGTATCCACCTGTCCTTCTGTAATAGCATTCAGTCTCCTGTAATCTATACAGAGTCTATGTTCTCCAGAGGGCTTCCTTAAGAGTACAACACCGGAACTATATGAGGATTCACTGTGCGAAATAATTCCTTCCTTCAACAGATAGTCTATCTCTTCCTTCAAAGCTTTCTCCTTAGCAAACGGAATCGAATATGGTTTCATACAGACAGGTGTGGGGTCTATCAGTTTCATATCATATTCCAATAGGTTTGTATGCCCTGGTCGGTCTGTTAACACCTCTGCATGATTATTTAGAACCTGTTGCACTCTCTCTTTCTGAGTTTTCGTTAAATGTGTACTGATTTTCACCTGTGCTGCTGTCTCACAGGGGTGTAATGGATACTCAAATGATGAAAGTGGTTCCTTTTTCATCTCCATGGCGATGGACAAGGTCAACAAGTGTGTCTCTTCCTGATGTTCTCTTTCCAAATATTTCTTCAGGAGATTCACATGATAGATTTTTTTCTTTCCCCTTCTTATCTATCTTATAATTTGTTCTAGACACCTTCTCTAAAACTGTATATGGACCCTGCCATCCAATTTGTAACTTATTCTGACTCCCGGGCAAAAGAAGCAGTACTTTCTCTCCCACAGCCAAATTTCTGTCTTTCGCCTTCCTGTTATAATAGGCAGCATGTTTCTTCCTGGCTTGTTTCAAATTTTCATTGGCAAGTTTCCAGCCAGTTTTTAAACGAGTGGTCAGCTCATTCACATATTGGTATGAAGATGTAATGTTTTCCTCTGCCTTTTCATCAGTCCACGTTCTTAACAAAGCTACATGTGGACCTTTAATTGTGTGGACCTATTTGTCCATGCACCGGTATGGTCTCTTCCACTCGAAGCTCTATAGTGATGATTTTTCGTCCCAGAATTATCATTCACAAAACGACCGCTACCAATTTTTCTTTTGGTGCTTTCTCCCCACTTAAAATTCTTGATGAGAGATTTCCTCTCTACATCTTCTTCCTCCAGTTTGTTTAAGTCCGATTGAGGGATTTTCGGCTTATCCTGGGGTAAGACATCTTTTTGCACTCTCCGCATAGTGGCCATTGTAAAACAGTTAAGTGAAGCTTGTCCGTGAAAAGGGGCTTCCCATTCCATTTGGTCCACTTTATCAAATCTATTTTTCTTTTTATTATCAGGCCTAATTTTGCCCCGTGGCGTGTCCAGGTCCTGATCCATGTTCCCACTTGTGGGTGTTCCCTCATGTGCTATGCTACACCTTTCTACAAAATTCTCAATGTCCCATCTTGCTTTGGGCCAATAATAATTGTGAGCCACCTTTTGAATGATGGTACCTATCTTCTCATGGTCCCCATCTGGTTTCACATGTAGGCTCCTTATTAAGTCTGCCCTATATCTTTTAGGAAGTACCAGTTGTCCCTGACCTTTGGATCTAGCTCCAGTCTTCCTATACATCAACTTGTTTTTCATGTAAAAATCTCCCTTGCCTGGAGTTGTATGACAAGTTGACAATTTTCTGAAACAAGGCTTGAGTGTTTTATCCCCAGCCTGTGCCTTCCTCATCTCTTCTGGAGTGGTATCCAACATAATATCCTCCTCCTGTCTTGAGGTCGACCTGAACTGAAGGGTTGCCATATACACAGGTTTCCTTCTGCAACGGTCAGTGTCATGATTGTCCATCTGACAATTTTTACACCACCTTTTTCCTTGGTTGAAAGATTTTCTTTCATCATATTTCCTTTCATCGAATTGTGGGAATTTATTTTTATTTTCATACCGTGGCCTATAAAACTGGTGCTTACCTTTGTTTTGATCTCTAGGATCAAATTGATTAAAGTTCTGTGGTGCCCTAAAGTTATCCACCTGTTTCTTTTTATTACCTGTTACCTCTGCTTGAGCTGCTTGATACCTTTCAGCAACATTTAGCAACTCACCCAGCCTCTCTGCACCTTGTTCCATGAGAAAGTTTCTCAGGTCTGGAGCCATGGACTCTCTTAATTGCTCTATAAGGACCATTTCCTTAAGATCTTGGGTTTTCCCCAGAGAAGTCCATTTCTCCAAGTATGTCTCTATTCGTGCAGAGAACTGGTGATAGGTTTCACCTGACAGTAGTTTAGCATTCCTAAATTTTTTTCCTATAGAATTCTGCATTCTTTTCATATCTTAACAAAAGAGCCTGCTTTAGCATGTCATAATTTTCCTGATCACCTCTGCTCATTTTTGCAAAAACTTCATAAGCTGCCCCACGAAGTCCCTGAGATAACTTTAAGCTCCACCTTTCTCTCTCTAACCCATATGTGGTAGCTAATAGTTCATACCTATTTAGGTAGCTCTCTATATCATCGTCTTTCTCAACAAAATGATCTAAATGAAAATTCATAGCTGAGGTTGAGGCTCCCTGGCTAGCAGTAGCATCAGAGGCAAAGGGACTGGCACCATTTTCAGGAGCATGGCCCTGAAACTCAAACTCCCTTAGTCGTAACTCATGTTCCCTTTGTAATCTCTTCTCCTCCTTTTCTGCTTCCCTCTCTGCAGCTAATTTCTTTTCTTCCCTTTCTGCAGCTAATTTCTTCTCTTCCCTTTCTGCAGCTAATTTCTTCTCTTCCCTTTCTGCAGCTAATTTCTTCTCTTCCCTTTCTGCAGCTAATTTCTTCTCTTCCCTTTCTGCAGCCTGTCTTCTTTTCTCGGCTTCCAATGCTTTAGCCTCTTTGTCAGCCTCAATCTGCAACCTCTTAGTCTCAGCCTCAGCCTCAAATTGTAACTTCTTAATTTCCCTTTCAGCCTCTAACTTTCTTTCGGCTTCAAACCTTCTTTCTTCGCGTTCAATAAATTTGTCACATTCCGTGGTGACATAGGCAACCATAACTTGCCCATCTAATCCTAACTCTTTTGCAGTCTGAACAGCAGCAGATCGAAACTTGGCCAGGTCCGCCATTGTCTATCAGGTAAATTTATACAATGTCTAACCAACAATTCAGTCTCTAAATATATATCTAATGGACAACACAGGCACCGTGAGCTCAACCTTATTTAATTCCACCCAAGGATACCTTTTAATTCTTATTATTCCCTGAAGTGAATTACCCCCAATATTTTTAATAGGTAAAGATTCAAAATCCCGGACGAGCCCCCAATATATGTGGTGAAGTGGGATGTTATAAATATTTATAGGGGACTTAGTGTACTGACTGAGATCAGCTGTGAAGGTATCTATATCTAATAAGAGTAGTGTATTATAGATAACCTTACTTGCTGCCACATATATATATATCTCAGTCAGAATTATTCTGGAATAGTGTGATGACTACGTTGTATGTCTAGGGTATGTGTATGATGAAGTGTAAGTCATAACAACAACAGACAGATAAACAATTTAATTTATTCCACCACACTTGACAACACTGTGACACTCACATACATAAAACACTCTACAAGGATATCTTAAAGGAGTCACTGATAACTTTTCAAATAACAATATGTATTCATTGCTGTCATGAATGAATATGTGTCCTGATTCAAATACAAAGGGAACCAGGAATCACAATCAATTTTAATTACAAGTTATATGTACAGAATTTCTCAATATGAATATTGTAGTGACATTTATTATTAAAAGTATCCTATGTGTGTCAGTTGTGTAGTAGTAATATGAGGTAATACTGGTTTTGTTTTGTTCAAGCTCTGTTGGTATTTGTCATCATGACTTCAATAGTTTGTCTTTATTGGAACTAGTATTGGAGATGTTCTCAGTTCCTGATATTAAAACAATTTACTTCCCCTCTTAAGTTTATGTTACAATGTTATTTTAAGATGGGGGTACATAATTTTGAGCTCAGCTGGCCACATCAGCTTATCTTGCGTGATGGCGGCAGGAAGGGACTCCTCTGCTCGATTTCTCCCCTGTGCTCTGGAGACACCTCACTGATAGCTAAATGGACCAAGGAGTATGCTGTCCGACTCTGGATTCAGCAAAGCTCTGACCAGGTGCTGCTCAATACCATCAAGACCACGATCCCTGAAAACAAGAAGGATGTACCTTCTACTTCATAACTAATTGATACTCTAGTTCTACACTGAGCACAATACATCACAAACATTGAGTTCAGAGCGTTAGGCCAACTGTCAGCTTCATCTGAAATACTTTATACCAGTATTAACCTCCTTAATGGTTACCACGCCTCTGCACTTCCAGCATTATTTCTTTCTAGTCAATTATCTAGGTGTCAGTGTACTGTTTGGCCATTCCATGCCGTTTTACTTTCCTCCGACACCTTCTGTTCAGGCTGGAGCATTATAGGCTTTACATCATGTTTGCTACTGAACTACACATATATACAGGCATAAATTAACAATTCACATTCAATTTTCATTAAAAGATACTGAATGTTTCAAGCTTACCACAATTCATAGAATAAACACAGATACGTTGACTAGCAATGAATTCTGGCACAAATACTGGCACAAATTCCCATCTGCTTATGTTCCAGGCTTTTATTTAGCAAAAATATGAGCTGGCTTCAACGCACTGTTGCTTTATCAAGCTTATTTGAACTAGTGGTCTCGAACTAACGCTCCTAAGTGATTATATCAGCGAGTCTGGCCAATGGAGCCACGTTTCGACAAGTGTTTGAAAAAATCCTACCTTCCTACGTCTCCCCTAACAACCAAAGATAGTATTTATAGTCCGACCAATCGTGTTTAGTCTTATATTTGTTGCGCTCCAATCAATTTGGAGTTTACATGGTAGGCTATTTCCGTACGCAAGGTTTTTTCAAACACGTTAAAAAAAAAAATTTTATGAGCAGAAATGATTTCATGCTGTCAGGCATCCCCACTATTTTATTTTGGTTATAACTTGTTAATTCCTAGACTATTTGCGTAACGTTTTACATATTCTTTGTCAGCAAGCCCTAAGGAACCCAAATATACAAATTTAAAAGAGCTAAGTGGCTGCGTTCAAAATATGCAATTTCTTCTACCTCCTGTTTCGAAGATGTGCTGTCTGGGTACTGTAATGTTTTCAAACGTAAACCCATCTAATGTTATCTTTTCTAATAAGCGTTTTTCGTGATTTAAAAACCTAACTCTGGGAAGGTTATTGTTTTTATCACTGTCCGTCCGAAAAAGTTAGTGCATGTGGCCTTACACGCGTGATAGTAGTAATTGTGTATCGCGTTACGCTTGTTGGGGTGGCATTAATAGCGAGACGCGTGTTTAATTTTGCATGCGTTCGGCTTTCTGCCTCTCCCTTCTCTCTATCCTGCTTTATCTGTCTTTTAGTTACGCTGTGTATAAAATGGAATGAATGAAATATTAAAATTAGGTCATTGTTCAGCTTGCGTATCTCAAATGTTTTTCCAAGAAATACAGCACACGTTTCATTGAAGAAAGCGGGTAATAATATAGTAGGCTTTTACTATCAACGTGAAAGCGTTACAATTTGCAGACGAAGCATAAAACAAAGGGGATTTTGCGTACAGCCATTTTGACAGCACTGTTATTTTACCATTGCTCTTTTCTTTATTAGAATTTATTTGTTAGGCTTTATATTTACCTGATAATTTATATATGTGGATTAGAATATTTCACGACAACCTTATCAACCACTCTATTTTTAACAGTCATAGATTGGGTGATGCCTACTAGCACATTCACATCAACACATCCAGGAAAAAACGGATAGACTTAATAAGTTTAGCCAGCAGGTGGGCTTGAACATCAATTTAAAGAAGTCAGAGGTCATGACGCTCAATGTGAGCAACTCTGAGCCCATATCAGTAAGGAATCAGCAACTGGTACAGACAGACACCTTCACATACCTAGTTTGCATAGTAACACCAGGCGGCGGGGCAGGCAAAGACATCAACATCAGAATGAATAAGGCAAGAACATACTTTTTTAGCCTAAACAACATCTGGAAGTCCTCTCAATACAGCACAAGCACAAAATTAAGATTATATCAGAGCTGTGTGTTTTCTGTGCTTCTCTATGGTGCGGAATGCTGGAGAGTTACAGAGCAGGAAATGTCGAAATTGTCCTCTTTTCACACAACATGCCTAAGAAAAATTCACCGAATCTTTTGGCCGAATACCATCACCAACCAAGATCTGCTTACTCGGAGCAAGCAAGAGGACATGCACACCATCATAGCTGGCAGACGCTGGAGCTGGGTTGGCCATGTCCTCAGAAGAGACCCCGATGCCATCACAAGAACAGCTATGCTTTGGACCCCTGAAGGAAACGAAAGAGAGGCCGACCAAAAACAACCTGGCGGAGGACTGTGGAGGCTGAGATGCAAAGAATGAACCAGAGTTGGGGCACTGTACGAAGGATGGCCACCGACCGAGCAAAGTGGAATCAATTTGTTGTTGCCCTACAAGACGCCACTAGGCGTGATGGCCACTGACTGCTTTGACGGTCGGCGGCTAAGGATCAAAGAAGATGGCAGGGAGGATAGTGTGGTTCACTTGCATAGCCAGGCGGGGTTGTCGCACGGAAGGTCCAGGGTTCAAATCCTGGGTAAGCCACTCATGTCTGTTGTTTGTCTGTTGTCTAGTGTTCTACTTCTTTATTTCCTACGAGTGCCTGATAACATACCTTTATGTTTGTCTCATATTAATTTACTGTTTACAGGCATTGGGTTTCCCTTCCTTATGTGTTATAAATGTTTATACAATACCAAACCTACCCTCTGTCCTGTTCTTACTGTTGTAAGTCTACTATCATTTACTGAACACAGTATTAAGGTCTTTGTCTTGTTGGACTGGCCTATGCTGTATAATAGGGGAACAACAGAAGTGATTGCGTCATTAATAGGCTGAACTGCCCATGGTAAACTTCCGGTGTTATGGATAGCGGTTCGCACTAATGACCTGTCATCGAAACATCATTTTTTGGTGATGCGTAGATGGCAGGGAGGATAGTGTGGTTCACTTGCATAGCTAGGCGGGGTTGTCGCACGGAAGGTCCAGGGTTCAAATCCTGGGTAAGCCACTCATGTCTGTTGTTTTTCTGTTGTCTAGTGTTCTACTTCTTTATTTCCTACGAGTACCTGATAACATACCTTTATGTTTGTCTCATATTAATTTACTGTTTACAGGCCTGGGGTTTCCCTTCCTTACGTGTTATAAATACCTAAGCCATTACCTTCTCTTACAGCGGGTAGTTGTTGTAGCAATTTGTTTTACATGATGTGGTGAACAGCCCCATGCACAGACTCTTGTTGGTCGCCCCTAACAACGGGCATGAGCAAGCGCTGCCTTATTATTTCTTTGTTTCATGAGATCCCTGTGGAACTAACCGGGGCCGTTGTATTATTACAAAGAGCTAAATCAAGCTATAACGTTACTACACAGAGATGTATCCCGCTAAAACGTTGCTACACTGAGATGTATCCAGTTGTAACGTTGCTACACAAAGATGTATCCAGTTATAACGTTGTTACACAGAGATGTATCCCGCTATAACCTTGCTACTCTGAGATGTATCCAGCTATAACGTTGTTACACAGAGATGTATCCCACTATAACGTTGCTACTCTGAGATGTATCCCACTATAACGTTGCTACACAGAGATGTATCCCGCTATAATGTTGTTAGAGATGTATCCCGCTATAGCCTTGTTACACAGAGATGTATCCCGCTACAACGTTGCTACACAGAGATGTATCTCGCTAAAACGTTGTTACACAGAGATGTATCCAGTTATAACGTTGTTACACTGAGATGTATCCCGCTAAAACGTTGTTACACAGAGGTGTATCCAGCTATTACGTTACTACAAAGAGATGTATCCCGCTATAACGTTGCTACACAGAGATGTATCCCGCTATAACGTTGTTACACAAAGGTGTATCCCACTATAACGTTGCTACACAGAGGTGTATCCCGCTATAACGTTGTTAGAGTTGTATCCCGCTATAACGTTGTTAGAGATGTATCCTCTATAACGTTGCTACACAGAGATATATCCCGCTATAACGTTGCTACACGGAGATATATCCCGCTATAACGTTGCTACACAGAGTTGTATCCCGCTATAACGTTAAAACACAGAGATGTATGCCGCTATAACGTTGCTACACAGAGATGTATCCCTCTATAACGTTGCTACAAAAGATTTAGCGCCGATTCTTTTTTAACCAAAAGCGGTAACTGTTCTCTTTAGAGTCTTCAGTTCGCTGTCTGTTAGCCATTCCGCACAAAAAGCCTGCTGAGACCATGGCTTCACTTTTTTACGCGGTGGCGTGTGTGTCGTCATGCTGCTACAACTACCGAGCGTACCTTCATCATCGCTCATTTTGTAATCGTATAATAACAAAAAACCAATATGCCGTTTATCTGCTTAAGTCTAAACTGTAAAAAGACTACTTTAAAACACATCGCAAAAATGACTGAGTATTGTAGATGACAGCCATTATCAGAATAACAGGAAATAGATAGTTGATGAAAACGAGTAAAAAAAACAATGTCATTGATGTGGTTAAAAACAAGAATTAAATTTAAGTGGAATAAAAAATATATAACACATAATTTTGTACATTTAATTATAATATAAATATAATGTATAATGCTCAGTACACAAAATATACATACATTGTAAATGCTAATTGTCAAATATACCCAGATTAATGCAGATTTGGAAAAAAAAATACCCAGATACCCAGACGGAAGCCAAAAAACCCAGATCTAGTAAAAATCACCCAGCTGTGGCAACACTGCTTTAAACCTGTGCATTATATTGACCTCCCCTTGTAATAAAAGAGAACTTGTACCTATTCGGACAGGACCAATACAAACATTACCAGGGGAGGTCACTATAATGCACATGTCTATAGAGAACCTTTACCCAAACAGCTTATTCCCATTGTCACTTTGCTGTACAGAGTACATTCAGCTAAAACGGATTCCGTTTGGCTGAGTAATTACATCGTTTGCCTCTTTCGGCAAAGTTTCCTATTTTCAGGTTCGAAACCTGCTCGCGTCAGGCTCCAGGAACCTTACCAGTAAATGAGTACTTGGCTCTACTCGTGAGTTAACGAATGCAAAAGGAAAATAACGAAGTCTCTAACACTAGTCTCCCCTACGACAGTACCAGCTACACGACTATGTTTAACTTTCTAATATCTTGCAATAAGGTTTTCAGATGATCATACACACAACGACCTCAACCTATACCGTTGTTGACCACCGCTTCATTTCAGCGTTCAAGGAACCCAACTAGCTGCCTGCCATTTTAATTAATTGAGACAGTTTTTCCCACATTCAAATTCCAGGGCGGTAAATTACATTTCCAGGAAAAATAAAACGAAATTGATTTCATTGTTCTATTGTTTTTGGGGCCTTGGAGTTATTACTCAATCGATTTTTTTTTTTTTTTTAGAAGATCGAATGAATAATAATCAGCGTGGATAGCAGCGGAGCGTTGAGGAATGGGTAAGGAAGATGAAACAATTTGAAACTGGAAAGTGCTTAACGCACAGTCAGAAACTTAAGACATAGAGGCAATGCTTAACCAATACAGTCAGTAACTTTAGATACTAGTAGCAATGTTTAACATATGCAGTCTGTAACTTAAGATACTAGTGGCAATGCTTAACATATACAGTCAGTACCTTGTAACTTACGATACTAGTGACAATACTTAACCCGCAGTCAGTAACTTAAGATACTAGTGACAATGCTTAACCCACAGTCAGTAACTTAAGATACTAGTGACAATACTTAACCCACAGTCAGTAACTTTTAAGATACTAGTGACAATACTTAACCCACAGTCAGTAACTTAAGATACTAGTGGCAATGCTAAACTCACATACTCGGTAACTTAAGATAGTAGTGGCAATACTTAACCCACAGTCAGTAACTTAAGATACCAGTGACAACCCACAGTCAGTAACTTAAGATACTAGTGACAATACTTAACTCACACAGTCAGTGACTTAAGATACTAGTGGCAATGCTTAAGCCACAGTCAGTGACTTCAGATACTAGTGGCAATACTTAACACACACAGTCGGTAACATAACATACTAATGGCAATGCTTAATCCACACACTCGGTAACTTAAGATACTAGTGGTAATGCTTAACAAACACAGTCAGTGACTCAAGATACTAGTGGCAATGCTTAACTCACACAGTCGGTAACTTAAGATACTAGTGGCAATGCTTAACCCACACAATCGGTAACTTAAGGGACTAGGGCAGTGTTTAACCCACACAGTCAGTAACTTAAGATACTAGTAGCAATGCTTAACTCACGCACTCGGTAACTTAAGATACTAGTGGCAATGCTTAACTCACACACTCGGTAACTTAAGATACTAGTGGCAATGCTTAACCCACACAGTCGGTAACTTAAGGTACTAGGGCAGTGTTTAACCCACACAGTCAGTAACTTAAGATACTAGTAGCAATGCTTAACTCACGCACTCGGTAACTTAAGATACTAGTGGCAATGCTTAACTCACAAACTCGGTAACTTAAGATACTAGTGGCAATACTTAACTCACAACACTCAGTAACTTAAGATACTAGTGGCAATACTTAAGCCACACAGTCGGTAACTTAGCATACTAGTCAATCAATACCCTTTAGCTCCCCAGGGAGCATAGGTCTTCAACAAACACATGCCGTTTCCTCCTGTCACATGCCATCCGCTCAAGTTCTTTCCATGTTTTCCTCATCATTTTCACCTCTGTATCAAGTTCTCTTCTCCACGTGTTATTTGATCTACCTCTGCCTCTATTTCTCTGAGGATTTCAGAACAAGGACTGCCTTGTAATGCTATCAACAGGTTTCTTCAATGTGTGTCCTATCCATCGCCAGCGTCTCTTCTCAATTCTTGTTCCACTGGCACTTGTCTGCTTCTTGTCATCAGTTCCACATTTGTGACTTTGTTATACCATTTCAGTCCTTCTATTCTACGCAAGCACCCATGTATAAAAGTCTGTAGCTTTTTGGTTGTTGTTTTTGTTGTTCTCCATGTTTCAGAACCATACAATAGGACTGACTTGAATTTGAGTTGAAAATTCTTATTTTCGTGTTGGACTTGATTTCTCTTGTTCTCCATATGTTTCCCAATGCAATGAAAGCTCCTCTTGCTTTGTGTATTCTTTTTTGATATCATTGTCTGTCCCTCCAGCTTTGTCTATATTACTGCCAAGATATGTGTACGATTCTACATCTTTTAGTTGTGTTGCTTCAAGTTCACCCTTGTTATCATTTCTTGCATTTATTCTCAAAACCTTTGTCTTTTCCCTGTGTATTTTAAGGCCCACTTGTTGTCACCTCTCATCGAGTACTTTCATTTTGTCTTGCATTTGATTATGGTTATGGGACAGAAGAGCCAAGTAATCTGCAAAATGTAGATCATCAAGCTGTTTAGTCAGATTCCACTGGATTCCATTTCTGTTGTGTGATATGGATGTTGTCATAACCCAATCTATTGCTAGTAAGAACAGAAATGGAGACAAGAGGCATCCCTGTCGCACTCCCGTTCTAATCCTAAACGGTTCTGTAAGTAGCCCTTCATGAAGAACTCTGCATGTCATGTCTTCATAGGTCTTCTTTATTAAGTTAATGATCTTCATGTGAACTCCATAATGCCTCATCAATTTCCAAAGTGATTCTCTGTCTACACTGTCAAATGCCTTTTCATAGCCCATAAATCCGATGTAGAGCGGTGAATTCCAATTCCAGACTTTGTTCAACTATTATTCTCAGTGGTCTGTACAGGATCTGTTTTGTCGAACACCTGCTTGTTCATCTCTCAGTTGCTTGTCTATGGACTCTTTTAATCTCTCAAGGATAATTCTGTTTAATACTTTTCCTGGCACTGATAGTAACATTATTCCTCTATAATCTGTGCACTCTTGTAAATTTCCCTTCTTAGGCAACTTGACCAGATAACCTTCCTTCCATTCTGCTGATATTTTTAATCTCTCCCAGACTTTGCCAAGTAGTTTGTATAATATCTCTGTAGAGGTATCAATATCTGTTTTGATGGCCTCTGCTGGGATGCAATCTGGACAAGCAACTTTTCCATCTTTCAGAAACTTTAAGGCTTTCTTTGTTTCTTCTCTACCTGGTCGTTCACAGTTGATTTGTAGCTCCTCTTACGCTGGCTGGATGTCTGGGGGATTAGTTTGATCTGGTCTATTGAGAAGTTCCTCAAAATATTCTATCCATCTCTTCGTTTGTTCTTGTATATTACTAAGCAATTTTAAATTCTTATCTTTTATGAGGCTATTTGTTTTCTTATATTTCCCTGTTAGCTTCTTTGTGTTGTTGTACAGGTCCCTCATATTTCCTTTGGCTGCAGCTTCCTCTGCTTTGTTTGCCAACTCTTCAATATATGTCAGAATGGGGCGACCCCTCTCGATCCCTGTTTCTTCTTCTTCCGTCCTTAGCCACCGACCGTCAAAGCAGTCAGTGGCCATTACGCCTAATGGCGTCTTAGGGCAACAGCAGATAGGTTTTCTTTGCCATTGTTTCCCATCACGCCTATTGGCGTCTTTAGGGCAACGGCAAATCAATCCATTTGCTGTTGTTTCCGTAATCGAAGTGACTGGCAAACGGGTGATCAGCCCGTTGGTGATCCCTGTTTCACTCCGGCAGTAATCGGTGCATTTGTGGTACATATTTTATTGCGTGCTTTCAATTGTCGCACTTTCTTTCTTTCTTTCTGTGACCGTGTGGCCAGAAAGGTGTAATTTTAGACTGAGTAATTAGTTGTCGATCTAGTCTACGGTGTGAATTTGTGCTCATGTTGGCATTCTCACCCGGTAATGGGCGATTTAAACGAAACACACCTTCGCCATCCGTAAAGAAGACAGACGTGTGAGACGTGGGAGACAGCCATCGGTTGTCAGACACCATGGCGCTGTCTGACACCAGAAGAAAACACCTTTTGAGCACGAAACCGTAAGAAGTGTGAGTAGGGCAACGAATATCGTGGGATGTAACAGCCCATTAGTGGGCGGACCTTGAGTTGTGTCGATAAGGAAGATTTTCTTGACTAAGATGTGATCTCATGTCATCCAAACTGAGCATAGAACTCCTGATTTGCTCCCTAGAGAGATGGGTGGAGCTTTCCCTGACATTTTGACGTAGCTATCATGTGGTACATGGTTGGAGATGCAGATAAAAACTGAAACAGTGAGAGGCTTCAGTGAGAGAGCTGAGAAGTAGCAAGATCGTTCTTGTGCAAAATGCGCCCTCGTACGATATCCAACTGAGGTTTGGGCTTTTGCATAGTTGCGTCTGTGCTAAGAGAACTAACGACATAGAGAGAGTCCAGCAATCTGTGCTGGGTTATTACATGGTGTTACCTAAATAGCTTGGTTATATGGTGTTGCTCAGGAATTGTCTTCAAAGTAAACTTGCGGACAACATTGTTTCTGTATGATTCTTGTGCTACCTGATAGGGTTTCATTAATAAAAGTGGGACCCCTGTCATCAAGAGAGTTTTTCTGTGACTGCGGAACGTGTGTGAAAGTAGGCCAGAGAGAGTGACGACAACATTACACACAAATCCTTATTCTCCTTCACACATCGTCTTCGCACCGTCACAAATGGCGTCGTCGGCAGGATACTGACAGACAGTGTAGTATAGAGTCATGCGCGGAATGTTCAATGCTGCAAGAGAACACTACTGTACAACCAATGATACCACAACTAAACCTTGCAAGAGTATTACAACACCCAGCACAGACGGAGCAGCACATCTGCCCAGTACATCTCCCCAGTAAAGATTCGCACCACCATAGGCCCAGCAAAGAAACGCACCACGTTACATGAATATTCGAAGCACCATAGGCCCATTGAAGAGTCGCACCAACGTAGGCCAGGTGAAGAGTTGCACCAACGCAGGCCCAGAGAAGAATCATACCACCGTACATCGATTGAATATCTTATCAAGCCAAGGACCCGCCGTTTGCAGTTATTTCAATTTTCCTGCAATAGTATCCTCGCTAATGATACTCCATCATAACAAACAGGAACACTATTGCTACGCCAGTATTATTATGCCAAACCAGTGGCCGACCTACCACGATTGACATTCAGCCAGGGACTCAATTGTATCACCAGGCAGCACCTGAAACTGCTACAGGCCACAACAGCGAAGAGAAGACAAGAGCAAGCAAAAAAATAAGAGACACGTTCTATTATTTATTGTAATATTATAATAAGTGTTTTCTTTCCATCTGTTTTTGCATTGTATTGTACTAGGTTAGGGTAGAGCAGTGATGTCAACTCAATGCGCAGACGCAACATGCCGGTCAGAGCCTGGGAGCACCTCGACAGCTGGAGGTGGCTCCCGTGAAGAAATCCTTACACCAGGAGAGAGCCCGAGCGATGCGCATGTGAAGGTGATTTACATAACAGTGCCGGAGGTAAGAAGATTTGGTGAAAAGGCAGGCCCCACTTGGCAAGAGTTTGTGAAGGAGGTAAAATCTGCATGGAAGGTAGGGCCCTTAACTGTAGAAGATAGGTTAGACATTGTGTGGAATAATGTTACACCAGTAGTCTCTAGGGAATTACGGATACGTGGCGGAGCCAAGGCCAGCCCTGAGAAGTTACTCGAAATCGTGGAAGAAGCCTACAGTGAGCGACAACTAGTCAATGAGATGATTAGGGGTTTCTATGCCATGAGACAGGGGCCTAGCGTATCAGTAACGGAGTTCTCTCACCTGTTGCATGAATTATTTCTGAGATTGAATGCAACGCGCGTGAAGAAAGGCTTGGCTCCCGCAGACCAATCCATGCTCAGAGATCATTTTGTTGCCCAGCTTAGTAATGATCTGAGCAGGACATTTGTGAAGGAACATGTGCTAAAGAATCCTGGTGTCTCATTTAGGGAAGTTAGGGACTATGCCCTTTTCTGGGAAGGCAAAAAGCATGATGCACCAGTGGAGGTAGCCAGTGTGGAAGCTCGCAATGAAGAGGAGGCACTCAAATCAGAAGTAGCTAGTCCAAAGTCCTAGCTAGCACAGCTATCACAGAGTATGGCGCCAGCACAAAAGGAGACGCGAAGCAGAAGGAAACAGTGCCAACCGCGTGAAAACCTAGAGCAGAACCAAGGTTTGGATCAACTTGGAACCAAAACTAGACCTTCCTGCAGGTGAGAGTCAGACAGTTGATAGTGAACGCAGTGACTTAGAGGTAAGTAAAAACACAGATGCACCAACAAGGCGACAAGGAGTTTGTAAATGGTATAATGTCGACAAAGGATGGGGATTCATTACACCGGATGATGGAGGTGTTGATGTTTTTGTACATCAGACAAAAATTTTCAGAAGGGGATTCCGTAGTCTGGCGAGAAATGAGAGAGTAGAATTTGACAGCAAACCATCTGTTCAGGGCATTGAAGCGGTCTTTGTATGCGGTATTGGCGGCCAGGAATGCAAGGGTAGCAGGAGGCGACCCATGGCACAGAGGACGCCTAGAAAAATAAGATGCTACAATTGTGGAGACTTTTCAGACCACATGGCAGCCAAGTGCCTCCAGGGCCCGCTTCCCAAGCTATGTTTTCAGTGTAAGTCCCCTGAGTATTTGATATCGGTTTTTCTTTCAAAGAGCGCCCTCACTAAACGTACCGACACATCTAGGTTGCCTTCAGGGTGCAGGCCAAGAGATGGCCGTGACAACTGTTACCCTAAGGGCGCCAAGAAAAGCGGTCAACGTTCAGAAGAGGAAACTCATCTTAAACAGATAGGAGGGAATACACGCCGTCGCTCCGGAGAGGACACCAATCTAAATCAGATTGGGGGGAATGCACGCCGACATCGACGGAACACAAATATGAAACACGCTGGAAGCAATCCACCGCCAAGGCCGACAACTGCAGGCACTAACTCGCTGAACTCTCAACCGGATAGCGACGCTGTACGAGTGGGCAATTCTCCCAGACCACGACAAGCAATCAGACATACACGTGGAACTGACAATGGAGCAGAGTACGTTTGTGGGGACCACAAAAAATTTAGGGGCGGAACATGTGACCGTGTGGCCAGAAAGGTGTAATTTTAGACTGAGTAATTAGTTGTCTACGGTGTGAATTTGTGCTCATGTTGGCATTCTCACCCGGTAATGGGCGATTTAAACGAAACACACCTTCGCCATCCGTGAAGAAGACAGACGTGTGAGACGTGGGAGACATCCATCGGTTGCCAGACATCATGGCGCTGTCTGACACCAGAAGAAAACACCTTTTGAGCACGAAACCGTAAGAAGTGTGAGTAGGGCAACGAATATCGTGGGATGTAACAGCCCATTAGTGGGTGGACCTTGCGTTGTGTCGATAAGGAAGATTTTCTTGACTAAGATGTGATCTCATGTCATCCAAACTGAGCATAGGACTCCTGATTTGCTCCCTAGAGATGGGTGGAGCTTTCCCTGACATTTTGACGTAGCTATCATGTGGTACATGATTGGAGATGCAGATAAAAACTGAAACAGTGAGAGGCTTCAGTGAGAGAGCTGAGAAGTAGCAAGATCGTTCTTGTGCAAAATGCGCCCTCGTACGATATCCAACTGAGGTTTGGGCTTTTGCATAGTTGCGTCTGTGCTAAGAGAACTAACGACATAGAGAGAGTCCAGCAATCTGTGCTGGGTTATTAGCTGGTGTTACCTAAATAGCTTGGTTATATGGTGTTGCTTAGGAATTGTCTTCAAAGTAAACTTGCGGACAACATTGTTTCTGTATGATTCTTGTGCTACCTGATAGGGTTTCATTAATAAAAGTGGGACCCCTGTCATCAAGAGAGTTTTTCTGTGACTGCGGAACGTGTGTGAAAGTAGGCCAGAGAGAGTGACGACAACATTACACACAAATTCTTATTCTCCTTCACACATCGTCTTCGCACCGTCACATTTCTATAGTATGTAGCAAAAAATTTATATTTTCAAGTATTCTTTCACTACTTTCAGTATATTGTGTCTTCTTTGTTATCTGACACTCCGTGTGGATGATAAACACCTCACATTTGCAAGGAGAGGTAGAGATAATATTACGAGAAGCAGGTTGGTAAAATTCCTTTGTACCAAGCTTGGCCGCTACGGATTAACACGTACATCGCCCAGCGCTATCTGCTTATTCACCGATAAGACGGGTGCGCGCATCACCAAAGCTTGGAATACGGGAAGACAACTTATGGATATACACATATAAGAGATTACTTTCTGATAAAGTAATGATTTGTTACTTTTGGAACACGTTGTCATATGAGGTTAACGACATGTTCGCGAGTCTGTATGCAAAACATCGTATGTCTTATTGCCATATATGGTAATCCGTGACCTATTGCTTTACGCACCTTATTTCACGTAGAATATTTCGAAAGTACCACACCCTCACCCACCTGTTTGAAATTGATTCGATCGTTTATTTAACTCCATAACAAACCGATGCGTGGGAGACCGGGAATATAACCTGACACGTTTCAGTGTTATTCCACTGTGAAGATCGCTTGCCAAGACAACCCCAGACTTGCCAGACTTAGAATTCAGAATTCCTTTTTACCATACCGGACACCTTTTAATGGAGAATTTTGGACGGACTTTCATAGCCCAGGAAATCTCTTTCAAATTAAATAAGGAAACCGGGACTGAGGAAACTGAAACACACGAAGTCAGAGAGAGAACGTATTAAATTAACGACACCCCAGACGCGTGTAAGAGGCCGATTCAAGTCTCTTTTATTCATCTGAGCAAAAAGTCTGTGAGCCAGGATTGGCGTAAGTTGTGATTTACATTCTATCTCGTATGTATATTGCCATGTGAATTTTAATTTGTGGAAATCGCTCGTGGATGTCCAAGTCATTTGAGACTGGCAACCTCAGCGTATAGAATGATGATTTATGAACCACCACTGCACGGGCTGGTGATTGCTTTATTGCTAGTTTCTTAACGAGAACTAAAAGCATAAAGTAGTCCCAGGTTCCATAGGGAGCAGAGAGGAAAAGATGAAAGAAACGATGTACATTTTAATTATAATACTTACAATTTCAAGCAGTGTAAATGTCCATTTAACATTTTCCCTTTAAAATTAATGTAAGTTTTCAAGCTTTAAACCAGTGTAAATGTCTATGTGAAAATATTCATTTTAAAATTACTGGAAGTTTCAAACTTTTCAAATCAGTGTAAACATAAATGAAAACCTATTCAATTTATATTGTGAACACTTTTCAATCAGTGGAGATGTAAATGTAAACATACTCTATCTGTATTATTAACCTTTTCATTTAAATGTAATGTAAAGCTAAAGCAATTCTATTTAAATGTAGAGAAAGTTTTATCCCGGGGGATTAAATTTAATTCTCATCGAGGGTAAATTCTGAGATAAATGGGATGGTAGAATAGAAGAAGGGGAGGGCACATAACTATGCGTCGGAAAACGCCATACTCAGAAGAGCGTTTGTCTCTATTCTATTATCATAGTTATTGGTGGTAACAGCAGAAAGTACTATCTCTGGAACCACGTGAAGGTAGAAGTGGACTGACGTTGTGCAAGACACCATCATAAAAGGGTCTTATAGACAGAAGCAGGACCAGCTTGGCCGTTACTCCTTGACATTCTAGGATCGTGCGGCCATCTTAACCTTGACCAGCGACGAGCAAGAGCAGTGTAAACAGAACCCATCAGTGGGAGCAGGAATATACGCTGCCAAAGTGAACTTTTCCCCATCATCTCTACTATAAATCAAAGATAAAACTTTTCTTCTAATCCATTCAATTTATTTTCAAACTGTTAAAACCTAAAGTGATTATTAAATTTTGTTATTTGTAATGTTACAAATTTAACTTCGATTTAATCATTTTAAAGTTACTGCATGTTTGTCTCAGTCAATTTAATACACACACTCTAAACTGAGTTATACCAGAATAAGAATTCCACTGAGTAAATCAGGGGTGGGGGCTTGAACGAGCTGAAATTAATAAGTGTTTAATTCCTTTACAAAAGTTGTCGGCAGATTCTAGAATTAACGTGCTCAGCCAAAGCAGCATCGTTTTCGCTTATCTGAATATCTTGTGAAGACTCCATGTGTGATAGAAGTGTCATTACCCTCCTATCTACATCTCTGCCAAGAGTAATCTTGTGTGAAGGTAGATACCTTCGAAGCCCATATTAGATACTCTTGAGTTTTGGCCAATGTTGGACCACTACTGCAAGGCAATACCGTCACACAATATACTTCTTCTTGTCTTTTTTGATGTTTCTTATTACTTCTTTGTTTGCTGTTATGTACACTTCATGAGCCTTGGCTTTGGAACTTCTGGTTTTTCTTCTGTTTAAGTCTGCTTTCTTGTTTTTTCTGTCTTCTATCTTGCTAATGGTTTCTGTTGTTATCCATGCTTTGTGCTGATGTTCTCTTTTTCTCACTATTTCTTTACATGTCTCGTTCCCTATATTTTTTACTTGTTGCCAGTGGTCTTCCGTATCTGCCTCATCTTCCAGCTGTTGGAGTATCTGGTATTTGTTGGATACTGTGATTGACAATTTTTCTCTTATTTCCTGATTTCTTAGATATCCTACATTATACTGTTGTCTATAGCTATATACTGTTGTAAATTTCTTGAGTTTTAATTTTGTTTTAGCCAACAGAAGATGGTGATCTGAAACCACATCTGCTGTGATAAACGAGCGGCAAGGCCTTATCGCTCTACCTTTTCCTACATCTTTCTTATTTTTTTTAAACATTGTGCTCTTTCATCCGACATTTGCTATTTCATCGTTTTTGATTACTCGCATCTGGTACCTAAAGAACCAAATTCTTTTGATTCAGTTTCCCACCTTGTTAAACACACCTGGGTTTATCCTAATCTTGCGAAACCCCAGCTTGGACTGAATAAAACATTCTTTGATAACCAGTCCGTGTGTAAATAACTGTCACACATACCAGATTTTGATACTATTATTTTGAGAGACGCCAGGTGGACATCATTCAGGGCTGAGCCGTTGTTTAAACAAAACATGGTCACAGTGGCGCAAAATACAATAAAGCCCGGCACGACAAAGAAACTTGTTAGCTTGTAAGCGAAAATGGACCGAGGGGACAAAGGCCGCCGCCAGCAGCACTGAACAAAGCTTGACACGTGGGACGAAAGCGCCAGAGAGCGATATGACAGTTGGAAGGCGGGGGACACTTTTGCATTCTCCAGCCAATTATCTCAACACCTGTTTGTCAGGCAAGCCCGGCAACAAAAGTTGGTCGCGAATTGCCCCACCCACTTTTGGGCTGACAAGGGACAAGAGAGATCCTGGGAATGAGTGACCAGAGGGACTCTTAGCTATTGGTTGTATGGGCGGAGTTGTACGTCACCGGTCCAAGGGACCCACATTTGACTTTTAGAGATATAATATACCACGCAGCTAGCTAGAGAGATGTCCAGTTTTTCAACATTGTGGTGTAAAGAGAAATCCCCAAACGCATAGCCTGCAATTAATTCAGTATGGATAAATATTTCATATCTGTGTGTATTGTGTTCTTAAAGGATTTTGCAAAGGGAAAAGAAGTCCATCAGAAGTCTGAGTCTACACGCTACGTGCCTGACGTCTAACCAGAAATAAGTTATCAAAACGGACATTTGATTACGCATCATTCATTCGGTAAATCAGCAAAACGATAGTGGCCTTGAACGTCAACTATGACGTTTGACCGTTCCTAATTGTGCTGGAAGAATGCTCATCAGGAGAAAGGAGTCGTCTCCACAATCTCATTTCCAGTTTGAATCATCTGTTTGTGTGTGTGTGTGTGTGTTCTATATTAATTGTAGTCTCTAACAATAGGAACTTCCCTCATTGAGGCAGGCTTCCTCATTTTAACTGGAGAACTGTCTTCTCCTGTGCGAGTCTCTGGTACCATACAACCAGGCTGCTTCTGGTACACGACATTTGTTAGCACTTGAGAGATAAGTCATTCAGGAGGAGGAAAACCCTGATTTCACTGTACCTCCTAATTTGCAATTTATTTCTTTTTTTAATGGGCTAGTGGTTTGGTTTGGTATTAAGGACTATCTTCATTGCACACGGACAACTCCATCAACGCTCCGATCTCCTCCCTTAGATCACACAAGGATTATCTCAGCACAGTGCACAAACTCCGTAGCACCGGCGAGAATCCCAATGTGTGAATATTGGAATCACATATTCTTTAAATATTTTTGTGGTGGGTAGGTTTCTAATTTTTAAATTAGCTTTTAAATTTTTTAATGGGCTAGTGGAATCAACCACACACACAATCGACGGAAGGCAAGGGTAAACCGCGAATTTTTAAATGTCGGGTCAAGTTTCGGCATGTCACTACGAAGTGGGGCATCACACTGGAGACTACTGAAAAGAACTGCTAATGCCACTCGACACTGCACGCAATGGTCATGTCTCATTCCTATATTTGCAAAATACAGTAGCACTATACTTGGGAGTCTGCTGTCTTCCATGTGAAAAAAAAAAAGATTTTTTCATTCGTGCATACTATTTCCCTGACGTCAGAACTTTGTACTTGATTATTACATTTCTTTTCATTCTTATGTTTTTCCACTTCATCACATCCATATTCTTCTTCTTCTTTGATCCTTAGCCGACCACTGTCAAAGCAGTCAGTAGCCATCACGCCTGATGGCGTCTTGTAGGGCAGCAACAAACTGCTTCCACTTTGTTCGGTCGGCGGTTATACTTCGTACAGTGCCCCAGCTCTGGTTCATTCTTTGCATCTCGGCCTCCACAGTTCTCCGCCAAGTTGTTTTTGATCGGCCTCTCTTTCGCTTTCCTTCGGGGGTTAGTCCTTATTGAGGAACCTAAAATAAAACCACTGCCCACTAACAAGGGTGTAGTAAAAGGGCACAAGCGGTAGACGTGGAGGAGGCTGACAACTTTATCATGTAAAAACAAAGTGCCACAAATCCACAGCTACATGACCTCACGAAGCGCTTCAGCACAAGTTTTCTAGAACTAAAGGTTGGTTAAGGGGTGTAGTTATGACCGCATGGTCCTGAAATGGCATGAAGAAACAATAACAAGTGTACGTGTACATTCACATATTAGTATATCGCGTCTTAACGATGTGCAAATCCTGTATTACACATTCTAGCTCAGGTAAAAGACTCAATTTGTAAGCAATTTCTAAGTAATTTTAATAATGAACAAGATCAGAGAGTTTTTCGATCAATTATTTTCATCAGTAAAACAACGCACGAACAAATAAAACTCTGGGCCCCGACTAAATTTAATACATAAAAAACAAACAATCACACAAACAAAACGACCGGAACTTTAAACCATTCAAAACATTTATCAGCCTTCAATTTTCTACCCTTCCAATTCCAGCCAAATTATAAAGAACAGAAAATGTTTTTGCGGTTTTAACCCTTAAAACCCAAGACGATACACACTAAATTTCATTCTTTGTTTATAGTTTTAAGACAGAGTGCTTGTTTTAGAATTAAACATGTTTTATAAACTTAAAAAAAAACAAAACAACATTCATGTTCTAATGAAATGACCCCTATGTGACTCAATGAGTATTAATACCTGTCTGAATTATATGAGTATATGTTAATATACGTCCACATATGACTGGTGTCACGTGTAGTTACAGGGGTCTCTGAAAAAACAAAAGAAAGAATAGAAAAACTGCTCCCTCAGGCATGTCGTACAAGGCACTTAACATGAGGGTGTTCATGCGGCTGGCATCTTCATCATGTAGAACTAATAGCCACAGAAACCGCAGCTACAAGATCATGTGACTGCTTAGTGCAGGCTTCCTGTAAGGGGACCAGCTGTAGTGGTGGCGTCACGCAAAGAACAATGATAATGATGAGTGATATATGATGAGTGATATATGATGATGATATATGATGAGTGATATATGATGAGTGATATATGATGAGTGTCATATGATGAGTGATATTTGATGAGTGATATATGATGATGATATATAATGAGTGATATATGATGAGGGATATATGATAAGTGATATATGATGAGTGTCATATGATGAGTGATATTTGATGAGTGATATATGGAATACTGGATCATCATGGCTCATATCTCTATAATCTTAATGTGCAGGATCGTGTCTAGGGCAAACTTACCTTTTCATTATACAGTCTCCTTGAAGTGTCAAACGATTGTATAAGCGTTGTTGTGTGAGCCAGGAAGAGGGCGTAGCAAGTGGCACCACTCAGCATGCTCAAGATGGTGAGCCACGTGTCAGACATGTTCTGCGGAGGGAACCTGCCGTAACCTATGCAGAGCATGTGTGATAGCGCCTTGAAAAGAGCAAAGGTGTACTGTTCCGCCCAGTGTGCTTCCTGGGGACGACACAGATGAGTGTCCGAGTTCTCAGTCTAAAATTATTATTTATCTGCTTCTACGATCTACTAGACGCAATATTACATCCATTGTATTGTGTGCTATTTGGCCTATACAGTGCGATCGCGAGATACGCGAAAGTTAATTTCAGGAAGTGCGAGCTTAATTTGGGATTCGCGTAAATAGAGATAATTTTCTGAAACTAGATATTCAGTACGTAAACATTTTAACGATGATTCTACAAAGTAGACTGTAATTAAAAAGAAATCAAAGTTTTCGTTAAAAAAAAACCCCCAGGAAAACGAACATTAAGACACATGAAACATGAAATAAACACATGAAATTATGAATGTTTGTACTTGTAATGATATGTTAGGAATTTTTCTCAGCTCGCGCTATTTCGAATTCGCGTAAATGGAAATCACGTAAGTGGCGATCGCACTGTGCTTTTGAATAGGAAAGTTATGGAGGTGATGAAGTCTATAAAAATGTCTGGGTTGTTCAGATATTTCATAGTTGCTAGTCGTGTCGTGAGAGCGACTAGCCTTGGTGTTGCACTTTTTTGGCGTGATAGCTAGTCATGTGTTCTTTCATGGTTACTCTCGCAGCGAGATACTACCTGGTTCGAATCCTCAAAGTGCCTATCACTTAAGCTAGTTATGTTACTTTTGTCTAGTATCTTTTTTCTTTCTTTCTTTTTTTTTTCTGTATGCCATTCTTCCTTTCTTTCTTTCTGTCTGCCATTCTTTCTTTCTGTCTGCCATTCTTTCTTTCTGTCTGCCATTCTTTCTGTATTTCTTTCTTTCTGTATGTCATTCTTTCTTTCTTTCTTTCTGTATGTCATTCTTTCTGTCTTTCTTTTTGTATGTCATTCTTTCTGTCTTTCTTTTTGTATGTCATTCTTTCTGTCTTTCTTTTTGTATGTCATTCTTTCTGTATGTCATTCTTTCTTGTCTTTCTTTCTGTATGTCATTCGTTCTGTCTTTCTTTCTTTCTTTCTTTCTGTCTGTTTTCCTTCTTTCTCTATGTTATTCTTTCTTTCTTTTTGTATGTCATTCTTTCTGTCTTTCTTTTTGTATGTCATTCTTTCTGTATGTCATTCTTTCTTGTCTTTCTTTCTGTATGTCATTCGTTCTGTCTTTCTTTCTTTCTTTCTGTCTGTTTTCCTTCTTTCTCTATGTTATTCTTTCTTTCTTTCTGTATGTCATTCTTTCTGTCTTTCTTTCTTTAAGTCATTCTTTCTGTCTTTCTTTCAGTATGTCAATCTTTCTGTCTTTCTTTCTGTATTTCATTCTTTCTGTCTTTCCTTCTGTATGCCATTCTTTCTGTCTTTCTTTCTGTATTTCATTCTTTCTGTCCTTCTGTCTGTCTGTCTTTCTTTCTGTCTGTCTTTCTTTCTTTCTGTCTTTCTTTCTTTGCGAGCACGTTCCAATAACCTACTTCTGTTCATTAGTTACTTCTCAGTCTATTAGCGCTTGTAAACTATTCACCTTGTCATCATACTTTTCCTATCACCAAATCTATTCCTACCACCAAAACCAGGCACATTCTTGTATACATATAAACTGTTTGGTCACCATACCTTTTTGTTCTGTCAATTGAACAAATGAATGAGTGAGGGAACAAAATTCTTTCTTTATACAGAATAAACAAAATAGGCATTTAACTTTTGTGTGTGTGTGTGCGCGCGTGCGCGTGCGCGCGTGTGTGTGTGTGTGTAATCCCCAAAAGAACGTTGCCAATCATTCCGCACCGCAAAGAATATTCACTTGCAGTGATTTCATTATAGCAGTGTTTCATGGACTGTCACACTATTTAAGGTGCAAAACGCAGAGCCAATTATAAACAAAACTAGCAATAACCCGTCAAACTTGACGGGTTTTTAATTATAGTGTGCTGTTTCCGTTCCCGGATGAGCACATAGAAGTACATTCTTAGATTGTTTCTGGTTTTTTTCCATTATACAGTGTAATCAAACCGTTCATGAACACCGTCATTTGAACGCTTTTCTTTGTTGATTGTAACTATTTTCGGGAGAGTATATATAATGGAAACAATACAATTTTTTCAACACGGTTGCATTCCTCAGCTGTGACCAACGTACACACGGCGAGAATTAGGTTATTTTAGATTCAATTTAAAAGTTCTTTGATGACAACATTTCGTGAGAAAGTGCGTGGATTGTTTTCAAAGAGTTTTCTCTGATAATAAGTGGTTTTAACAAAAACTTTCAAGTTTTCATGATTTGTACATCGGGTGAGGGCTTATGCACACCAATTTTTACGCACTTTTTCTTTGTCGAGCGCTACTAATTTCGTGAAAGAATAAACAAAAAATAAAACCAAAGTATTTGTTTTATACAACACCCACGCCGCGCAAGTTGCACACCGTGCGTTGCGCACTTTTTTTTATCTGGTGCGAGTTACTATTTTGAGTGAGACCGACCGACGTAACATACATCGGTAATTATGTTAGTTCGGATAAATTTTAAAGGGGCAGAAGGGGGGGGGGGGGGGGGGGGGGGAGGCGGGGTGTTTAAGCTTGAGGCTTATGGTTTACTGTTTAACTGACTTTTATTTGTCATAGTTAATTTTTTATAAGAACCCCTCACTGTACTCACACACTGACGAAATATTAAATGTCTAACCCACTAACGGACTGACTCATATATTGACTGATGGACCGAGTGACTGACCAATGTAAAAGGTAAAGGATCCATTGAGGCATATTGGGAATATGGTGTTAGGCCCATATTTTCTTGACCATCGGCACATTAGGGGTGATGTGGTCAGCATCACGCCGGCCGCCTTAACCTTCCCAGAGTTACTCTGGTACCCAGTTGGGGCTGGGTCGACCCAGGAGCCGTTTGCGTCCTAAAAAAAATCCCACTTCATCTGGGGATCGAACCATAGACCACTGAGCTAGGACTGACCAATGTACTCCTGTTGATTAGCTGATGGACTGACTGATGGACAACGGATAGACTGCTATTTGACGGACCTACTTTACGAACTGAAGTACGAACAGACGGACTGATTTATTGGCGGACTGCG
Organism: Oreohelix idahoensis; assembly: GCA_024509875.1. Taxonomy (NCBI): domain Eukaryota; kingdom Metazoa; phylum Mollusca; class Gastropoda; order Stylommatophora; family Oreohelicidae; genus Oreohelix; species Oreohelix idahoensis. Next base: position 131,760 of record JAMPIV010003313.1, read on the forward strand.
TTTTGCACCTCAAGTAGTATGACAGTCCACGAAACACTGCTAAAGGGAAATCACCCCAAGTGAATATTCTGTGCAGAACGATTGGCAACGTTCTTTTGTAGATTACCATTTTTTAAAGCATTTTTGTTCTGAATAACAAGAAAATTAACATCATATAAAGAATATTACAATATAAATATATATTTAAAGTGCAGTATATAACTACATTAAAACTGCTATTAAGGATCTAAAATAACCATATACATTATTTATCATATTTCCATTGCGATCCTTACGAAGCATGGAGGTACCACCATAACGTGTGCCCTGCCATGAAGCCTGTATCAATCATTCACAAACTCTTAAGCGGTGGTTTTCGTGGCAATGTGTTTTACATGATGATGTTGCTAGTCCCTTGCACAACCTCAAATTAATCGCCTTGTACGAACTGAGTGAGGGTACAGTAGGCTGGTTCTTTCCTTGTCTCTTCATAGACCCCGGGATCTACAAGAGGTCATTTAAATTGGCAATGTAATAATACAGTTTAAGCATTCTAGTGTGACAGTGCGGGGAAGGTGCATGAAGAATTATTGAATGTGGTACATTGGGGTGCAGTTGTCGCTCTCTCTGACCTACTTTCAGACACACGTTCAGCAGTCATAGATAAATAAACAATTTCTTGATGAAATGAAATGTTTTAGAACGTTATTATATACATTTCTGAAAGAAAAAATTAATGTTAAAACAAAATTATTAGATTTTGAACAAAAGTTAGTAGCTTTAAAAAAATGTTAAAACATCTATAAGAAACATGTTAACTTAATCTCGTTATCAGATGAACACAGAATATTTGATGGATGTAAACAAAGTTCGTCATATTTACAGGTGTCACGCTTAGTTAAGAAAGTTATGGCACTCTGTCGGTTAAGACCACCCCTAATCTAGTCTGGTCTTTTAGTCCCTCCCATTTCTTATTATTTTTGTCTCTTGTCAGCTGTAGATTGGGGAAACTGGCTTATCACTTTGTAATTGGACAGGTTAACTCCCCTTTCCCTAGCGTGGGTGAGCGGGGGAGTATCTTAAATCTTTTCATGTCTTCTGTCTGCTGGTCGGCATAATTTGTAAGGCGTCCCGGGGCTCTTTTGTTGCTGGTGGCGGTGACATTCCTAGAGTTCTTTGTCACCGAGCTTAGTCGCTGCACGCTCTTTCTGGTAGGGGGCGGCCGAGTTCCCTGAACTTTGACACGGGAGAAAGACGTTGCCTTTCATGGCTAGAAACTCTACGCCAGAATGTCGGTCCAGCTTTAGTAGTGCTTTCATCCAGGAAACACGGGAAAACAAAGTTCCCGGGGGCCGCGTATTTATTACACACGCACCATGTTTCCGGGGACTTCGACTCGCAGGTGAGACGAACATCTGCAGGCTTTAGTCTCCTATATAATTGGGCAACTCACTTTGTCTAGCATTTAAACCCAAATAGTAGATATAGTTGTAAGGGCTTTAAGATACTTAGGCACGATAGGAAAGAAGGTAATGTCTCCAGGATTCTTTACTGTAGAGTAGGCGCTGTTCAATAACTACTACTGACGACCAGCAACATTTTGATGTCATTGGAAGTCTTTACATTTCGGTAAGAGCTCTTAATGAAATAGATAGTGGGTGTATAAGGAACGTAGTCACAATCTTCATCAGGGGCTAATGCGTATAGTATTAAGTTTTTACTATCACTTATCGTGACGGGAAAGAGAATAATTGCTAAGTTCGCTACCTACCACTAACCCATGAAGATGTTACGACTATTAACTTTTTATGTTCGAACGAAAGTGGGTGTGAGTTTTTGTCAGTTTTTCCTGAACAACGGTAAACCAAACTTAAAGGGCTGTTGGGGAGCCGCGCTGGTGTAATGGCTACGACGTTGTACTGGCGACCAAGTGTTCATGGTTCAAACCCGGCCGTCGGCGTTTGAAGAAATGTTTACGACCGGAAATTTGACTGAATAACCTGAACGGCTCCTGCACATAAATCCCGTGTGGATGGGAAGAAGCGAAGCTCCTGACCGGGTTGGAAGGAAAGTCCACTGACCCCCAGCCTCGCAATGACATGTCATTGGGCCGAAAGAGCTGGAAAGCTCGAGTGCCGCTGGTTATAGAAAGAAAAAAAAAAGGGCTGTTACGAGTTCCTGTAAAGAATTGTCCTAGTGTTGTAAATAATTATGCTATATTGATGACTCCTAAGAGTATACTGTACAAACAACATACATGATTACCCATGAGTACTTTATAAGGTCTATTGTCATATGGTAAATATGTAAATATTGTTGTTGGTTAGTGTGTATCAGCCTAGTGGTTGTAACCAGAAACGGGCCATTGCTTTAAAATTACTAATCTTGGAAGACGCCTCATGCGGGCGAAATAATTATCATGTAGGCCGTTGTACGGCGAGCTCACAGGACGAACGTTGTTTACATACCCAGGCATTTAGCATCTTCGTAACAGCTAACTGAGAAGTATGCCTGGTGTGATTTCTCAGTGTAAGCCTACCCCTAGTCACCTACATTTTTGTGTGGCTAGCAATTGGCCGATAACAAGGAAAGAGGATATGATTTTGTGACCGGGTCAGCCAGCACTGACCGGCAGGAATTCCCAAGCTAATATGTAAGGGGAACATGCATTGTTGTTTACTGTAAACAGTGTACTATAAACTGTTATAACTATATATTGACCCCTTATGTAAGGACAGGTGCTTATAGCGGTTGTTTGCATTTTTATTTTCAGTGATGCTCCCATACATTACAAAAGGAAAAGTGGGAGACAATAAATCCCAGCCTGAATTACCTTCCCTGTTTGGAATTTACCGGTCCCGATTTGGGTTCAGTTGGGATTTTTTTGAGAACCTAAACCATTTGTTGCAGACAAAGATCTCAGTACACAGCTACTAGTACCCCAGAATCCAGCCGCAGCAAACCCCAGAGACAGCCAACGCTCAAGCTCACCAAACTTCAGAATAGTGAGCCAATCCTAACCTCATTTATAGGTAGCTTTGGTCCTGTTCACTCCACGCAGTCACATTCTGACTGGCCAGCGTCTCTCAGTTAAAGTAGGGCGCATTGCCTACAAAAAACCTGAGTTTGGACTCGTTCAACCCGCTGGATATCAGGGTTTATTTATATCTGAGTAACTTGTGGATATATTCCCCACTGACGTCCGTCATCCTTGGATTAAATTGATTTCCACACCTGGTCAGAAGAGAGAAAGGGGAGAGGATAGTTTTCAAGTGTAGAGGAATAATACGTCACTGACGGAAAGGGAAATGTAGACTTAGGGACTCAGAGACGGGGTGGGAGTTAATGAACTATCGATGGAGTGCTAGGTTGTGCTTATAAGAGAGAGTGTTTACCTCTCGGCATTATTTCTTTGGGCTTTGTTTTGTTTGGGGTTTTTTCCTGTGTAGCCTAGATCACGCTCGTCTCGCCATAGAGACTGGGGACCGTTGACGGGTCATAGGTTAGTTGTGGGTGGGTGTGTTATTTCTGGTACCTCCTGTGGATTTCCTAATTTATTTTTATTCAACTTAGGCTGCCATTCTGGATTTGTAAACCAGAATCGGGTTGAGGTTTTTTTCTGTTCTTTGGTTTTCTTTAAGTTAGTGATTGTGAATCTATTTAGTTTCCCTGACATCGCTCAGGCATAATAATTTCTTTTATTTACACTTTAATAAACATATAAAAACTATTAGCGGATCAGAATTTTCTTTCTATCTCTATATTTGTTATTGTTGAATGTAAAGTCTCTTGTTGTGTATGAGTCCATTATTCAATATATATATTCAATTGTTGATATATATGTGGAAGAGAGGGTGAGTGGAGTTAAAATTTAACAGAAGACTGAGTGGCGGGATAAGAGATTGTTTATCAACTTTGTACTCCTGACTGTTACATTTCCACTTAACATTCACATTCTCTATTTCAGACACACATCTATTATCTCACTCCTCACTGAGACTTTGGTCTGTCAAAGACAGATTTATTTTCTCCACTCGTGACAACAGGTGGTACTTGAATTTTACAAGTCAGTTACAAGTTTTATGCAAATTTGAAGTGATAATTAAACTGTTTATTTTTGAAGAGTCAGTAAAAAATAGTTATATATTGATGAGTCATTAATTTAGACTCCCATTTTGACTGTGTTTTTAAGTGCCAGTAAAAGCAGGTTACATAATCATTTTAAAACAATAACCGTAACAGTGAAAACGTATAGACTAGTACTGTAGTTTCAGAGTGGGAAGTCTTGTGAAAATACGTGCCCAATGATATTAATAAGACGCAAATATATTGTATACTTTCGTGCACGAGAAATGTACATATTTTTGACTTTTTAAAATCAATATGTACAAAATAGTTTTTTTTTCTTTGAAAGAGCTGGCATTGTCTGTCTGTCTGCATGCAACTTGTGTTTGCTATTATACCGCATTTGAATGACATGATTTGTGAATTGTGCTGAATATATTTATTTTATTGTACTGTACACATTGTGTAGATTGTATCGTATTGTACTGAATAAATAAAGAATAGAGGAAAGCAAAGGAAACTTAGACAACAAGGCTCAGAAAAATAAAACAACGCATATCATGCACAAAAGACCTGCACATTAAGTTCATCAAATTTAATGAATAAGAAAACGAGTCTTCAAATGATAAACACTGTTTTCCTAACCACAGCACACATTAAATAAGATGTATGTTTATCTGCGCTATATAGAAAGTAGTACCGGCAGTTTGGTGAGAGAAGTTTTCCGGTTTTTCGTAACAAAAGTTTTCTTTTCATTTACAATCTAGTTTTGAATAGGCCTTTCAAGCAATACGTTCTTGTTCGTTATTTGGATACCAGATAAGGATGTTGACTAGCAATTTTTAGCGGAATAGCCATTACAGTTACGTCGGGAGGGGGCGGATACTTTCATGCTTCAATCTTTAGGGACTATCTTCCAGAAATTTGCATAGGTGGCTCTCACCACATGCAGTTTTCTTTAGTTCCCACTATGTATCATTATTATTGACTATTCACAAAATTCAAAAATAACTATTTCACTACGTGACTTTCAACAAACGTAATCTTTATTAATGACTGTCGCAAACAAGACCTTAATGCGTGACTTTATTTTGTGATCTAGAAGTTGAGAAATATTTCCTGTCTGGTAATATCTATTAGACTTACATGTCACAGTCATCTTAGCCTGTCTCATCTCCTCTTCAAGTACCATGACTGAAGGCACAGTTGACCATGCCTCTTCACAACCTCCTGTCCCCAGTCCATCAATACTATTGTTGACATTTTTCCATACCACAATGTCAAACTGTGCAGTATCTTGTCACTTTGTTGTCCTCAGTTTTTTTTCCCTTCAGTTTTTCCTATTGTCACAGTATATTCCAGCGTTTCTTTTCTAATAACATGTTCAAAGAAAGTTGCTTGTTTCCTTATAATATGAATAATAAGCGCCATTTGCGCATTAGCTTCTGCCAGGACATCCTCCTTACTCTTTTTCGCTGTCTATGGGTATGTGACATTGCTTTGTAAAACCATAACTCTGTGGCCTCCAGAAATTTTCCTGCTTGTCTACGAATTGTCAGTTATTTACTTTCACGTGTCAGCATTGGCTCTATGTAACATTAGTTATCACTCTTTCTGTCTTCTGAGACATACAATACTTTCCACGTTATATAACGCTGCTATTCTATTCTTCACCTCTGAAATGGGAAATATTCTGGATGTTGTCATTGTGCTTTGGTATCTGAATCTATTGAATTGTTTCAGAACTGTCCCATTTACTTAAATAACGCGTTCTGGAAAAAAAGTTATTTCCTTCGAGATGATCATTACTTCTGTCTTTTTGTAAGGTAAGATATGATCTATGTTATCTCTGTCACCAGTGTATCAATTTTTCCCTGCCGCTACTTTTAGCGTGACCCCTGTAGGAAATATAATGTGGACAGAAAGAAAAGTCTTTGTGTCTGACTGCTCCAAATATTAGGTTACAAGCTGAAGAAAAATGGTCACGCCCTTGACGTGAAGCTTGTGTGTATGTGTGAGTGTGTATATGTGTCTTTCCTGTGGGTAAATACAACTAATGCAGTCTGTGGCATAACAATGCGTTATAATTTAAAAAGAAAAGAATAATAAACTGCCGAAGTTGTGAATGTACACTCAACATCCAGAAAGAAATACAGAGCAGAAAAGGGAGCACAGATGCAACTAAATATTACAAAAAGTAGAAGGGAAAACAAACAAACAAAAGCCCATCGCAAAAAAATAAATAAATAAATAAACTTGCAACTATATCTACCTCACCTTTCATTTTTGCAATGCTCGAAGCTTGGCCATGGGCAACCATGTGTGTCGATTTTTGATTTAAAGTTTTAAATTCTATTAGAACTCTGAATATACTATATACACCAAGCTGAAAAGGTCATCTGAAGTAGGTCAGACAAAGACAGAAAACCCGGTCCTCCAGCTTCAAGGGTAAGGATAGGGTCTAAAAAATTCTGGACTGTGATAACTGCCAGACCGAGTCCAGAAGAATCTCCGCAAGTGAGACAAATGAAGTGGCTTGATGCAAGCCGGTTACTGAAGGTCAGACACTCGACTGATCTTCTGTTGATCAAGGCAACAGCTAGCATAGCTACGTAGACTGTAAGACAACTTAATGAAAAGGGGAAAAAAGCACAAGTGACCAAGGAAATGAGAAGCCGTAATTATAAAAATCGCATCTTCCTTATGAAACGGTCAGATGTGATGACAAATATAGACCAGTAAAATCAGAATCAAACAACAGCCAGAACAACTAGAGATTCAAAAAAGAAAATGGGTATGGACAGAATGCACCCTCAGGTAATAAACAACCAGTATAACCAGACATGAACTCACCAGAATTCACATAAAAAGAGAAGAGTGGGAGATTAAGTAGAACCAGGAGAAGAATGGTAGAAGAGGAAGCCCATTTAGCGGGGATCTCTTGGACACAGCTGGAAAAGACGGCCCAGAAATCAGTAGCCAGTAACAGTTACAGCATTATGTTCCCCATGCAGCGGACAGAAAAAAATCATTGATTGATTGACTGACTGACTGGATTAATTAATGTTTCTTACCGTACCCTATTTTTTTTTTAAATGCAGGTAAAGCTGCCAAAGATCACACCTTTCCACACTTACCTTTAGAGAATGTCTAGACTCTAAGACCAGGGTTTCTTAACATGTGTTCCATGGACCGGTGGGGTCCATGAATGGATTCTATGGGGTCCGTGTACATAACCTAAAAATTTAAATTTTATTTTCCCCAAAATTTTTACTCCAAAAATTATAATATATTTTTACTTTTAAAGAACTATATTCTTTTTACTAATTGTTCTTTTGTATTTCAGTACGACTATATGTAAGCTTAACAATTGTTCTTTGGAATGAGACACATTATTTGGATGCACACAAAAAAATTGTAATTATGCGTCTATGTAAACGTATTAAAGAAGGGATCCGTGGTCTTCATCGGCCAATCAAAGGGGTCCGTAGCCTACAAAGGACAATAAAAGGGTTCATGGCTAAAGAAAAAAGCTATGACACTCTGCTCTAGACTGCCCAACAAATAATCGTCATTCATGCTATGATATCGACAATCAAGTCTTATAATAAATCGTGTTGTAGTTTGCGTTCGCTCTCAGCCATATCTGTCTCTTACAATGCTGGCACTTAGTTTTGAGCGGTAAGTACGTTGTGTTGTAGTTTACAACTAGGCTGCGATATTTTCGGCCCGACACGTCCGATTTAAGCAAACAATTGTTACAGGTTTGCTTCCCTGCCACTTCATGCCTATATGTATGCCATACCTCATGTCCATCCAATAGTGCAGTGAGGTGGCTACACGAGTGAGCGTCATCGGAGCCGAGTCGCAACTCTGCCCCACATCCGGGAGGTTCCGTTGCCGGAAACACCACAAACAGCCAATCGAGGCATCGTTAGCCGTGAGGTCACTGGCCAGAAATAGCTCTAGAATTGCCACAGTTATCCATGTAGGAGGATCGTGTCATCTAAGAAACCTCGGCTGATAATAAATATTGATAATCATCACACCCCAACGGGCTGATCACCCGTTTGCCAGTCACTTTGATTACGGAAACAACGACAAACGGATTGATTTGTCGTTACCCTAAAGACGCCATTAGGCGTGATGGGAACAACGGCAAAGAAAATCTATTCGCTGTTGCCCTTAAGATGCCACTAGGCGTAATGGCCACTGACTGCTTTGCCGGTCGTTGGCTAAGGACGGAAGAAGAAGAAGAATCATCACACAGTATTTTTTTATAGGTTAAAAAAGTTTAGCTCTTCTTGATGCCGTATGCTATTGTATTTATTTTTACTTATTGAGGGCGTTGACTTCTATTTATTAGTTTAAAATCAAATTATTTTTTACGGAAAAAAAATATATTTACCTTCCTTCGGTTAAAAAAAACAACAACAGCTTCTGGAATTATTATGGTTGCATTGTTCATATGAAAGCTTTGTTTTTTGTCGATAAGTTGGCATTTTTTAATCTTTTATTTTGGCAAAACAGAACGTCTACTGATTTTCTTTAAAAAAATTATGATCACATTCGCTGTTTATGCTTTTATATTTCATATTGTGAGATGTAAGAAGTAATATTATTTTTACAATAATTCTAGTCCAATTAGTTATAATTAATACCATTGATAATTCGAACAATATAAACTCGAATTCAAAATACAGATGGAGAGGCTTTGCTTGTTTGTTTGTTTGTTTTTGTTTGGATTTCTTTTAAATCTTAAGTATCTAATTTTGAGCTGTTTATGAGAATAATATTAAAAATTAAGGGGTGAAAATTAACACAACATTAACTTCAAGACGTCACTCGTCAAAGATACGTACCCGTTACTTGCCATCAAGGATAACGCAGCACAACTATCTGACTTCAAACTAAAACTAAGTCCATAAGATCTAATAGACATTCAGTAAAATTAAAGAAAAAAGATATGTATATATACCCAGGCGAGAAATATACGTACCTTGAGCCCCTCAATTGAAACCCAGCAGTCTTTGGGGAATTCCTGAACTAGAGGCACCAAAAACTGCAGACAGCCATTCCAATGTCCCAGAAGCAACATGAGACATATCAAGTTGAAGATCCTCATGAACTTTCCTGCTATGGCTAGAAACTGTGAGAGAACAACCAAGCACGCAGTCACAGGGAAGTGAAAAGTTAGCACAACGTACAAGGGACATCGGGAAAAGAAAACTACAAGCAGCCAAGAAGGACATAATGCACGGAGTATGCAAGAGAAGAAGGGGCAACTCTCACCTTTAACTCTTCAATGGACACCCAACAGTCTTTTGGGTATTCCTGGATCATTGGCACCAAGAACTGTAGACATCCGTTCCAGTGGCCCAGCAAGAGCATGAGGCATATCAGGTTGAAGAATCGCATTACCTTGCCCGCGAATGATAGGAACTGGGGGATACAGCACACCAGAATGTTTTTCTATACCATAATTAAATAAAGGCGAAACCCTTAATTTCCATTCATACTTTTATTTTGGAGCTATCAAGAACAAACAGTGGCGCCTCTTGCGTGTGACCTGCATATTTTTGTCTTACGATAGTTCTTCTTTTTCTTCTGCGTTCGTCCTAAAAAGGACGTTTGTTATGTTGTGTCGCCGTTTACAGCAAAGCTGCGATATCTGCGCCTTTCGGCCCGACACATCCGTTTTCAGCATGGCATTTTTGGGGCCGGGTTAGCCTTCCCTCTTCGATCCCTACTGTCTCAGCCTGACTGCAGTGATGCAGCCTGCTTCCAGGACCACCACTTGGAGGTGAAGTAGGGTCTTGATCAGCTCTGGTTCGCTGGCCCTGACGCAAGCAGTCAAGCTGTGTGTCGCTTACTGCGTTCCTCACTTCTGATGCGTCTTCGGTCCCTTACGATAGTTCATGACGCGATCGTTTTACGTTTTTAAAAATAATAACAAATCTCACGTGTTAGTAAAAGTTAAACAAATGATGGCAATTTTTTTATTTCGTTTTGATATTTAAAATTTTTTAACCTACATAACGATACCGCGATACCGCAGACGGAGTTATTTCTCTTTCATCCCTATCTTTTGTACAAACATTAGTATGAGAAATTAGTTGAATAAAGTCCTGGTTCCTACTTCTTTTTGTCATAAAAGCTCAGGTAATTTTTGAAAATTCTGACATCGCTCTACAAAAGCAAAGTAAGAAAAACTAGGAGCGTATCTTCAAATCATTTCGTCTAATTCTGTTGTCTTCATGGATTGTTTATGCTAATTAACGCTCTTCACGGCAAAGCATATTCATCTTTGTCTGTGCATCTTAGAAATACCCTGCAGTACGTTTTATCACTCATTGTCATTTAAGCAAGCGGAAAGTTAGTGCATGTGATAAGTACATTTTCAAATGTCATATCTAAGGCATGTCCCGTTGTGTTCACACGAGATAAACACTTTGGATCGTCAATCGTTTTATTTTCTCATAGTTATTGAAAACGCTGTACTCCATTTTCTATTGGTTCACATGTGACAATCAAAACACTTATGAGTTCTATTGGTTCACATGTGGCAATCAAAACACGCGTAAGTTCTATTCGTTCACGTCTAGTAAACTTATGAGCTCTTTGCGCTCACATTTGATAATCAAAACCATTATGAGCTCCAGCTTTGCTATTTTCTTTAAATAACTTCTGATCATTAAAAAAAAAAAAACTTTAAATGCATCACTTATTGATGTTTTGTAATTGACAATATTTTTTCTCTCGTTTGTTAAACAATAATAAAATACCACAGCCTAATAATAACATTGAAGTTTATTTTTATCCTTCCCATTTCTATTTTGCACTCTATGTGGCATACTCCACCACTGAAGATGATCTCTTACAGGAAGACTGTTTTGTGCTCTTGCTTTGATGTGTCTGTAGCAACTTGTTTTACATTATGAGATCGCATTCCCCATCCACAACGTCACATTAGCAGCTTCTTTCGAGGGAGCCTGAGGGTGTAATGGCTCGACGCATATCTCGTCTCTGCGCGGATCCTAAAAATCTAACAACAGTAAACTTTAACTCATCCATCATTTATTACAAATTAACTCTACTTAAAGCCAACGGCTTCAACAGATTTACGCTAAACCTTTCTGTCCTGCGCCAAGCGGTGAAGTTCTGTCAAAGTCTTCCTTATCCTTTTCATGCCTTTTTCTTCTTCTTCTTCGTACACTCTCAGATGTCTGCTAGGATATCTTCAAATAAAGCAGTGGTCAGCTTGAGACTATTTTTATCTGCACAAAGTTTTGCTAGGAATGGTACCGGTGACGACCATTATTGCTTTCTTTGTTGCTCATATGTTGGGCATCTTTGAACCAGATAAATCCTTTCTCTGTGTGTGTAAGGTCTCCCCGTGTTACTTTTACCCTAGGGAGTCCAGATCAAAGAATGTCTTGTCCTTAGTTATATTTAATTACTGTTTTAATAAATTATGTCTTTTCTCTATCAAACTCATTTGTATTTCATTTGAACATGTCTGGTACGATCCGGTACACCTCGTTCAAGATCACTGATGGTTGTGCTTGTCAATCTCTGTAGTTCATCTCCGTGCAGCATTAAACCTCATCGTTCCTCTTTGACATGTTTCGTTTCACAATTTAATATTATTATTCTTTTGGTTCCACAGAACCATACATATGTCCCTAAAATATAAGTGGGCGTCCTCTCTCAGGCTTCTCTTGTCACCATGGCGTTTCCTACTCAAAAAAAGGTTGGATACGGCCATGCTGTTAAACAGCTTCTATCATCGAGTGGATGGGCCTTTAGGACATGCTCTACTTTTACTTGAGTCTTCCTACACGGAGATACGTCTGCCTGTCTGATGTGTAATGTGTTGGACAGATGGTATTTGAGTTGTGTAGTGGTTGGTTCTTAGCGAGAGTAATATTTCTTGATCTCTTCTCGGAAATGAGTAGTATGCTTTCAAAGCCATGGACACCTCAAGATGATGTCGACCATCATCGTTTATTTTCATTGTCACAATCAATTATCATCATAATTTTCTGCATTAATGACTGCATCGGTATCAGCATAAAAACCACTGACCTCCTCCCATTGCTGAACGTATCTAACAAGTCTGGAAAGGCGCAAAAGTCTCAGTAAGCTCAGAAGTTTCGCCAGTCTCAACATTCGGAGAGCTCGGCCTGCAAGGAAGAGCGAGAGACGCCGGCAATGAGTACATTCATAAACTAACGTACACGTATTTTAAGACTTGACTCTGAGAACAGCATCAGTAATCAGTATCAGTAAAAAGTGATATAATAATAATAATACTAGCAATAATAAGTAACAAGTAATAATAATCGTATTGCCATTCAAGTACGTCTTTAATTTGGAATACACTACATATTTCAAGCCATAGCCTACGTAATAATAAAATACTTTTATCACGGAAAGTCTATATAACCTTTTTTTAATTTCTACATACCGCCATTTATTCTTATATTACCACATGTATTTATTTATATGAACATGGATTATATGTGTAGATGTTTATTTAAAATAAAGTTAATTTGAAATTTAGCACATTTGTATTAATTATAATAAATATGTGGAACTAATGTAAACAATAACCCAATGTTTAAGATGGAGTGTAAGATATATGTAATGGATGGTGTTGTTAATATTAAAGTCATTTTGATGTACATTACACTTTATCAAGAGTGAGAGGAAAAAACTATGCGGCGTCAACGATAACATAAATTAAGTGGAAAGACAGATTACGAGAGGCAGTAGTGAAGTATTGCGCCATATACAGTACATAGGACACATGAAGAAAACTGGAAACTTCCGCTAATAATATTAAGAAGTGCAAATTATCACAAGAAAACAGTGTAGCCAGGCAACGATAAAACTGGTTCTTGGAGACTGAGAAGTTTTGAACTAAGACCTGGAAAGACAAGAAACATTTTCAATCACCTCTGCTACGTAATATGGAGACATACACAGAAACTAGCAGAACGCTTTTATAATTGGTTGACAAGATAAGGTAGAAACGAAGCATTTGGGGAAGTATAAAATTGTGCTGAGCATGTTCCGCTTCCAGTATTTAGGTGTGTATGGTAAAAGTTGTATATAACGAAACTGAAGCTCAAGTGTTATAATTAAAAAGCAGAGAAAAAGCAATACTAAATTTAACGTTGAAAAATTATTTCATTCCTGCCTAAAAGGAATATTTAAAAAAAAATTATGTTTAGACTTTAACCAGTATAGGACTAAGACTTCTAATGTGATTAACTAAACTTTAATTGATTGTGATGTTTGCTTGACATTTAAATTTAGAAATGTTAGCAAGTTTTCGTTGTTGAAGTTGTGTATCTGTCATGAACTTTATGTCCACATTTCGTTATATGAATCTTGTTTCCTGACAAAGACTTTACTATAACTTTACACTGAGAAATATGAACTTGTTAATTTTGTGGCGGATATTTAAATAAAAGCATATGACCACTAATTCTGTAATTCACATACATATTGTTATTAGATCCTCCGAATACACCCATGTTTACAAATATTACGGTATAATGTGAACTATTGCTCATGCTAGGCCCTGTGGATGAAACATCAACCAAAGGTGAAATGCAGAACTAATAAGCCCTTGACTGAATTATTTTTGTTTTTTGGTGAAAGTAAATTAAAAGAAGCCAGAAAAAAAGAACTTTGTTTCAGCTGTTTAGAAAATACGATTACCCAGTCTGGCATTAGCATTACTGTGAACTATAGTGGTTTGATAGATTCCAAGGTGTCACCGAGACTTATGAATATCTTATTTGATTCCATGTGACATTACAAATGGTAAATGTAAAGCTTTGTCAAATAGTAAAAAAAGGTAAATTTTAATTTTGTATTAACGCTTAATATTGGTTGTTATAGATTGAGCCTAATAAGGTTTATAAAGCATGTTGAATATAATGGATACAGAGAAGAAACTGGTGATATAAATAATAATAGCCCCTTCAGTCATAACTGATTATGAAAATGCGCCCCTGAGGTAAACGCCCCGAGCTGTTATTTTTTCCTCGTGTTCCTTTCGATGTTTTCTCCTCTCTTCTGCTTGTTGTGAGAGCTTCCTTTCGCCAAACCTGAAGTGGCGCCGTAGAGAGCATCGTCACTTGGTGCGATCGGCAGCCTCATCCTCCCAGGTTGCCAGATTTACGTCCAGTGCCCTCATGTCTCTCTTGAACACATCCTTGAATCTCAGCTACGATCGCCCAACTGTTCTTTTGCCATCTGCCAGTTGTCCGTAGAAGATATCTTTCAGGATGAGACCATTTTCCATGCGGCGGGCATGGCAAAGCCAGTGTAGTTTGCGCTGTCTAAGCAGTGTATACATGCTTTGAAGGCCAGCACATGACAACACCTCGACATTAGTCACTTTGCTTTTCCACGAAATACCGAAGTTGTGGCGTAGACGCAGCAGATGGAAGGTACTGAGCCTTCTTTCTTCCTTAGCATAAATTTTCCATGTTTCGCTGCCATATAGAAGTGTGCTGGTGACGCAGGCGTTATATATTGCAGCTTTGGTCTTGGGAGTTTGGAGTTTCCCCAAACACTCGGTGTGAGACGGGCAAAGGTAGCTGCAGCTTTGTCAATGCGGCTGTCAATTTCTGTGTCCAGAGAGTTTGTCGTTGATGGTAGACACCAAGTATGTGACGTGGTGCACTACTGCCAATTCATAGTTATCAATAATGATAATTGGTGCAACATTCACATCCTGACCCAGCACATTTGTTTTCTTTAGACTTATTGTGACGTTAAAGTCTTTGCGTGCTTGGATGAAGCGATTCATCAAGCTCTGAAGCTCCTGTTGGCTTTGAGTGACGACTGCAGCGTCATCAGCGAATAACAAGTCTCTTATAGTGACCCTTCTGATTTTTGTTTTTGCCTTCAGTCTTGCGAGATTAAACAGACGGCCATTTGACCTAGTGTGAAGGCATATTCTCTCAGTTGCATCTCAGAATCTATGTTTCAAGAGCAAGGCAAAGAAGATCCCGAAGAGGGTCGGAGCCAGGACGTAGCCTTGTTTAACGTCACTGCGTATGTCAAAGGGCAGTGAAGAGATGGACTGTTCTTCATGTCGTCATGGAATGACTTTATCATTTCCAGCAATTTAGTGGGGCAGCCTATTTTCAGGAGGATTTTGAAGAGTCCATACCTGCTAACCAGGTAAACTGTCTTTGTGAGGTCGATTAAGGCGATATACAAAGGCCTTTTCTGCTCTCTTGATTTTTCTTGAAGTTGGCGGAGAGAAAAGATCACATCTATTATCGATCTACCAGCTCGAACTCCACACTGCGACTCTGGTTATATGTGCTCAACCAACATATGTAGTCGTATTAAGATGACCATGGAAAAACTTTACCAACAATACTAAGAAGAGAGATGCCTCTGTAGTTTTGCAATCACTTATGTTTCCTTTATTTTTGTGTAGTGTTACAATCTGAGCATCTCACATGTCTTGAGGGATAGTTGCCTCTACCCAGCACTGGCACAGCACCATATGCATGGGATGCAGTAGTGTGCGCTTACAGCATTTGATTAAATCGGGGGGGGGGGGGGGGTCCAATTGTTGTCTGGTGTTTTGCCAAAGGACAAGCTATCAATGGTCTTGATGAAATCTTCCGATGTTGGTTCAGCATCCAGCTCCTCCATGGTTGACAGACATTTGACAGCGTCGAGGGTTGCAGGCGTGACGGTATTTTCTCTATCTGTTTACCCTTATCGGTTATCTTCTCTCTGCTGATAGTTTTTAGCGGTGCCGTATTACTTTTGTGGGGATCAAGAGCTTTCTTTATACCGTCATACATTTGTCTAGTGTTGCCTGCTTGCGCTGAGCTGGAACCAATTTGCAAATGAAGAAACTAGTTCTCAACTGAATATGCAGAAGGGACATTTAAAATTTAAATGGAGTTCAAGTGTATCAAGTAACATTTGGAATTTCTGACCAGACTAGGAGCGACAATACAAAAACTAGATGGAGAATGAGAGAATAAGTCGCTTGGAAACATAAGATTAAAAAAAAAGAAGACTATATTATAATCACGTTGTGTTAGCTGTTCAGAATGAAAGCAATTAGGTATCTTTTAAGTTAGTTCTTATTTTTCTTCAGTTATCATGCTTGGGAGCGTAGGTGATCATGCCTCTCCACATACCAAGGTATTTTATAAAACGAAACATCAAGAGATCATCAGAATGTTTGATATCTAATCCTTAACGTACTCTTGCAGCAGTTGTTTTTGTAGCAATTATTTTACATGGTGAGGTTGACATCCTCATACATAACCTCATATTAGTCGCCTACTACGACATGCTTGAGGGTGCAGTAGTACTATTCTTTCTTTGTCTCACCTGAGACCCCCGGGAACTGCCCCCAGGGGGGGGGGGGGGAGGATTCTACTTGTTAAAGGAGTATAAATAATGTAGTCACTCTGGTTATGTTAGTTTTCATTATTTTCAGCTTATCAAAGAAAACTTTAAAAAAAATATTAGAATTGATTAATTCTGCATTCTGTGAACAAAGTATGAAGAAATAAATTGCAGCTAAATAAAGGCACGTGTAAGCTTGCATGCAAATAGAGACATAAAAGGTTTTAAACTGTGCACTTTTAAGCACAAAAATCAAAATTGATAAATAACGAAAAGCGAAGGGAGAAAACCAAAAATGCAACCAATAACAAAATTCATTCACACTATCCTCAGTATCTGGTATGTCCACCGTGTGCTTGCAAACAAGCTTGGCAGCGGCTCCGCATGGAACGCACAAGTCTCTGAAGGAAATTCCGGGGAATCAAGTGCCATTCACGTGTAAGAGCAGCTTTGAGCTGTTGCAGATTAGCTGGAGAACCTTGCCTGTAGACTCTGCATCCAAGCTCGTCCCACAGACGTTCTATAGGGGACATGTCTGGTGATAGGGCAGGCCAATCAATCGTCACACTGTTCTGCTGCTGTAGATATTGCTGCGTAATGCATGCGGTGTGCGCACGTGCGTTATCCTGCTGGAGAAGCTGCAAGTCTGGATAATTTGTGAACTCAGGAGCAACCAATGCATCCAGAACCTCATCTCGATATGTCACAGCATTAACATTTCCACGGAAGACGTGAAGAGGCAAGCGATGGTGAAAACTGAATCCTCCCCAAATGTGAATACTGCCACCTCCAAATTGGTTGTGCTGACGAACACAGCAATCTGCAAAGCGCTCTCCACACCATCGCCAAATTCGCATACGTCCATCAGCAAAGGATATGTTGAATCTGATCTCGTCTGTGAATAGGACAGCATTCCACTGCAGTCTAGTCCATCTGACTTGTTGCTCTGCCCATTGCAGGCGCTGCTGACGATGTCTGTGTGTCAAGTTTGGCCCAAAATAATGTCGTCTTGCAGTAAGGCCTGTATCTCTGAGTCGTCGTATGACTGTCATTCGAGAGACTTACCCACGTCTACCCACTATTGCTCTTGCTGTTTGACTTGCCGGGAGAGAACGATTCCTTAGGTGACTCAGCACAATATGACGATCTTGCGCAGGGGTAGTAACTCGTGGTTGGCCACTCCGAAGTCTATCCCGGGCACTACCAGTGGTTCCGTAACGTTCATTGAGACGTACAATAGTGCTGCGGTGGCAATTCATCCTTCTGGCAATGGCCCGCGATCTCATTCCGGTCTCCAACATAGCAATGGCTCGTTGGCGGTCGTTTTCAGATAGTCGTGGCATTTCAAGCACATGTACTGTGTGTTTTGTCTCAACGGCCTTTTTATACCGAGTATACTGCCACAACGCGTACACATTTTCAAGGTCATAGCTGTTGGGAATCGTGTTGCACGTGTAACTTTCATTGTTTTCATGTAGTCTGTACACAAACCCGTGGGTTAAATCATGCACTTTCCATTCCAGCAGCCATTCGCTCTCTACCTCATGACAAACACGGGGAAAATCCATTCTCACACGTTTTTTTCCAGCTTCTCGGCATCAGTATATATAATAGTGGTGCGATTTTAATATGCTTCAGTATATAATATTTAGCATTCACGAACATCAAGGGGACATGGAAATGATATTCATGACAAAATGTGTTGTCAGGGCGACAATCGTTTGCTGGAGGCACGTTGAAACAATAGAGAGACCAATACAAGCCACAGACTCGGGTTCCATCGAACAAATATAACTGGAGAACCGTGTTTAAGTCAATTTGAATAGTTACACTCTAAAAGTGACAAGGATATTTAGCTTTTGTTCAGACAGTAAAACTGAACATACGATAATTTAAATCTCCTTTTTTATTCTAGTGGATCACCATGATTTAAAAGAAAATATGTCGGTAGGAAGGAAAAGAAATCTAGCGTTAGTCTATTGTCCCCATTGTAACTTCATAGCGTTCTTGACGCTAATCTACATTATATTGTCGTAATATCCAAAAGAGATATAAAAGGGAACGGTGATATTTTACAGGTAGGTAAACAACCACAATTATTCATAATTGACAATACGGCTTGACTTCTTCTTCTGCTTATTATTATTATTATCATCATTATTATTACTATTGTAATTTTAAATTTAAAGAAACGGAAGGAGATCGGCATAACAACGGATACACTTCATTAGTCCACGCTCATCCGCCATCTTGGTAGAAGTCTATGGTATTCAAACTAATTGCTATTATAATTCAATGTATTCAGTTTAACTTTGTTTTCCATCTTGTGTTGTATGTACATCAGAGAGTTCTTTACAACTGATTGCATTTGATGGGATCTATTTACATCAGAATTTGCCTTTTTTTAAAAATTGAATATTGACAGTATATTTTTATAAATTGAGTTGCCAGGAGCCGCCTATGACAAGAATAAAGAATAGAACCCCTGTTGTCCCAGGCATGTCGCACAAGGTGAGTAATGTGAGGTTGTGCATGTCGCACAAGGTGAGTAATGTGAGGTTGTGCATGTCGCACAAGGTGAGTAATATGAGGCTGTGCATGGGTCATCTTGCAAAACAAGTTGCTACAGAAATCTCCGTTTCGAGAGCATGTGCATGCTTATTGCCGGCTTCTTGCAAAGGGACCAGCTGCCGTAGTGGCTCCATGCCCCAAAAGGAGCGAAAAAAGATGATGATGAGTATCGAAGCACGGCAGGGATGTGACAAGTTTTGCTTATTACCATATAATATTCAACATTCACCTTGAGAGAATACCCGGAGGTCTTGGAACGTTGCAAGAAAACAATTCATAGAGGAGAAAGCATTATTCGAAATCTCCGATTTACGAATAATATTGACGCACTGGAGAAGAATAAAGAGGGAAACCCGAAGACCTGTAAGTCGTAAAGAAATAAAGAAAATAGATAAATCTTAGGTACTAGCAAGAAAGAAAGGAGAACTCTAGACAACATAAAAGTAAGAGAAGTAATAAGCACTGTGTAGATTAAATTCAGGTTTATCAAACTCATGCAATAGCCTCGCTGTGAAAGTTACCGTGTTACATACGACACACGACCACTCAAGCACCCAAAAAAATGTATTACTGGAAAAGGGGGGTGGGATGGTAGAGTCGTTTTGGAGAAGAACAAGAATTATAGGAATTAAGATCAGGCTTCAAACCAGCCCACTAAAGTACCGAATGGAAAACAGCGCGTCAAAACCCAGCGAATTACAATCAATCAAGAAGGAATGACAAGGATAAAAAATAAAATTAATTGACAAAAACGCAAGGATAGCAACCTCGTTCAAATACACAGAAACTATAACCAATGATGAACAAGCAAAATCAAAGCTCTGAGCAAGATTCTTCCCAGTGCTGTTTTGCTTTTAACTAATTGCATTACAAATGAGTATTTTTTAAACTTTTTTGTTTGTTCAATACCTAGATCGCATTAAAATAATTATTTTCATTACAAATAAGCACTTTACAAACAAATAGATACAAATAATTCTTATACGACAGATAAACACGAATTCTGGAGAACAACAAATACAAAGACGTGAAAATTAAATGCCCTTTGCGCACTACCTCACCCTTATAATCAGTCCAAAACATTGCCGTAGTGTCTTTAAAATAATGTATGGTCTATCGATTGTTTAGCTTCGGTCATCGCTTCGACCTCGATTAATTTGTCGACAATAACATTCTGATTTTGTAATGATATATAATCAAACAGCCATTACTCTGGAATGTAACAAGATCATTTGTCGATTATCAGCCCAAAAGGCTTTTTAAGAAACTCTTTTTTCGACTTATTAACAACGTCAGAAACTGAACTGAAAAACAGTATCCTTCATGGCAGGGTTTCTTATACTTTCTTGTGTCACGGACCCTTATGAATGTTCTTAGATGCATATTTAATTTTTTTGCATACAAATAATACATTTTATTACAAAGAAAAATTGTTTAGCTAACAGATAGTCATACTGCCACGCAAAAACAACCTGTAAAAATACTATATTTCTTTAAATGCAAAAATATATGATGTTTTTCTCAGTAAATATTTTGGTGAGAACAAAATTCAAATTGTTACGTTAAATACACGGATCCCCTAGAATCTAGTCGTGCACACACAAGGGGCCAGTAAGTCACAGGTTGAGAAACGCTTGTTTGAAGGGTTTGTCGATACAGTAAAGATGGCGGCGATGTGTATTTCTAAACTGTCACTTCTGACTATGCCTCGACCAAATATGTGTCTACGGTCACAAACATAAACACCAATCAGGAGTGGACACTTTAGACTTTAGTCGGGGGAGGTGGTGGTGGGGGTGGGGGGGGGGGGAGAATTAAATTAAAAAAACCAAACTAAATTAAATATGTACACGAAACAATATACAACATTATACGACGTTGTGTTAGCTTATATCATATTACTAACACAGATTTCGGATGATTTAACAATAAATAAGGAGGTCTGCGGGGATCTATTTCAATCTTCAAAGTTGGGACATGATATAATACGAGTAAATTACTAATACAGCCTCTGGATGACTTAACAAGAAATAAGGAGGGGCTGTGGAGGTGTATGTCAGTTTTCAGTGCTGGGATGTGATATAACAAATTAATAATACAGCTTTTGGATGACTTAACAAAATAATAAGGAGGGGGTGTGAGGAAATATCGCAATCTTCAGTGGTGGGATGTGATATAACAAATTACTAATACAGCTTTTGGATGACTTAACAAGAAATAAGAAGGGGTGTGGGTGTATATCACAGTCGTCAATTGTGGGATGTGAAATAACAAATTGTTAATACAGCTTTTGGATGACTTAACAAGAAATAAGAAGGGGTGTGGGGGTATATCACAGTCGTCAATTGTGGGATGTGATATAACAAATTACTAATACAGCTTTTGGATGACTTAACAAGAAATAAGAAGGGGTGTGGGTGTATATCACAGTCGTCAGTGGTGAGATGTGGATGTGCTGAAGGAGGAGAATAAGTTACAGGAGGGGGAGGGGTTGGTTGCGAAGGGTACGTTATTTGAGAATGGATAATTATATAGTTTGAGGAGATGACGGATAGTAGATGTATGGATCTTGAGAGAAAGGTGAATGATAGGATACGGGATGATGGTAGGAAGAGATTGGCTGGTGTAGAAGGGCGAGTTCAAAGAAATCAGCAAGTGGTAAGAGTCGGCTGAGTATTTGTAACAGAGAAGATTTGTAAGTGAAGAATGTGTTAAAGACGAGTAACTTTTAAGAGTGAATCGAACATGTAAACTGTACGTTCTAAGAGAAAGGTAAGAAGCAGCAGAACGGTGAATGAGTGGAACATATAGATTCATACCGTAACAGTGAATGATTGAAGTGGAGTGTGTTCTAAAATATAGGTAATTGGTAGGAGGAAGGTGAATGATTGGAAATAAGAGATTACTAGGGTAACAGTGAATGATTGAAGAAGAGTGTTATAAAATAAAGGTAAGTAGTAGAAGAAGGGTGAATGGTCCAAAGATATAGATTACTAAGGCAGCAGTGAAAGATTGAAAAAGAGTGTGTTTTAAGAGAAAGGTAAATTGTAGGAGAAGAATGAGAAATAATTGGAGAAGGCTGAGTAAGAGGAAAGAAGTGAATAACAGGGGCGTGTGAAGTGTGATAGGTCAGAGACCGCTTACGGGAGTATAATTAGCACAAGAAAGGAGAGTGATAGAATAAGGGTAAGTAACAGTAAACAATGGAGAGTTAGACGATGATAAGGGTGAGATGGCGGGTGAGAGCGTGTGTGTGTGGGAGGGGGAAAGTTGATGGCTGGGAGACGATAAAACACAAATAATAAAAGGGAACAAAAGTGCTCAACTAATGAGGTCAGTGCAACACGTGGATTGTCTTGAAAGTTTCCAGACTCACACTGGAGACTAAGACTGGCAGGCTTAACAAGGCGACCATTCTCCAGAAATCTTTCAGGAACTTGCCAGTTTTGACACAATCAAAATAGGTCCTGGATCCTACTAATTGCATGTCATTGAATACTAAACGTGTCTTCTCAAAGAATCAGGAAGAAATTTATTGGCATTTGCTACAGAATGAAATGAAATAAAATACTAATTATTCGGATCGAGTATACATTCTGGACACTAATTCACAGTATCCAAGGCAACTGTAACCGATCTGAGTTGAGTGCATGACATCAATTTACAAAATCGGTTTTTGAAGGGATGGGGTCTGCTTTATATGGCTGTCTCTCAATATTATTCTCTCTCTCTCTCTCTCTCTCTCTCTCTCTCTCTCTCTCTCTCTCTCTCTCTCTCTCTCTCTCTCTCTCTCTCTCTCTACCCCTCCTGCAGCACTTTGTCTTATTCACTTATTATCTCAGTTTTTTTTTAAATCAAGGAAACTTACGTTTCTGAGTTCTCAAGATCTTTAAAAAATCAGTCGTGTTTTCCTTTTCATTTATGTGACCAGGAGAGACAGGATGAGAAATGATGACATAAGAACAATAGTAGGAAGTACATCCTGTTTCAAGTATGTAGAGAGACACACCAAAAATGACACAGTTTAGCCATGTAATAAGAACGAATTCCGACCAATTACCACTTCGCGCCTCCAACAGTAGGCAAGGAGAAGACCAACAAGCAAATGGATAGACTTTATTACAGACATCCTGCAACAACACGGCAGCCAGTGCGATACATTTGGCTCAATTCAATACATTTCAGGGCAGAAATGTAAAAAGGCAATTATGCCTATTTCTTTACCCTGATGAAATAAAGATTTCGTTCGTTCGTTCAAGAATATAACTTTCAGCTCTCCACTACGCTTCACTGCAAGAGTGAAATGAAAAAGAGTAAATGTATATAAGTTTTAATTATCGGGAATTCCCCAAGAAATATTCTATACAACAATGTGCAAGATGTCGCAGTCAAAAATCTCTCAACAAAGCTGTAGTGAAAAAAATATAAAAGATGGATTTTCCCAGATGGCGCCTTTCAGATTCTTATTCGCCAGTGCCACCATCTGCATGATTTTCCAGCATGATTGAAGATATGCCCGGGTCTCATTTCAAGAAGGTTTATCCGCTTGTCAACACAGCAGGCACGTTAAGGGAGATTGATGGGCAGACAATTTTTCGTCTGAGCGGACACCGCTTTCTTAAAGCGAACCTTTGTAGGTCTTCCAGGGGATTCTTGCTTCGAGATTTTTCACTTAGTTTAAGCCAAACGAAAACAGATGATGAGAACTTAGATTTTGTTAATATTTATTTTGTGAGCATTAGATTACAACTGCTGTCTGGGATTAATTGCTCTATCAGTTCCTGCACACTTCAGACCAATCCAAAGTTAATACTGCTGTTGTTGTTCTGAAATTGATGGTGAATGCGACAGCGATCTTGTGTAAAATCAGTTAACTTAAACATTTAAAACAAAAACAAAAGCAGCAAATGAAGTAATAATACTGCGCAATGATATTACTCATTCACTATTATTAGCAGGGCCGTCTTTACAGCATTGTAGGCCCTGTGCAAAGCAATGCACTAGGCCCTACCAGCCCTACCCACCCACGGGAATAAAAATGATGTCTTATGAACAATATGGCAGCATACCAGCATGGGGCCCCTAGAATTGTGGGGCCCCTGGGCACTGCCCAGTGTGCCCATGCCGTAAGACGGCACTGATTATTAGCCCGCTGTGATTAACACTACGCCTTACATCAGCTCATGCCAGTCTCTATTGTCCTGTACCATCCTTTAAAGCTCCTTTATAGTCTTACCTATCTCTTGTATATCTATAGTCTTACCTGTCTCTTGTATATCTATAGTCTTACCTATCTCTTGTATATCTATAGTCTTACCTATCTCTTGTGTATCTGTCTCCTGTTTTCATCTCGACGTTTTTTAAGTCTCCCTCAATTTTTCTTCTCCTTTTGGGGATTTCAAAATAAGAAGTGCACTGTAATGATCGTTGTTATTTCTTCAGTCTATATCCTATCTATCGCCAGCGTAATTACCTCACTTTTCATAACCTCTGGTCTAGTTCACTCCACCAGCTCCATGTAAAGTCATATAGCACAGTTGAAGTGTTGAGAGATACAAGGCGGAGGTGGGCGAGCTGGCAGTATAGAGATTAACAGTATTTATAAAACGAATATGAAGTATGCAATGAGTAACAGTGAAAATAAAAGAGGACTTCTACGTGCACCAATAACTGGTAAAGTTTGTAATGCTGAAGAAAACATATGAGAACTTCTACATGCACCAATAACACTAGTCAACAAATTTTCAAAAGTTTTTTGTACCAGAAATTAAATATACCATTTCTTATTGATTTTGACATGCTGATTTCAAATATCATAATGAAATTCACCAATTGGCTCTGGGTTTTTTTTAAATGATGAATTTACATTACAGTAATACAAATAATGTATGCTTGTTTAATTCTCTGGGATGAACAGCTAGTCTTTCTACTTTAGCATTATAAAAATTGTGGTTACATACTCAATTAATTGATATTTCAACATAAAATGATTGAAAAAATAAAAACATTATTTAAAGTTCACATATCATGTTTTAAAAAGGCACATTTGAACCCATTCCGTCATTATTCAGTCGCTGTTCGAGCTCTCTTTGCTTGCTTCTTGTAGTCAATCGATGAGGTGTCTCTTGTCACAGTCCAACAGTAATCAGCAAGCATTGAAGGGCTCCAATTGCCTTGATACCTCGTCTCCATAGCAGCAATGTCCTGGTGAAATCGTTCACCATGCCCATCACTGACCGCCCCACAGTTTGACGTAAAGAAATCCAGATGAGGATCCAGAAAATGAATTTTCAAAGACATGTTGCAGCCAAGACTCTTATACTTCAGAAGGAGATTTTCTACAATTTCATTGTAATTATCAGATCTGTTGTTTCCAAGAAAATTGTCCACCACTGCTAGCCATGCTGCTTTTTCCTTGCCATGCAACACGCAAAGAAACTCGTCATCATGAAGAAGTTTTCGAATTTGCGGACCAACAAATACTCCCTCTCTTATTTTAGCTTCACTCAGTCTTGGAAATTTTCTGATGAGGTATTTGAAAGCCTCATCTGTTTTCTCCATTGCCTTGACAAAGTTTTTCATGAGACCCAGCTTATTGTGCAAGGGTGGCAACAAAATCTTGCTGGTGTCGACAAGTGCTGGGTTCTCAACGTTCTTACTGCCAGGCTGCAATGACTGCCTGATTGGCCAGTGTCTTCTGATGTAATGATCACTTCGTGCACGGCTATCCCACTCACAGAGAAAGCAACAGTACTTGGTGTATCCATCCTGTAGTCCAAGCAAAAGAGCGACCACTTTTAAGTCACCGCAAAGTGACCAATGATGATGATCGTACCTTATACACTTCAAAAGCTGCTTAATGTTTTCATAAGTTTCTTTCATATGAACTGCGTGACCAACTGGAATTGACGGTAACACATTACCATTATTCAACAAAACAGCTTTAAGACTCGTCTTGGATGAATCAATGAAAAGCCTCCACTCTTCCGGTATGTAATTGATTTTGAGGGCTGCCATTAAACCATAAATGTTGTGGCACCCAGAAAAGAAAGGTCACCCTCTTTGAAAAAAAAATGTAATAAGCGGCTTCCTGGCGGTTCTATACACAGAAATTGTAACATCTTCTGCCAGGAGATTCCACTGTTGCAATCTGGAACCCAAAAAGCTCCGCTTGTTCTTCGGTAAATTCAGTTCTTCTTACAAGATCATTCAGTTCACCTTGGGTTATTAATGTGTGGTTTAGTTGATGTAGTTTGCTCAAAATAATCTGGGTCAGCTTGAGGTTGATGGTTCAGGACCACCAATGTCCTCTTCTTCATCAGTGGAAGCAGCTGAAAATGATTCTGGCACTTTGGGAACTGGTAGGTCATCGCCATGTGGTACCGGACGTATTGCAGAGGGGGATGTTTGGATATTCCAGAGTCCATTTTTTCTTCTTTGATATGCCTTTCCCAATTGGAGGTACCATGCAAAAAGTAACAGTTGTTGAGATGATGATCAGTGGGCTCTCTCCAAATCATTGGGACTGCAAAAGGCATAGCTTGCCTTTTGCCAGTCAACCACAGTTTAAGATGTGCTGCACATGTATTGCAGCATATGTGTGGCGCCCAGCTCTTATCTTGATCTATTCTGCAGCCAAAATAAAAACTGTACGCCTTCCTTAATCAATTTAGTTATATTTCGTTTTTGTGATAGAAATGTCACCTCACCACATATATAACAGAAATTATTAGCACTGTTCACACATGTCCTAGGCATTTCTAATTACGATACTTTTGATAAGGACAAGTGCACTAACTAATGGCAAAATTTTATCAGAGATAAGATATTTATACACAAAGGTGATGTAATCATAGGTAGGTTTGCATCATCAACTTCTAGTTACATTTTTATTGGTCATTAAAAAAATTATGCAATCGCCCACAACAGTTGCGTCATATATATAAATTGACTGTAATTAAATAAACTAGTAGCATATATCTTGAAAACTAGAGCCAATCAACATTTTTTAATGTCATTTTCGTTTTCAGCACACCAAAATTAGTTAAGATCAGCTATTTTCATTTCTGGTACATTTTGGTTGTTGACTAGTGTAATTGGTGACGTTTGTAATGCTGAAGAGAATAAATGAGAAAATGTACATGCACCAATAATTGGTGACGTTTGTAATGCTGAAGAGAATATATGAGAACTTGTGCATGCTCCAATAATTCGTGACATATGTAATGCTGATGTGAACGGTGGTTTGGTTTTAGAAAAGTAAGTGAGTGTAGATAAATGGTTTGGAAAAAATGAATGGAGTTGTTAAAAGACTGTTCGTCTTTGTTGAAGGGAAGTGATATGTATGGAGGAGTGCTTTGGGCAAAGGGAGGAAACTCCGTGGTTTCCACTTGGAAGATGTAGTAGTTATTGTTAGAGTTAAGCATATTAAGTGAGTCCAGAATTGTGGTGGGACAAATTTACAGGTAAAGTTTTTGTAATAAGAATTGAAGAGAAGTGTATGGTTTTGAGTCTAATCATCAAAGGGAGATAACTTGGAATTACGTCCCTTGTAAGTTTTGGTGGGTGAGCAAGTAAAAAATACGCACGAGAAAAGTTGTGGTAGGATGAACACATTTTAGGAGTGAACGGAAAAATGTTAGAACGGGAAATTAGAGTCGGAGATTTGGAACGCGCTGAGCGTGAGTTAGCAAGTGTGTGCTAGAGAGATGGTAGTTTTGGAAGTTCATTAGTGAGCGAGGTTTTTGGTTATTCATGTCTCTGGAAAACAAGCCTTTTTGATGTGGTTGGCTACTGTGGTTACAGACAAGCCATAACAAGATTTATGTTATCACGTTGTCAAGGTTTTTTGTTTTTTTCAAGACAGCAGGTATGATTGCAGTTTATATTGAAGATAGATTTTTGTTAGATAAAACAGAGACAGACGTAGTGATCAGGTAAACTGGTAGAAAATCAACATCCCTGGCAGTGTAGGCCAGTCTTCTAGCAAGATACACCAGAAGGTCACTAAGTGAAAAGTTATAAAGATAACTAACTTTCTTAGAAGATCACCAAGGTGACAAAGCAGTGGAGAAATTATACGAGAGCAGATAAATGACAGATATGTACAAGAATATGATTTTCGGATGTTCGCTGAATTAAGAAAATGTACGAATGGGAATTATATCAAATTGAAAATGTATAAATCTATGAGATAAATTCGCAGAAGAGAGAAGCGGATTCTACTTTATGTAAATAAAACTTTGAAGTTCGTTTTACTGCTGTTGGAGTACAGTGTGTCAACAGAGTTAGAAACCATCAACCATCTGTACGTCTTGTCTAACAGTGCATTTCATCACTTGTTTACAGCAGAGTGTTTACATTGTCTGCTCAGTCATGCTGACCACTGGTTAGGGCAGTGATCTGAACCTCTAACATCAACACTATACGAACACTATATAGAGAAAATGCAAACCTTAACCCACTGTGGTGAAGTGGGATGTTATAAATACTTATAGGGAACTTAGTGTACTGACTGAGATCAGCTGTGAAGGTATCTATATCTATTAAGAGTAGTGTATTATAGATAACCTTACTTGCTCCCACATATCTATATATCTCAGTCAGAATTATTCTGGAATAGTGTGATGCTACGTTATGTGTCTAGGGTATGAGTATGGTGAAGTGTAAGTCACAACAACAGACAGATAAACAATTTAATTTAATCCACTACTCTTAACAACACTGTGACACTCACATACATATAACAATCTATAAGGATATCTTAAAAGAATCACTGATAACTTTCAAATAACAATATGTATTCATTACTGGCATGAATGAATATGTGTCCTGATTCAACTACAAAGGGAACCAGGAATCACAAGCAATTTAAATTACAAGTATATGTACAGAATTTATCACTATGAATATTGTAGTGACATATATTAGTAAAATATCCTATGTGTGTCAGTTGTGTAGTGGTAATATGAGGTAATACTGGTTTTGTTTTGTTCAAGCTCTGTTGGTATTTGTCATCATGACTTCAATAGTTTGTCTTTTGGGACTAGTATTGGAGATGTTCTCAGTTCCAGATATTAAGACAATTAAATTCCCCTCTGAATGTTATTTTTACAAAGTTATTTCAAGATGAGGGGACATAATGTTGAGCTCAGCTGGCCAATTCGCTTATCTGGCGTGATGGCGGCAGGAAAGGACTCCTCTGCTCGAATTCTCCTCTGGGTTCAGGAGACACCTCACTGATAGCTAAAAAGACCAAGGAGTATGCTGTCCGACTCAGGATTCAGCAAAGCTCTGACCAGGTGCTGCTCACTACCATCAAGACCACGGTCCCTGAAATCAAGAAGGATGTACCTTCTACTTCATAACTAACTTAAACTCTCTTGTTACACTGATCACAACACAGCACAAACATTGAGTTCAGAGCATTAGGCCAACTGTCAGCTTCATTTGAAATACTTTATTCCAGTATTACCCTTCTTAATGGTTACTACGCCTCTGCACTTCCAGCATTATTTCTTTCTAGTCAATCATCCAGGTGTCAGTGTACTGTTTGGCCATTCCATGCCGTTTTACTTCTCTGCTTATGTTCCAGGCTTTTATTTAGTAAAATATGAGCTGGCTTCAACGCACTGATGCTTTATCAAGCTTATTTAAACAAGTGGTTTCGAACTAACGCTCCCAAGTGTGTATATCAGCGAGTCTGACCAATGAGCCCCGTTTCGACAAGTGTTTGAAAAAATGTTACCCTTCCCCGTCTCCCTTGACAACGAAAGATAGTATTTATAGTCCGACCAATCGTGGTTAGGCTTTCATTTGTTGCGCTCCAATCAATTTGGAGTTTACATGGTAGGCTAATTCTGTAACGTAAGATTTTTTTCAAACACGTTAAAAAAAAATCTTATGAGCAGAAATGATTTTATGCTGTCAGGCACCCCCAATATTTTATTTTGGGTATAATTTATTAATTCCTGGACTATTTGCGTAACGTTTTACATATTCTTTGTCAGCAAGCCCTAAGGAACCCAAAAATACAAATTTAAAGGAGCTACGTGGCTGCGTTCAAAATATGCAATTTCTTCTACCTCCTGTTTCGAAGATGTGCTGTCTGGGTACTGTTATGTTTTCAAACGTAAACCCATCTAATGTTGTCTTTCCTAATAAGAGATTTCAGGATTTATAAACCTAACTCTGGGAAAGGGTAGTGTATTTTATCACTGTCCGTCTGAAAAAAAAATTAGTGCATGTAGACTTACACGCGTGATGGCAGCATTTGTGTATCGCGCGACGCGTGTTGCATGCGTTCCTGATTTTCAGCCCTCCCCTCTCTCTTTATCCTTTTGTCCATCTGTTCGTTCGTTTTGGTAACGTAATATAATTAATGTTAGGATTAATTTAGGTCATTACGCAGGGCCTCTCAATGCTTTTCCACGAAATACAGCACACGTTTCATTGAAGAAAGCGGGTATAATACAGTAAGCTTTTACCATCAGCGTGAAAGCGTTACAATTTGCAGACGAAGCATAAAACAAAGGGGATTTCGAGTGCAGTCATTGTGACAGCACTGTTCTTTACCATTCTTCTTCCTTTATTAATTTTATTTGTTAGGCTTCATATTTACCTAATAATTTATATATGTGGATTAGAATATTTCATGACACCCACACAATCACGGCCACACTGAAGAGAATATATGAGAACTTGTACATGCACCAATAATTTGTGACGTTTGTAATGCTGAAGAGAATATATGAAAACTTCTACATGCACCAATAATTGGTGACGATTGCAATGCTGTAGAAGATTAATGCGATATAATACATAATAAAAGAAAATGCCACAGATACTGCGACTGTTAATGCTCATATTTAACCTAAAACAAAAGAAAGGGTAACAGAAACTATAAGTTATTTCATCTTTCACAATTTCAAAATAAATGTCAACATTTTCTCTGCATTTAAAACTAGTTTTGAGCAAGTTCTTAGTTTTGTTAAATAGTTCTTTCACAGTTTTGCAGTAATGTTGTTTCAATAATTCGATTGTTCGTCTTCATGAACGGCAATAGAACTTTCATCACATTGGTAGATTTATGAAAATCAAAAGAAATCAAATCTGAAACCAAAATCAGAATCTTCAACTCTGTGACGAAATCATTCGTGCAATTTTTATAACTCTCATCCACTCCGGCAGTACCACTTCATGTCTTCATTTTTCTCACTCGTCGTCCCAATATTTGGCATATATAGTGCCCTTACATTCTTTTTGCTGTGACCACTCCTCAGACTTATTTATGAACTGTGGTATTATCGTAACAATACCCATTCATTAGACTGGTCAGTTTATTATTAATATTACCTAAGCTGCACCTGGTGTTTGTCTGACTAAGGGAACGTTTGTTGCTGGTAACAGTGTTTGATCTAGAGCGAGAAATAGTTTCTTTGATGAAGCGAACCGCTAGTCTACTACAGTCGGTAGCGGGAGCAAAGGGGAGACAAAACCCACGTTCGTTCTGAGATTTTGTGTTGTGGCCCTTGATCGTCGCAGTTAGAATAATATTATGTCTTATCTACGAAACTTTCTCGCGGCTGTTGTCTTCTGATGTAGACTCTAGAATAACATTTGTCTTACTCATGATTACGTTATACGCCGAACATCTGTGGGAACAGGTGGGGGTTAGCGTCTCTTGTAGAATATAAATCTAGATAATTCTACTCAGTCAAGCACACGCGTAAATGTTTCCTGCACGTAGATGACCAAATGAGACAGGCAAAAACTAGATTTTGTTGCCTATTCTCGTCATCTCGGGGTAAGTTGACATCTTTTGTAATATATATATAATTCATGTTAGCTTTTATATATAACTAATAGTAGTGTGACTTGAATTATTTTAAGTAAATTTCTCCTGGTGCTTAAGCAGTTAGGTGTCTCCTAGATGTTATTGTTTACAATGGGTTAATGGTAAACTTAAGCTAACAGATACTTATTAGGCGAAAAACTTCATAGTCCGTTCAGTGCTTACCATGGGTTAAGAGTAAGCTGAAAGCGTCATTTCTTTAAGGAAATGACAGTGGTATAAGTTATTCATTTAAAACTGGATACTGATGTGCGTGCGCTATAACACTGAATTAAAAGAGGTAGTCCCTTATTACTTTCTGAGAGAAAACTTCTAGTGGTTGTGTGGAATTATTATATGCCTACTTGTGTAGTTAGACACCAGGTTAGAACTTTCTCAGCAATCCAGAAAGCAGCCACCAGCTGGAGATATAATTATATCTTATGTTTAAGTCACAACTGTATTATTATAGCAATAACATTGCATTTTCCATGTATTCAATTTTGGGAGGTTATTACTTTTTCCCTTTTTTTGTGTATCGACTCCAAGGGGTGCATACCATTTATTATGTAATGTCAAATGCTGTTTTTTATGTAAATTCACTTAATGTTGTAAGATGAATCACATATCCACTCAGCTGGAACTACAGGGTTAGACATCCCTTATGTTGAGTTGGAAGAGGACGGAGTAGATTTTGCTGTCAGAGCATTTGCTGACAGGTACATGTATGTACAAGATATATTAGCCTATGCGGGCGCATGCTGATAATTGATAGAGTGGAAGTAACAGGAGAGCGACTCATATGGATAAAGACAGCCGAGACTATCACAGCAACGATAACCATAATTAAAAATCCCATAGTGGAGCATAACTGTTTATTATAACGTTATTGTAATTTTATTGTTTGCTTGATGTAAAGGTTGGTTCTTTTTGGGTCTCAGTTTCAGGGCACCCCATTGCTACTGCAGGATTCCAGTCAGGCGACGAACGTAACATTCTCATCGATCTCACGGTTCCTAAAAGCCATTAGCATCACGAGTTGTCACCTATACCTGAAGTACAACCATTTTTCAACGCCCATCCCTCTAATGGGAAATGAGCTCATGCAGTGCTTAACGAGCCATAGTAAATCTGAAATCGTATTTGGCAGTAGTGGTTTCCTACTCGCCTCTTGATCACCAGTCAGAGCATAGTGGCTTCCAGCATATCTATCAGCCCAGCGTCTTCAGCAGAATCGAAAGCACCAGACTTTGTGCTTAAACTGAGTGCTCAGTCACAAATAAAGTCCAAACCAGCCAAACCGGATTTAAACATCAAGTACGCAGGCAAAATTTCAAGCGCTGGATAATAGCGCCTTGGACCGTTTGTCCTAAATTGACCTCGTCTTGTGTGTGTTTCTGGTCATTCAAAACCTCCGCACGTATTAACGGGCAGCCGAATATAGACAGAGTAATCTACAGCCTATCTCGTGATTAATGTGTGACCAACGGTGCATGGATAGCGCCTACAGTGGATTTATAGTGTAATTCATCACTTATAGGAGGATATACACATAAAGACACTAACTGGAGTTTTTAAACTCGGTTCTACAAAAGCGGAAGGATTGAGGAACTCTGTTTATTTATTTCTCGGTGTTCTACAGGCGGGTTTTGGTGTTGGTGTATTGTTTGTTCGTTGGTGTTTTAATTCGAAATTTGTTAACTGATGTGAATATTGATGCATTTCTTATGTTGTTGTGCTGATATATTTATTTCATATATTTTGTTCCTTCAAGAACCTTTAATAAATTTTACTCATTTATTAACACGCTGTTCACGACCATTCTTCCACACTTAATATTACAAGCTCTTACTATTTGTCTCTGACCAGAGAAAGGAGAGAGAGCGGGTGAGTCTTAAGACTATATAAGTGTGTTGAGGCTTGGAAAGAGAGATAGCTTTAATGAATCCTCTGCCAGGTTGTCTCAAGTTCACCCTATTTTACACATTATATGTGTGTTGTCTATAATTCTGTCAGTCCACTCTCCCTGTCGATTTCAATACAATTGTCTGACTCGACAAATACTCTAACACTTTAACTCAACCACAACACCGTCTCGTTATCAATAGTACCGATAACCTCTTCTGGGGAAGACAATATTTGAAGGTAGCATCTGGACATCTAATAAGTTCATAGATGTGTTTGCTTGCACAAGATGCCACCGGAAATATTACCCCCAGAGCTATGCCAGCGGGAGTTTTACTCCTGGAAGGTACTAACAAGCTGGACAGGTTTGCGCGGGCAGGGGTCAGACGAAAGCAGACACCCTGATCCTCCAGGTTGGGGGTTTTAGCATAGGGCTGACACCCCTGTCTATGTAAAAAAAAAATTGAAGTTACGGAAACAACAACGAATAAACAAACTGTACCATCACCAACCAAGATCTGCTTACTCGGAGCAAGCAAGAGGACATGCACACCATCATAGCTGGCAGACGCTGGAGCTGAGTTGGCCATGTCCTCAGAAGAGACCCCGGTGCCATCACAAGAACAGCTATGCTTTGGACCCCTGAAGGAAA
The DNA here is from genome assembly GCA_024509875.1 of Oreohelix idahoensis. Taxonomy (NCBI): domain Eukaryota; kingdom Metazoa; phylum Mollusca; class Gastropoda; order Stylommatophora; family Oreohelicidae; genus Oreohelix; species Oreohelix idahoensis. The sequence goes on from JAMPIV010003313.1 coordinate 166,172, forward strand.
ACGAAAGAAAGGCCGACCAAAAACAACCTGGCGGAGGACTGTAGAAGCTGAGATGCAAAGAATGAACCAGAGTTGGGGCACTGTACGAAGGATGGCCACCGACCGAGCAAAGTGGAATCAGTTTGTTGTTGCCCTACAAGACGCCACTAGGCGTGATGGCCACTGACTACTTTGACGGTCGGCGGCTAAGGATCAAAGAAGAAGAAGATTATAAAGAGGTCGCGCGATGGAATTTTAAAATGTAATATTTAAAAAAACGCGGGAGAGATTATGAATTTAAACACCCCAACCCAGATAGTGCTAAAGAGCTTACGATTGGTTTGATTTGAGAGCCGGAATATACTTTGGTTCTCATTGGCAAGTTTGCCGGGAAGTACACTCTGGGATTTGAACTGAGAATGAGAGATGTAATCTAGCGAAAAGCGGAGTCACAGATCAGACAGCTTCGCAACTTCAAGCTAGCAACTCCCAAAATCCAGAAAGAGAAGGATCGGACAAAGGATTCCAAACTTAAAAGTGACAGATAGAAAGTATTTGGGCAACTTAAAACTTAAAAAAGTAAATCCGCATTTTAAATACGAAGTCTGGATACCTAAAGAATCAGATCACCCGTCATAAGAGGAATTAGAAAGTTTCCCAGACCAAGTGATTCGCATAACACCCGTCATAAGAGGAATTACTAAAATGTCCAGGCTAAGTGATTCAAGAGCATATAACCTAATTTGCTCGTGTCCATTCTACCCTGTGCGAGGAGATTGTAGATTCCCAAATTTTTGGGGTAAGTGCAACATTTATTTTACAAATGTAAATTTGACATATTTTTCTTGCTTCGTGGTTATATATGAGGCTGGCAACCTCAACATATGGAAATAGTATATTCATGAACCACTACAGAAAGCGATGGTGATTTTGTTTCTTGCTAGTCGTGCGGAAAACCGACAGCAGAAGTGACACCAGGCTCCGAATTAGCAGTAATGGGTGATGATTACATCACTGGTGCCTGAAGTGTATAGTATCATTTTGTGAGATCTATGTACTTTGTTAATTGTAATTCAGGCTCGCCATTATTCGCGCTGTCCGGACACATTTTCCCAGTTTAATACCCAGAAGAGTGCTGATGATTTTTAATCATTCTTCTTGAGCTACGCTGTGTACTCAAGAATTTAGTTCTTCTGAGAGATTAACATTGGTGGGTGGACAGCGAGACAATGCGCCTGATACGCTTCCAACTCAGTGTGCTTAGCAGAGGCATTTGTCCTTTCTATTGTTTCAAAAAAGTTCGTGGTTACAAGCTATCAGACTGTTTGAAGTACTGAAGTTCCTACGGCACTTGTGTAAGAGAAGAGCCTCAACACTGACCCCTGCATTGGACGAGTTAATGTGGAGAAGTGCACTCATCCCCAAAAAGAAAGTGACGGAAACCGCGGCTGCAGGACTCACCTAGATCAGTTAAATCCTGACAGGCAAGAGCAAAACAGACTTTTATCACTCCCCTATTAAGTCTCTATGAAGACGCTTTCATCTAAAATTTCATCAATCTTTCCATATTTATTTTAACCTGTTAAAGACTAATTCACTATTAAATTTGTTACATGTTATTTTAGAACTAAACAAATAATAGTTGGTTCAGTTATTACCTGTATGAAAGCAAACGTATGAGGCAGAATATTGTATCTATATATATATATATATATATATATATATATATATATATATATATATATATATATATATATATATATATATATATATATATATATATATATATATATATATATATATATACACACATATATACATGAGCGCTGGCGGTCGCTGTCTCGAGAGACTGCGCGTGGGGATCCCGGTACCACCAGACCCTCCCAGTTCATCGGTTAGCGAGGCAGTAGTTTGGCTCCTGTGTCTGTAAATCGCAACCCTCGGTCGGGATGTGAGCAAGCTGTCGCATCTCCGTATCGTGGCTCGACAACAGTCTCGAAAAAGGCCCCGCTCTCGCAATGAGTCGTGGGCCGGCAGTCAGTAAGCTGGTGTCGCTTTCGGCCCGTCCTGTCCGACTAGGGGAACGTCTTGTCGGCAGGCGGCCAGTGGTTCTCGCAAGAATAAAATCGCTGGGGCCGCGAGACCCGCTCTGCACAGAGCGCTGTCTCCCTCCCCGCGCGAGCGACGAAATGGTCGAAGAAGTCGCACGTCTGTTCGGACAGTTATCTGGTTGATCCTGCCAGAAGTCATATGCTTGTCTCAAAGATTAAGCCATGCATGTCTAAGTTCACACTGTCTCACGGTGAAACCGCGAATGGCTCATTTAATCAGTCGAGGTTCCTTAGATGACACGATCCTACTTGGATAACTGTGGCAATTCTAGAGCTAATACATGCTTGCATGTCTCGAATTGTCTGGCATTTCCGCAGACCCTCTGCTCTCGAGGCGTCTGCGTCCCTTACATAGTCACAAATGACCAAATTCAAAGATGGATGATAGGGCAAGTTCCTTATCCTACTAATGACAGGCGGTTGCTGCTGGTGTCAGACTGTAGCGGCCAGACCGTTCCCCTGACGTCCAGGCCGGGTCTTGCTGCATGGGCAACAGCTCGATTTACAATTGCCCAACCTCGTGCCACCGAAAGTTATTTCGGGAGGTACGCTCCTATGGTTAGTAATGAATGAAAGGGAAGATAACAAAATAATATATACATCTAGACATATATTTACCTCTAAACAGAGCTATACCATTATAAGAGGAAATTCGCTGAATTAACTCAGCTGGGGGCTTGAACGGGCTAAAAACCATTGCTTAAATCCTTCACAAAAGGCGACGGACCAGATATACATGTTATTTTAAGCCCAATGCAACATTGTTCTTGACTTCTGACAATATCTTGTGAATTCTGCTTTAAGGCAGAAGCGTCATTACCCTTCTATCTACATCTCTGCCAAGAGTAATCTTGTGCGAAGGTAGACACCTTTGACGACCCATTTAGATACTCTTGAGTTTTGGCCACTGTTGGACCACTACTACAAAGCAGGGGAGGCAATCCGTGACAAACTCGAATGTCTAGGCAGTCCTAATGTATAGCTCTGAAACATAACGAACAACAAACAACGGCATCAATTAAGTTACTGACTTTCATAAATGAGTGCTTGCATAGAGGAGAATGAATGAAATATTATGACAAAATCACCAATGTGGGTGTCGTGAAACGAAGTGTAACCCACTACTTTGTTAATCACTATGTCGAGATACAGATTTGCTTCAACCAATCAACGATCAACGTTCACCAGTCTCTGAGACAGAATAAATTAACGGCCATCTTGTTCACGCAAGATGGCCGATGAAAACTGAATAAAATTAGGCTGTATGAGACCAGGTACAAAACCGGAGGAAACCAATCATTTTGCTCCGCCAGGAACCAACCGAAAGCTTTCCTCAAGTAGTTACCTGACTATATAATCAAGCGGATTTTATGCTAACCACGCAATCCCGAACTTGACGCCAGAGCTGAAGAGGAAGAAGCTGTCACTTTGATTTACAACTTACCTGAGGGCATCGACCTGCAACCTACTTCGCTAAGTCGCGTCAAAACCTGGCCAGTTTAAAATCTTAGGAGGGTAAATATATTCACGATAACCGTTGGTATTTGTTGTGTGTCATTTATACTACCTATCAGGTTACTGATTGTATCTTGGGGAAATTAAGTATAATGATTGTATTTCCTATTATGATTGAATAGACGAAGACTAATAGGACTCATACTTCAACCTATTGTCGCATCTAACTCAATCTATTGTCTTCTATAACTCAATCTATTGTCTCAGATAAGACCAACTGCAATATAACCAAAACAGTCCTTGTCAGGACTCAATCTATTGTCGCATCTAACTCAATCTATTGTCTTCTATAACTCAATCTATTGTCTCAGATAAGAGCAACTCCAATATAACCAAAACAGTCCTTGTCAGGACTCAATCTATTGTCGCATCTAACTCCAATCTATTGTCTCCTATAACTCCAACCTGATATATCACCAAACAGTCCTCGTCGCATATACTCCTATCATAAGAACATAACAATATTGTTAGGATATATGTTACCAGCTATTGTCAGAGAGGGCGTGGTATAGTATAGGGGGAAGGACATTGTTGTATCACACCTAGGTGTACATATTATTGGATTTATTCATGTATTGATTTATATTATGGGATGTATTCATGTATTAAATGTATTCATGTATTGAATCTATATTATTGAATGTATCCATGTATTAGTTTATCAGAAAGAATGCTTTGCAAGTAGACACCTGTCTTGTCTCGCTATTGCTAAATCATACTGAGCCATGTTGTCATTCATCCTACATGCATACACCTGAGACACGCTCATTTCACTCACACTAGAAATAGGTGGGCTTGAGGACAGAAATTAGCCCCTATTTTTGCTTTGTTACAGGTTTAATTGTGTCCTAAAAACCTGAGGTCGTATGTTCGAGTCAATCCCGCTGCCTGGAACTCCGCAGGAGCATAGAGGTTGACCAGACTCTACATCTTTGGTCCCCCTCAGTCTTGGGTGGGCTAAAGGAACGATACTCTGCCGGTGGTGTGAACCAAACAAAGAAGAACAGACTTAAGAGAGATGAGTACACATTAGTACCATTTCTGTCGGCATTGTGAGCATAGAACTGTCAATGAAGAAAACGTGAATTAACATAGCAAGAGACAAAATTAATAGCATAGCTGAGAAGTGTTATATCCTTAATTAACAGCACAGCTGATCCATGTACTATAATTAATTAACAGCACAGCTGATATAAATTTTTTGTTCCTATAATTGGAAAACTTGTTGTAATATTTATTTACCTAACTATATAAATATAAATATTTGTAAATCATATGTAAACTTACAAATTCATTACATTCCATTTTTTTCAACATTCACCCTTCAGCACAAGAGTAGATAGTGTATATACTAAATAAAATATAAGGAAATTGTATTTGAACGACTTGTCAATTTTATCAGTGTTAAGTAAAATCTGTTTCCTTGTTTTTATTAATATCACAGTTAGTTACACAGCGGAGGTGGCGCTTTATGTCGGTCTCCTCTCTACTATTGTTTCGAGATCAGAGCATTCACAGCCGTAACTAATTTGTGATACCAGTAGTTCTCTCAGACACTGGTACTTCACCATTTTCTGCAGAAATTCTATTTCTGTAATTGTCAGTACTATACTGATCCAAGAGTCAAATAAAACCTCTCGCCACAGTGGGACACAAAGATGCAGCAATAGAGAATGCAGTCAGCGACCCATAGCTTGACTGCTTGCGTCAGGGTCAGCGAACCAGAGCTGACCAAGACCCTACTCCACCTCCACGTGGTGGTCCTGGAAACAGGCTGCATCACTGCAGTCTGGCTGAGAGAGTAGGGATCGAAGAGGGAAAGCAAACACGGTACCAAAAAATGCCGTGCTGAAGTCGGATGTGTCGGCCGAAAGGCGCAGATATCGCAGCTCCGGTGTAAACAGACACAACGCAACCAACGTCCTTTTCAGGACGAACGAGAAAGAAGAAGAAGATGACCAATGTGGAGCTGATGGCAAGGACCAAACTAGGAACAGTGAAACAATAGGCGAGGAGAAGACGCTAGCGTTGGATAGGACACACATTGAGAAAACCGGCTGATAGCATTACAAGGCAGTTCTTATTCTGAAATTCACAGAGTAAAAAAAAGAAGATCACAGAGCACACTGAGAAAGAATCATACATAGAAATGACATTAATAAAGAAGATATGGAAAGAACTTTACAATATCATTTTTTTCCCCATGTTTCAATGCCATACACTTGGTCGGCCTTGACATCTGAGGTAAAGGTTTAAAAAAGAATTTTTTCTACGGTTTCAATTCCGTACAATTTCAAGTGGAATGAATCTCCTCCGGCCTTGTGGACTCTTATTTTGATATATTATTAACTGTTTTTCAATTTCTATCTTACTTTGATGCCACTGTATATGTATGAATCCATGTCTTGTAGGAATATTACACCCAATGCAATCTGGTTGTCTTTTAATTTTACTTATAAACGTCTAAAATAAAAAGTGTTAAAAATTATTGACTAAACTGGTTTAAAGATTTTTGAATACAATGAAATACATGATGCTGTGTCTCCGAACATAGTCTCAAGTTAACAATCAGTGCAAACGCCCAAAATCCGTCCCATTCTAAATCAACCTTACCCGAGATCGATACTCGTATGACTTTTATTATCGGTTGGCTAGCAAGAACAGAAACACAAACACAACTAAAACACTGTTATTTCGTTGAAGGACAGTTAACACTGCATTACGTAAATGTTATGGTGCGACCAGGTCTATTGTTGTCTTAAAATGATCGACCAGGTAAACTGTTAAATAAACTTGGAACAAGACTTTATATATGAAGCATAATTGTGACAGTGTCCATTGTAAGCTGCATTTATTACCGTTGTTATCAGTTGACTAATCCTACAAGCTGGTACTTTGCAGCGATGATGCATTTAAACAAAATAAGAATAACTACGATTGTTGGGAAAAAAAATTAATGAACATTGGTTATTTACACCTGTATTATATTACCTAGCATCCGATTGACAGAGTGGTAAGAGCTCTGGTATCTCGTGGCAAAGGTGCCGGGTTCGAATCACGGTAACCACACGCTCCAGTCTACCCAGCTGTAAATGGGTACCTGAATCTCTTCTTTGAGTAGGGAAGGAGAAGGCAGTGCGGAAATTGGCCACCCCACCTCTCGATGCTAGACCTAGTATGGTGAAGTCTCTTTAAACACTTCACTCCCATATGGCAGTATCTGCTAAGGGGCTAACTTGACCTATTATATACTTCTTCTTTGATCCTTAGCCGCCGACCGTCAAAGCAGTCAGTGGTCATCACGCCTAGTGGCGTCTTGTAGGGCAACAACAAATTGATTCCACTTTGCTCGGTTGGCAGCCATCCTTCGTACAGTACCCCAACTCTGGTTCATTCTTTGCATCTCAGCCTCCACAGTTCTCCGCCAGGTTGTTTTTGGTCGGCCTCTCTTTCGTTTTCCTTCAGGGGTCCAAAGCATAGCTGTTCTTGTGATGGCATCGGGGTCTCTTCTGAGGACATGGCAAACCCAGCTCCAGCGTCTGCCAACTATGATGGTGTGCATGTCCTCTTGCTTGCTCCGAGTAAGCAGATCTTGGTTGGTGATGGTATTCGGCCAAAAGATTCGGTGAATTTTTCTTAGGCATGTTGTGTGAAAAGAGGACAATTTCGACCAGCGTCAAACCTTGATATTTATCATAGAACAAAATAAAAAAAACCATTAATCCTATATATAAAATCCCAGCTTTTTCTGTCAGTGCGTAACGCTAATTGATGCAACTGTGGTTGAAAGTTAGACATTAATTGTATTGTTTCCCTTATATGTACTCTCCTGAAAATAGTAACACTTACCAAAGAAGAATGTGCAAATGACGGTGTGCACAAAATATATATTTATAGAAAGTGTGATCCCGTATACACACATTGAGATCCTCGCTGCGGCTACGTAGTTCGTGAACTGTGATGATGCACTGTGGTTTTTTTAATACTTTTGAATAAGTAACAATTGCCGTCAGGTATTGATGCTTTTAAATTTAATTCTCGTCTTATGATGGGCTTTTACATTATTATTTTAAGAAGAGCTAGTAACTGGTCAACAAATAACATGCCATTATGTTGTGCTCTGTCTGCAGCATGCCATGATGACGGCTCTAAATGTCCTGTGATCATTTCATTTCATTCCTTTCTGTTTCAACTTCATTGTATCTTTGTAGTCAAACTTTTATGATTTATGGTCAATGGACCATGAAAATATTGAAAAGCTAGCATGCTTTTGTTTGGTTTTAAATGGCTGTTTAATTTAGCTTTCTGGCGCAATGAGCGCCGTTTCCGTATGTTCCTCAGAATGCACCATGAGAAGATTGAAAAGCACGCACGTTCCTTTCATGTGTGTTCAAATTAACTTTCACGGTGCAATGCGTGTAGTTTCCATATTTTCTTTAAAAGCTGGATGGATGTTTTCAATGTGCGTCACAAGACATTCCACTTAGACAATTACTAATATGAAGATTTCTCTGCTTGTGTAAAAACATTGCTTGTATGCATGTTCTTGAGGCTTGAGCCATGAACAACTAGTTTCTTTTGAAGGTCTAAGCTTTTCAGAGAGCCAAAGGGTAATGTGTGTATGTATGTGCGACATGGTCACAAAGACAACACACATAAATCTAAACAACAACAACAACACACTGAGAGATACGACACACTATGACGGTGGAGGAACCCAAATGAAAAGCATCAGTATCAAGGCGGCGATTTCAGACTTAAAAACCAAATTCACTGTGTTTGATTGATAATCGCTTAGAGAGCTTGCCTATCGCGGCAAATTTACCGAGTTGGGAGTTTAAACCTGGTAGCACCACATTCCATTCTACCCAGCTGTAAAAGAGTACTTCCTCTAAGGCAGCCAGGAAAGGAACTAGTCACCAACGCTATAAAAACTGTACCTAGTATAGTAAAGTCCCTAACAAGTAGTATAGTAAAGTCCCTAACAAGCAGTATAGAAAAGTCCCAAACAAAACACTCCCTACGATAGTATATGCTAAGGGACTACATTTTCCTTTATCTGTAAGGATGGGAAAATAATAGAAACGAGTATAGCAGCAAGCCAGGGAATACTTTGGAAGAGAATCAGAAAATGAACAGTCCCTACCACACGTCATGACGTAATTAGGGCAGGAAGGACAGACGAGAAAAACTTAACTGAGGGGAAAATCGAATACCATCAAATGTCCCTAATAAACTTCAATCACCATTAGCTCTGGCATCGTCAAAACGTGAGGTACGCTTTTAATTTTCTACAGCCAGCAATCGATGACTTGCTAATGTTTCCGTTTTTCTTGCTGTGAAATCGATTGTAGAGAAATCTGGACTGCGTGTCACTAAAACTGCAGCGTCATAGGTTTTCTCGTATTAGTAGCGAGGACACAGTTATTAGGTCAATATTGAACAAGTGCGTCATTAGAAATATATGAAAGCGGTAAAGATTATTTAAAAACAATCATTTTCTCCCTCTTTAAAAAAATATAAAAAGTTTCTAGTAATGCTGTCACACGTCATAAGAAGATTCGACAGCTCTTCTTAACTTGTAGCTTGTGCTGTGATAAGTAGCTTTTTCTATGATAAGTACCTTTGGCTATGATATGTCACGTTTGCTATGATACGTATTTCAAATATGCCATGAATGATCAATCAAACCAGAAGAATCGCGGTCGCTACAGAGATCGTGCCCTGTTATGGGTACCCTAGGCAGATGAAACTACCAGCGTGTTATACAAATCCTTGGCAGGGAGTGTAGAGATTGATGCAATGGCAAAGCTAACTGAAAATGAATGAACTGATAAATGATTATGCTGGGTATGATGATGTCGTAGTATACACTGATGGGTCTGTTCTCAGTTGTGAGAAATCAGTATGGGCCTTCTCGGCTAGAGTAAAGGGCAGGGTCGTCGCTGAACAGAGTGGAGCTTACATGATAACAACCTCCAGCATGAGAATGAAGATATAGGCAGCTACTGCAGCACTGAGCTGGCTTTCTGAAACTACATTAACAGGGGCAGTTATTGTGTCGGACTTTCAGTCTATGCTTCGGAAGGTCCAGACTGGATTGCTCCGACATTAATTGAGAACACAGAGGTCTCAACCTTTCAGAAACTGGTGTGGATCTACTGTCCTGGTTGTGACGGTTATTTCCTCCCCTGCTTTGCAGTAGTGGTCCAACAGTGGCCAAAACTCAAGAGTATCTAATATGGGCTTCCAAGGTATCTACCTTCGCACAAGATTACTCTTGGCAGAGATGTAGATAGAATGGTGATGACACTTCTTTTACAAAGGGAGTCTTCACAAGATATTCAGAATAAGCGAGAACAATACTGCTCTGGCTGAGTATATTAACTCTGTAATTCTGCCGACGCTTTTGTGAAAGATTTAAGAACTTATTACTTTCAGCTCGTTTAAGCCCCCACCCCTGATTTACTCAGTATAATTCTATTATTCTAGTATAGCTCTGTTTAGAGTGTGTGTAGTAATTTGACTGAGACAAACATGCAGTAACTTTAAAATGATTAAATCGAAGTTACATTTGTAACATTACAAATAACAAAATTTAATAATCACTTTAGGTTTTAACAGTTGGAAAATAATTTGAATAGTTATGGATCAAGGAAAGTTATCACAGTCTTTAGGGAATGTGAGATATTACTAGAAGTTCAAGTGGCAGCATATATTTGAACTTAGCTGCCAATGAGGGTTTGGCTCCTTCTTATGGGTTGGTTCTTTTCGCTCTGCTCGCGCTCCTCTGATCAAGGTTGTCGGGGGTAGCTCGTTTCCCAGAAATATCAAGGAGAGTCTACCACGTGGGTTCTTCGTCTTAAAGCTTAGGCCACGGTTCCCTTCTTGTTCCAGAGATGGTACTTTCTGCTGGTACCACCAATAACCATGGTCAAAGAATAGAACGAAACGCTCTTCTGAGTATGGCGTTTTTCACCCCATAATTATGGGTTCCTATCTTCCCATGCCACCATCCCAATTACTCAGACTTTACCCTCGATGATAATTAAATTTAATCACTCGGGATAAAACTTCCTTTACATTTAAATAGAATAGCCTTAGCTTTACATGACATTCCAGTGAAAAGGTTAATAATACAGATAGAGTCTGTTTACATATACATTTCCACTGATTGAAAAGCGTTCACAATATAAATTGAATATGTTTTCATTTATGTTTTACACTGATTGAAAAGTTTTAAACTTCCATTACTTTAAAATGAATATTTTCACATAGACATTTACACTGGTTTAAGCTTGAAAACTTACATTAATTTTAAAGTGAATATGTTTATAGGGACATTTCCACTGCTTTGAAAATGTAAGTATTGTACTTAGAATGTACATCATTTCTTTCAACTTTCCCTCCCTGCTCCATAAGGGAACCTGGAACTACTTTATGCTTTTAGTTCTCTTTACGAAACTAGCAATAAAGCAATCATAAGCCCGTGCAGTGGTGGTTCATGAATCATCATTCAATACGATGAGGTTTTCAGCATCAAATGACTTTGACATCCAATAGCGAGTTTCACGCATTAAACTTTACATGGTAATATATACATATATATATATATATATATATATATATATATATATATATATATATATATATATTTATATATTTATATATATTTATATATATATATATATATATATATATATATATATATATATGTTAGTTCACCAATGGGCTGATCACCCGTTTGCCAGTCACTTCGATTACGGAAACAACAGCAAATGGATTGATTTGCCGTTGCCCTAAAGACGCCAATAGGCGTGATGGGAAACAATGGCAAAGAAAACCTATCTGCTGTTGCCCTAAGACGCCACTAGGCGTAATGGCCACTGACTGCTTTGACGGTCGGTGGCTAAGGACGGAAGAAGAAGAAGAAGATATGTTAGTTCACATGTTAGTAATAAATATGAAATGTAAATCACAACTTACGCCAATCCTGACTCACAGACTTTTTGCTCAGATGAATAAAAGAGACGAGTCGGTCTCTTACACGCGTCTGGGGGTGTCTTTAACTTGACAATAGATTACCTCTCTGACTCCGTATGTTTCTTCAGTTTCCTAGTCCCTGTGTTCCCTTTTAAAATGTAGAGATTTCCTGTGCTTTGTAAGTCTTATTTGGTTCTCCAATAAAAGGTCCGGTTAAAAAAAGGAATTATGAATCTAGTCTTCACTCTGGCGAGGTCTGATGTTGTCTTGGCGAGAGTGAAATTCACAGTGAAATAAAACTGTGAAATGGTCAGATTATATTCCTATCTTCCCACGCATTGTTGTTATGAATCTAATCAGAAAGATCCAATCATTTCAAATCATGCAGATAGGGTGTGATATTTTCAAAATAGTCCCACGTGAAATAAGGTGCGTGCCTGCAAAGGTCAAGGATTACCATATATGGACATCTCAGGCCTTGCAAAAACTCTCACAAACCCATTTGTAGACTCATATTGTCTCAAATGTAATAAATCAATGATTACTTTTAAACAAGTGACCGGAATCGATTATGTCACACTTGTCTGCCCGCATGTGTCACACAGACAGTAATCTCGTTATCTGTCGTATGAGTACGCAAAACTCCGTGTTTGCCCAGCTTGTTAACAAACAAGTCGCTTATCAGCGGTTTCATCTAAACACGCCGGCGCTCATCTTATCTAGTTGCTTCTCGCAGGCTGGGATAAACATTATCTGCAAGGAGTGTCACAAATGTTTGAACATACAAACTACTTGCTCGTTAGCCGATAATGAGAAGAAATTGGTACTTTTAAAAGAACACAAATAAAAATCAGTACAAAATATGTCTCTGATCCTGTCGGAGTGAAACCGAGATCGTGAAGAGGTCGTCCATTTCGTCACACTGGTCATGCAGAAGTACTCGGCAATGAGAAAGCTGATAAACTAGCTTGGACAGCACCAATTGTGGGAACCTTGGATATTGATATGGGAGAGATAATAATGACAATTAGCGATCGCCTGTTAGAGAATGACAATGCAGTCCATGATTCAATACGACTCAGACTGCTGAAATTAGCCATCAGGTATAATACTAGCAAGGATGAACGCAAGAGAGTATGGGTCAGGCGTATACAATCAACGTGCTTCAGCGACAGTCATTATTCATATCCTTCGACATTTGCTGATGAAGACGGAGCACCAATGGATTTGTCCGCAGTGCAATGATGTCGATTCTGAACAACAATGATAGGAAATATAAGTAGTTTGTGCTGTGATCAACGTTTGCAATGATAAGTACCTTGTGCTAAGATAAGTAGCCTCAACTATGATAGACAACTTCTATTTTACATACTTAGATTACTGCACTCTCGTAATCCACAACAACAATAATTAGTTCCTTTTTGATTGTCGCATAGATAGGCCAATATACTGTATTTTTTGTTGTTGCAAATTAGCAATCGTTTCTGAAAAATGTAAACACTGACTTTTCTCATTCCAAAAGAAAACAAAAGTTGAAAAAAAGTAATGCAAAGTAAAATATTATTACTCCATAAATAGAAGTAATTCTACAATTTAGCTCAGAGAGGGCAATACGTTCGTCAATCGACACGGGGAGAATTGGATTATTAGTCCTGGTATGAAAAATGAACGAACAATTCTTGAAAAACTTTATTTTTAAAGGTTCTACGTTGAAAATGTGCATTGTGACATTTCCGTCATGTCCTGAAAACTCTGAGGGTTTTTGCATATCGATATGACTGAACAAGTGAATGAACTGAAGACGAAGCTTCAATAAAAAGGAAAACTGATCAGTGATCAAGTACAATACATTTGAGAGTTCAGGTTGTAACTGAATCTTTTTGTGGCTTAACCGTAAAAGGAGGATTTCACATACTTGTGTCAAAACCGAATCGTTATCTTGACGCAAATTAAGAGCTTGATTGTCATCTTCAGAAACGTTATCAGTATGTGAACTGTTTGAAGAATTTGATTAAGAAATTGTAATAGCAATTTTCTGATTTTATTCAGTTAAACTTGGCATTTTAATTCTTAAATTCACTTTGACATTGAAAACCTATCACTTTGACATTGAAAACCTATCACTTTGACATTCAAAACCTATCACTTTGACATTGAAAACCTATCAGTTTGCTGTGACTGGAAAAGAGTGGACTTGAAAGTAGCATACTCATGCTGCAAAGTCTGCAGGTGTACTTCATCTTAAGGGTCGTTCGGTCACTGTCACGTGGGAATGTTCTCTGAAAGAAAGATGAGAAACTTTCTATTTTGACACTGGTCCTAATTTTGTCCAACTTTGGCACGTTGTGGCTCTATGACATCATCGTTTCCCTCAGTCAGTTTGATAAAGTCGAAATACAGATCTCGAATAATGAACTTGAATTGGGAGGAAGAGCTGGGATGCGAGCTGAGTTAAGATATTCAGCTAAATGTTGACAACATTGGTCAGACAGAAAAACTGCCAGGTTTCACATCGATTTTTTTTTTTTTTTTTTTTAAATCACTGAGCCTCCTCGAATTGTGTGTGACTATACAAGCAAGGAAATACACGAATGAAGCCATTTAAGGAAGTTTTGGATTTTCACCTTAGTCAGAATAACTAAGAAAAAGAAAGGAACCTTTTTTTTTTAATATGGCGAATGAAAAACGAAATTCACCACACCTTTGGCTTGACTGAGAATTATATTGACTACTCATGATATAGCTTATAAAATAGGTCAACGGGAATAGATGAAATAAAGCTATAACTCTTACAAACTGGTGATGAAATATCAGAGCTAAATAGCTGGGATAAATATGTAATACATCTTCGTGCAGAAAGAGACAGCCCCAGAGGAGTTGCTAGCTATTACATCACTAATATAGAAATCATCCCCCCCCCCATGAGTAATGCAGAATAAAAAAAACATACGTGAACAGAATAACCGAATACAGTTAAGCAAATCCGAGATTCAGTTATTAGAGAGCAGGGATTGCACTGATGAAGAGTTATTAATGCTTATGCAAATATTATGCTGGGGAAACATCATTTAATACAGTATTGTTAGTATCAGACGGTACACCGCTGCGTAAGCCTTTTGAAATAGTAGTTGTTATTTTTTGTACAAGATTTAATTTTCTGTGAACACGATTTCATGATATTTGTTTTTCATTTTGCCGGAACACTCTTGACATGGGTGTGCGATTACAAAGGATGTTCCACTGTTGTTTAACTAGGGCTGCTGAGCTTCTCGCTGGATTGCTGGCTGAATGTGAAACGTAAAAGTACTGATGATGTTGATGAGGGTGCACCTTGTTCAATGCAAAATGAAGCTTCTTCCAGTCATCTTAAAAAGTGCCGGCATTATAGCAAGGAATATCTGTCGATTGGCTGCACGTGTACAGGTCCAGAAGACAAGCAACTACCACAGTGTGTGTTATGTTACGATATATTGTCCAACGAGGCCATGAGACCGTCAAAATTGCGAAGACATCTCGATACTAAACATAAAGACCTTGCCACAAAGAGCATCGATTTTTTCAAAACTAAGGCGCAGGAGCTTCGGGAAAGTAAGAAAATATTTAAAAAAAAGACTGCAACTGGTTGTAACAATGAAAATGCAGTGAGGACCTCATTTGACGTTTCTCAACTAATAGTATAAACCGGAAAAACCACACACAATTGATGAAGAATTTATATTACCTGCTGCAAAAATCATGGTTTCTACATTGATCAACGAGAAAGCTGCCAAGGACCTTTCCTTAATCTTTGTCAAATGACACAGTTAAGAAGTGAATCGACGGTTTTGTGAAAAAACGTTTGTACATGTACTTTTTGTCCCTCTCTCACTCCGTCATCCGCTTTTATTTGGCATATTTTATGCACCTTCATTCATTTTTTCCTTGTGACCACTCCCAGACTGTTTACGATTCGCCAGCTGAATTGTAATGATACCAGGTTAATTGAACAGGTCACCGGATAATACTCTTATCACGTAAGTGGTCTAGCCACCTTTTTTAGAAACGGCCACGGGTTGTCCAAGGTGGTCTCGAAACTCCTCAGAACACTGCGACCCGACAAGGTATAGGAAGGAAAGCCATATTGTTTGTCTAAGCTACCGGCGATTGGTATCTGACTGTCGGGGAAAGGCACGAAAACACAGGTGATAATGAGATAATAGCTTCCGCCGGCCTATCCCTGCGTAATTATTACATATATTTTGTCTGGGGAGACAATATTGGCCGAAAGCATCTAGACAGGAAATGAGTGCACAGATGTGTTTATGAGTTTTGTATAAAGAATGCCATCGGAAGCATTACGGCATTTTTAGAAAGAGGTCACGCGTTGGAATTTTAAAATTTGATATTTTAAAACACACGAGGGGAAGTATGATTTAACACTCCTACCAAAATAGAGCAAAAGAGATTGGATTGGAGTAAAGTTAGAGCCGGAATACACAATGGTTCTCACTGGCAAATTCGTCGGAAGCACAATCTGGGATGTGAACTGAGAATTGAAAATATAATCTAGCGACATCGGAGTCACAAATCAGACTGCCTTGCCACGTCAAGCTAGCGATTTACCAGAGCCAGAGAGAGAAGGATCGGATAAAGGATTCCAAAATTATAAGTGACAGATCGAAGTATTTGCGCAACTATGAACACTTAGAAGTAAACCTGCATTTTTAAATGCAAAGACTGGAAACTTAAGGGACCAGAACAGATCGAAGTATTTGGGCAACTTTGAAACTTAAAAAAGTAAATCCACATTTTTAAATACAAAGACTAGAGTCCTAAGGAATCAAATCACCCGTCATAAGAGGAATACTAAAATAATTTCCCAGACTAAGTGATTCGAAAACATCTAACCTAAAGTGCTAGTGTCCATTCTAACTGTGCCAAGAGATTGTGTTCCCAAAAGTTACTTTGGGTTCGGGGAACGAAGCTATCAGACTGTTCATAGAACAAAGCTATCAGACTGTGAAGTGTCATCATCACATAAGAACTGACGGAAATACGGCTGCAGGACTCACCTAGATCAGTTACTTTCTGATTACCTGGAAACAGCAAAAGGATAATATATTTTCTTTAACATCCTCAACTAAGTCTCTATGAAGATAAAACATTCATCTAAAATTCACCATCATTTCATCTCTATTTTAATCTGTTAAAACTAATTGATTATTAAATTTGTTACATGTTATTTTAAAACATAAAAGTCATAGTTGATTCAGTTATTATAAGTGTGAAAGCAAACGTATGAGCAAGACTCTTATATATATATATATATATATATATATATATATATATATATATATATATATATATATATATATATATATATATATATATATATATATATATATATATATATATATATATATATATATATATATATATTTACATATCTAGACATATATTCTTAGAAAAGAATTTCGCTGGAAGTACACCAGCTGGGGGCTTGAACGGGCTAAAACCATTGCTTAATTCTTCATAACAGGCGACGGATCAGATATAAGTTAACAATCGCCCTGCCAATGCAGCATTGTTCTTGACTTCTGAATTATCTTGTGGATACTCCCTGGGGATAGAAGCGTAATTACCCTTCTATCTACAACTCTGCCAAGAGTAATCTTGTGCGAAGGTAGACACCTTTAAAAACCCATATCAGATACGCTTGAGTGTTGGCCTCTTGTGGACCACTACTGCAGAGCTAAGAGGAGGCAATCCGTGACAGGTTTGTCAGCCAATATCAAGGAACAGTTATTTGAAAGAATTCGCATGTCCTCCTATTTCGCTCTGCAACTTGACGAAAGCAAAGACATAACAAACAAAGCGACCTTATTGTGCTACGTTAGATATGAGCACGAGAGAAATATTTTCGAAGACTTACTTTTCATCTCCTCGTTGGTACACACTACAGCTGAAGAAATATTTAACAGCTTAAACGAGTTTATAACATCTCATGACATGGATTGGTTGAAATGCGTTGGAATTAGCACAGCCGAGCAATGTCTGGAAAGCTTACTGGACTTGTAGCACGGATTAAGGAAATCATACCGTCAGTGACTTAGTACTATTGCTGCATACATAGGGAAGCTCTAGTTGTTAAGAAGATACAAGAAAAACTTAAATTTTCAAGGAGAAAAAGTTACAGTTTTTCAAGTTGAAGACAAGATCGAAGCAATGATGAAAAAGTTGGAATTGTAGCATCATCGCCTATCGAACCGAAACTATGAGACATTTCCAAACCTCACAAATTGTCTTGATTCCACCGATGAAGAGTTGTCTGAGGAAGACACATCACTTATCGCACGACATTTGAAAGATTTGCAGCATAGTTTCCGTGAATATTTTCCTGTTCCTGATGCAAGCAAAAACTGGATTAGAGATCCATTTTCAGTTAATGTGTATGAACTAGAGGAGCTCACAGCAGCAGAGGAAGACAAGCTCATAGAAATATCCATGGATGGTGCTCTGAAATTGTAGTTCAAGGAACAGTCCCTTCTAAATTTCTGGGCTCACTTACAAGCAGATTTTCCAGAACTATCGAAGAGGGCTATGAAAGTATTGATGCCTTTCGTAACGACATCCTTGTGAAAAATCATTCTCAGCTCTCGTTTATCCCATCCCAACTAACATAATTACCGATGTATGTTACGTCGGTCGGTCTCACTCAAAAAAGTAACTCGCGCCAGACAAAAAAGTGCGCAACGTACGGTGTGCAACTTGCGCGGCATGGGTGTTATATAAAACAAATACTATGTTTTTTTGGTTTTTTTATTCTTTCACGAAATTAGTAGCGCTCGACAAAGAAAAAGTGCGTAAAATGTGGTGTGCATGAGCCAATAACATACCAAAGTGAATTTTATTTTAACGTTTTGGCACATAATGATCAAGATGCTAAGATGGCTGCCCAATTTGTTAAAACCACTTATTATCAGGGAACACTCTTTGAAAACAATCCACGCACTTTCACAAGAAATGTTGTCATCAAAGAACTTTTAAATTGAATCTAAAATAACATAATTCTCGTCGTGTGTACGTTGGTCACAGCTGAGGAATGCAACCGTGTTGAAAAATTGTATTTTTTCCATTATATATACTCTCCCGAAAATAGTTACTATCAACAAAGAAAATCGTTCAAATGACGGTGTTCATAAACAGTTTGATTACACTGTATAATGGAAAGAAACCAAAAGCACTCTAAGAATGTACTTCTATCTGCTCATCCGGGAACGGAAACAGCACACTATAATTAAAAACCCGTCAAGTTTGACGGGTTATTGCTAGTCTTAAAAATAAGTATAGAAACCGTTTAAAAAACGTAGAGTCAGAGCTCATTATACAAGTTTCAGCTATTAAGCTATTAAACCCGATATAACAAGGCTTGAAAGTGAAATGCAGCACCAGACTTCTCATTAATTAATTAATTAAAATTAACAAGTAATATTAGGTCATGGTTCGGTGTTAAGGTATTATTATTTTAAATTTGTATGGAATCATTCCAATAAACATATTATAATAGGAGTGTGTGCATTTACTTATTTCTCCCTTCTCTCCAAATTTGAAGACCCTTGATGAGCAACTTTAAATAAATATTTGATGCCATTTAGGGTTTTAAATCTTGAGTTAACTCTTGGTGGTCCGCGGCAACAAAAGATATTTAAAGGGGGTCCGTGGTAAAGAAAAGGTTAAGAACCGCTGATCTACATTGTAGATATAGGCTCTTCCTATGGCTTTTCTGTTATTCCGAAACTTGCGGAAATGAAGTCACGAGCTTCAGGTTCTCCAGACTGGCATTATGATGATTCATGTTACCCCTTGATATTAATGTTGCATTGCTGTTTAAAACTGTTGCATTGCTGTTTAAAACTGTTGCATTGACAAATACATTTTATCCGTTCGCCTCTTTACATTCTTCTCCTTCTTTCACCATTTAACTGTCAAAGGAGCATAGGCCTTCAACAAACTTATGCCAAGCCTTCCTGTGCCGTGCCATCAGCTCAAGGTCTTTCCATTTCTTCTTCATCCCCTTCTTGTGCTCTTTTCCTTATGTTTTTCCTCTAGCTTTCTTACCCTGTGGATTCCAGAACAAAGATTGTCTGGTAAAGCTACCAGCATGTTTTCTCAATGTATGTCATATTCATCTCTAGCGTCCTCTCATTTCTTGTTCCACTGGCACCTGTCTGGTTCTTGTCATTAGTTCCAAATTATTGATCTTGTCATACCCCTTTAAGTCTTCTATTCTACGCAAGCATTTATTTTTGACAGTAAATTTACGTTATTGTTTCATGTTATTGTAATGACAATGTATATTTTAATCCGTTCACTTACTGACATTACTATCTCATGCTTTGAAAGTCGTTGCAAAAACAAGTACTTTAAAACAAATCTTTTAATTCCTTTACTTTAAAGTTTCCAGTTGTTAAAATCATTACGGGTCCTGGAAACAGACTGCATCACTGCAGTCTGGCTGAGAGAGTAGGGATCGAAGTGGGAAGGCAAACCCTGTCCTAAAAAATGCCGTGGCAAAGTCGGATGTGTCGGGCCGAAAGTTGCAGAAATCGCAGCTTTGCTGTAAACGGCGACACAACGCAACTGATGCGTGATGCCATATGATGATGGATGGCATCCGCATGTCTGGTTTTGTGTAGTGTGCAGATGTGTTCAGTCAAACAATATTCATACAAAAATAACAGGGCAATCCACATAGGACGTCAGTAAACTCACGACGTATAAAGTCAATGATTCTTGTAACAGCCGTTGACGTTTTTCTTCATTATTTATTGTGGGCGTCACAGTGACAAAATGGTTACGCGAATATGTAGGCACATCAAACAGTCATTATCACAGCAACATTCAATACAGCAATAGACGGTAGACAGCATTACAATGATGAGTCAGATGCATGTTATATTTCATAGTGCTGTAAATGTAGTCAGGTGAAAAACTCCATCCTTTTCTATAACAGCCAGGAGATAACCAGATGTATGAGATCAGTTCACTCTCCTTAGTCTGACTTCAGCAAGACAGACACGTCTGCCGAAGTATAAATAATGTCCTCAAAAATATCCTCTAGATAATAAAGGTTTTCCAAACCTAGTTCATTTAACAAAGTAGCAAGTAATGGTCCTTGGGACATGCATCAACCGATGCAGTACAATACAGCGACATGTGAGCTGGGAAAACATCTCGTGACGACGACTTTCGAAGACAGGCTATGAATCGAAATCGCTCACGACCCAAAATCGATAGAGTTAATGAAAAGTCAATTTACCTTGCCTTCAGGAAATACACAGAAATATCACGCCTCCCGACATGTGGGAAACACTAGAGGTATTATCTCGAATAAACGAAATATCCATTAAGAGGACTACACATCCCTGACAGAACAAAAAATAGCGGAGATCCCCTCTTCAACGAGGCATCTCTTTCGCCATTCAAATCGCTCACTCCACTAGTGGTGGGCGGAAACCGATCGACCAAAAAAACAAGACCAGTCATGCGCAGTCCAGCGCAAAAAGACCACAGCTCAAAACTTAACTGCATTCAATACCAACGCGGGAAGACAAATGCTTACCGAGAAAAGTGACTATAAATTTCAAGCAGTTGTTGCCCTTGCGTTATAAAATAGATATTGTAATAAAACGATGTTGCGAGAATTTATCACGCAACACAACCAACGTCCTTTTCAGGACGAACGCAGAAGAAGAAGATGAAGAAGAAGAAAATCATTACAATAACAGACACATTTTTACCCGTTCACGCATTTACATTATTGTTTCACGTTGTCCTAATGTTTGACTGTCTGTGGATTGATTTCCTGATTTATATGAAATATTTTTAGTGCTCTGCAACTCTCATCTTTCCCCCTGTCTCGCTAGGATAGCCCATTCCTCGTTCATTTAAGTTACATATTTAACTTCTCGGTTTTTGATAGATGGTATATGGTATACTAAGAACGTCCTTCACACTTCATGGAGTGGCATTTATTGTTTTGCATGAAAGAGTAAGGAGGATGTTGTAAAAGACACTGGTGCGCTAAAGAGCCGCATTACTCATATTATAAGAAAAGAATCCAATTCTTTAGGTATGCTTTGTCCATATATATATATATATATATATATATATATATATATATATATATATATATATATATATATATATATATATATATATATATATATATATATATATATATATAGTCATGCGCCGTGTGATAAAATTACATTGATACACCGATAAAATTATTATTTGTAATTATAAAGTAAGATAGTATAGAAATAAAAATAGTTAAGTTGTAACGCGTCTTCTTTCCCCGCGCCAGTCATCAAATGGAGATAAGAACGTAGTGTGAAACCTTATTGCCGCGCTAGTGGTATTGGATTTTATAACTCGCCCGTCAAGGGTTAACGGTAAAAATTTTGAAAAAAAAAGACAAGCTTAGTTGTTCCAAGAAAGACAGTAAGAATAAAACAGGGGAGGCATAAACGAACGCATAAAAGTGAGAGAGAGAGCGAACCCCTGCTACCAATTGTCAAGCATTAGATTCTTGGACTAGCTACCCAAGACGACAGTGCGAGACGATACAGTTAGCCTGTGTTCGGTAACGTGGCGCATGCTTTGTAGAATTTAAAAATACCCCGCAAAACCCACTACGTTTTCGGACTATAGGCACACTGAGGAAATATATAAACACACAGACAGCGCTTTCGCTGCAAAAGAGTCCATTTTATGACGTAACAGACTAGTAGTTTCAGTTTTGGACAACGCGGGAGAGGAGAAAAGATGGCGTAATTTATATGATAGTGGAAATTGAAACTAACTCTGGAAAATATATGGACTTCTTTATTAATAAGTTTAGGATCATAAAACCTAGTTAGTTTGATGGCTTATCTTCTCCTGATAAATAATATGTTTAAAAATACAAAATTCCAGTAGATAAGAAAGTTATTGACAAAAGACTAGATATGCCCAGACAGAGGAACGAACAGACGCTTGTTTTTGCATTCACTATCGGTGACAATTTTGAACACGTTGTTGGAAATGAGACAAGCAAGCATGTATTCTGTTGGAGGAGGGGTAGACAAGGGGAGAGAAATTATGGGATGGCTTAACACAAAATATATTTTAGCAGTAGAAATCTAAGAATGAGTGAGGAGAAAACTTGTTAGGTCCAAAAATCAAGTCTGTTTTTGCTTTTATTTTCAAAAATTCAAATTGAAAAGTTTAGTCTTCCGATCTGATTGGCCAACGCATTTTATATTATGGAAAACTTAGTTAGGTTTTTGCCATTTTGTAGAAAGCTGTCCCTAAAGCAGGTCGATGTGATCCTAGAAGTTTGACTTTTATTTGTAACTAAAACTAAAAAGTATTTGTCATAGTCTAGCCAGCAGCAAAGCTGAATTTGTGCCATCCATCGCACCTGTGCTTATTTCATTGAATTCTGGTAAGAAGAATATCTATATTATTATGTAATATGTGCAAAGACAAAAAGTGGGAAAGTGTATGACATGCCTAAAGAGACAGTTTGGGTATATCTATTTGATTTATGTTTGAATATTGCAATGTTGGAATTAAAAATTATTGTAGGACTAAAGTAAAATAGCAAGCCTCTGTGTTCGCTGAACACTATTGATTGCCTGGAGCGTTTATATTTTGTAATAGAAGAAAATTATATGCATATAAGGAGATGTACATACTCCTATTAAATTGTGTTGAAGAAGACTTTGTAAAATGACAGTGGCATATCTGCCATATGGATCTGAGGTGTGGTCACAATATGATGTGAGTTCAAAAAAACTTAGGGGCTGGTGCACTTGTAATGCACACGAGACTGAACCTCATCATGTCATGTAGAGAGTTGAGGGAAAAATATAACAGATATGAAAAGGCCAGGGTGTCTTTTATGTTGCAGGGTTTTATTTCCTGTTACCAGCCGGTGACAGGAAAGCTGAAGTACGAGTGAAGACAGTAACGTCTCCAGTACAGCGTATTCTGTATAATAATTGTCAAGTGGAGCTCTGAGAGCTGATGTTCTTTACAGAGCCATATCAACGATTGAATCTTCACGAAGGAAATTTCAGGTTATGTGCCACAATCTGGGCAATCTGACACTTTATCTGGAGAAAACTGTTTCCCTACCCATTAACAGAAACTCTCGGGGAAATGATGACATAAACAGTCTCTCCAATAACTGACTCACATTATTAATTATTACTAAACAGGCTGTGAAACACTTTACGGAACATTTTAATATTAATAGTATTATTGTTGGACCAAGAGTCCTTATTTTTCAGTTCACTTTTTCAGTGTAACATACATTTTCTTCAGTTTTGAAAGATCTGTCCAAAAGAGATCGCAGAACAGGCACAACAAATTGTACAAAAAAATATTTCCAATTCGAAAACTAAACAACAGAGTTATTAAGATTCTATTAGAGAGTTATACTGTGTTGTTTTGATGTACCATCATTTCATTGCATCCCCTAGACACTAGCCACATCAAACACCATACATTAGAATTAATTTACAGCACCGTGTGAGATCTTGAGAGGTAGCGTTAGGTCCCTTGAGAACTCATCTTCTTCAACCACTAGACTCAAGGTCTTACATAGCTTGACCTCACTCGGTTAACACATCTAACTCTATCATTCTTACCTTTTACAATCATAACCTCTCCAGCAAATTAAACTTTGCTACACGCCGCTTAACGTCCACGATACGTTCTGTGAAATAGGATGTTATGCGATTTGGACGTTGTGCAAACACCATACGTACCAAAGTTATATGGGATACTGTAGTGTATCTGTATTGACTAAATAGCCAAGATACTGAACACATACAGTACTGTATTTCAGCTAATGCACTGTCTTTAAAAGCCTTAAAGCCGGCATTGACTTGGCCTCCTTATGGATGAAGGTCCTTTCAGGCATTCGTTTCCAGAATAAGGAGGTTTAGTCCATACTAAAAATTTGCTGGGGCAAATAACCTCCTTCTACAATTAGTTTATCTAGGGTTTCGACAAAATCTTCTGCTGCCTTAGCATCAGCACTCGCAGACTCACCACCCACTTTCACATTATGCAGCGAAAAACGTAGTTTGAAGCGCTTGAACTACCCAGAACTAGCACTAAACTCGATATTGTAGTCTGGTCCTGCTTTTTCTTTAAGCATTTCGAACAAGCTTCGTGCCTTTGCAGTGATCGTCAACGTGCTGAGAGGGATTCGCTTCTGTGTTTGGTCCTCAATCCAGGTCATTAGCAATTTTTCCATATCTAATATAGGTCCCTCTCGCATTTTCGTAAGCTTTGTAGCTTTCAGTGGAGCCGATCCTTTAACAGCTTGGAGAATTTTTTCTTTGTTCTTAGGGATCGTCGTGACTGTGGAGTGCGACATTCCAAAATCACTAGCTATAGCATTCACTGGTTTTCCACCTTCGTGATGTTTAATTATCATTTGTTTCACTTCCAAATCGATACTTCTCCTTTGTCTCTTGCTGCTGCTATCACTAGAACTGGTTTTGCTGCGTTTGGGAGCCATGATGCACTTTATGGTAATGTATTTTCGAAAGTTCACATTAAAATAACGATAGTAAGTACAGTACAGTACATACATAGGCCAGTAACATAGGCGTTTATTATGACTATCAAGACATATGTACTGTATTATAGGTTATATATGTACTGTACCATTATACGCCTGGCATCGCAATCGCTTTGTACTGTATACAAGAGACATGAGATACACGTGTTGCGTGCGGGAAGCTGTTGCTTTCGCTACGTCCGGTTACGTCCGCTTCGTCCTGTTCTCCGATCGGGATTTCTGAACTCTATTATAACCTTATGGGACCACGGACGTATATGCGGTCGGACGTTGTCCGAACGGACGTTATGCGGCGCATATATATATATATATATATATATATATATATATATATATATATATATATATATATATATATATATATATATATATATACATATATATATATATATATATATATATATATATATATATATATATATATATATATATATATATATATATATATATATATATATATATATATATATATATATATATATATATATATATATATATATATATATATATATATATATATATATATATATATATATATATATATATATATATATACCGGACAGTCTGACATCGTGGCGCGGAAAGAAGTCAACAATAGACCCGATTAACAGCACTGGGAACAGAAAGTTGTGGAGAGACATGATCACCAACGCCAACTGGCATGATACTTGACGAAGCGAGAAACGAACGCTAGTGCAATATAATGATCATCTTTATTATTACCGCATCCTTAATCAACCGTTAAGTCTCTGTTGCGAATCAATTGTTTGTTGTACTGCGTTACGCAGCATCTGAATAGTTTCCACGGAATTTCGTTGGCATGTCTTAAAAGCATTTCTCTAAGCATCAAAGGGTTTTGGTATTTTTTATTTTCTAAAAATCATGTATATGCTGTTCTTGTTGCTTCTAATATATTAACTACTGTTTCGGTAAACAAGAGAACATCAGGGGAAAACAGCATTCAGTAACTAAAATACAATCTTATATGTATGAAAACGAGCTGCTTTAATTTGAAAAAAAGATCGCAAAATATTGTTTGTGGACAACGTTGGTGTGGCTGGCCTACAGATATGGACAATGTTGGTGTGGCCTACAGATGAGGACAACGTTGGTGTGGCCTACAGATGTGGACAACGTTGGTGTGGCCTACAGATATTGACAACTAGCCTTTCAAAAATACAGAAAAACAGATGTAAATTCTAGCGGGATAGAGCAATGATTAACATATCAGTAACAAGAAAAACTAAAGATAGAAATATGTTTGAATTAATGAAACTCAGACTGGCTAACAAGAGCTATGATTGTAAGGAATAGACAATGTTGATGATACTCTCAGAAACACACTGGAACATACATTCTGCTCACTGTGGCTGGTAGTAAAATATATAAAAGGGTCAAAAGAAGGAAATGAGTAACAATCCATTGTACAAAATAGAATAAAGGCAGTTTGACGGAATTAGAGATGTGAAAAACTGTGACATTAACGAAACCAAATGGCAACATGAAATATGATGGTAAGTTTCTTAACGAGAGAATTGTAATAAGATAAAGGAAATGAAAATCTTTATGTAATGAAATCATGACTTTGTGGATAAAGAGTTGTTAACAATTCAGTCACGGTGTGTATTGCTGTAACTCAGTGAATATATATGAAATATTTCAGGGATCTTATACGGTTTTATTTACTACATTTTGAATATTTCGTTGTATAACTCTGTCACTTCCTTCATCCCGTTAACTTTGATGTTCTTGATGCACTATTTTCTGTTGGATTTTTTCATTTGTTTTTACATTCGTCTGGAGCGTCCGATTGGCAGAGTGGTTAGAGCGCTGGTCTCTCGCGGCAAAGGTGCCGGGTTTGAATCACAGAAGCGACACTCTCCAGTCTACCCTGTTGTAAATGGGTACCTGACACTGCTCTTTGAGTTAGGGAAGGAAAAGGCAGCGAGTAAGGAAATTGGTCACCCCACCTCTCGATGCTGGACATAGTATGATGAAGTCTCTAACACCTCATTCCTTACGGCAGTTATCTGCTATGGGATTACCTTTATCTTTTACATTCGTCTGGCTCCGTTACCACTTCCTGTATTCTGTCTGGACAAGGTCGTGGACACGCACCTAAAAAAACCTGGTTTGCTTGCAAAGCAACATGGCAACCGCGTGGTCTATCCATTCTTTTCGTCATGAGAGGGTCCTCTTATCTCTTATCAGGTTTACTATTAATAGGTCCTTGTGTTTGAATTTATCTTGTCATATGAGCACTGTCGAAATAACAAATATACATCTTGACGATCTTCAAGTATGAGCCATATCTGGCAACGTGATCAATGTTTTCCGAATGAACAGCAAAACGCGGATTATGTTATGTTATGTGGTCACTGCCGTCCGTACTTTTGTATATTGACAATGCCTGACACTGCTTTTAGTGATGCCATTAGATAAACAATATAAAAGACAGCAGGTAAACGCGTGATACGATATTGTCGTGTGGTGAGTACTGGGGCAAATACAACAGTAGTTTTTGCCAGGAATAGTCTATGAGATATTAGATATAAGGTCTCTAGAAATTGGCTCGTTAAGAAAGAATAAAGACCTATTCGAGATAGGGACAAGAAGACAGGAATGCGAATGCTTTCCACTAGACAGTGTTTTCTAATTAATTATGGAAAGAGTTCTGTTTCCCCACGACCTTAGCTTCTGCCCGTAGATCCCGTAAAGAAAAAGCCCCCAACCTCATCTGAGTAGAGAAATGTTCCTATAGGTGAATATGTAACACAGACAGCACGAGTGATACATTAACAAACTAGATAATGATCAAACGATCGTTGGGTTTATTAATGAAATATCCACACATATAGGGTTAGTAATGGTTAGAACGTGATGATGGTGAAAGACGATTCACACAAAACACACAGATGAGATAATAAAATTGCAGTTAATTAAGTAATAGTTAATTAAGAATGAACTGGTGTAACGTGAAATGATGATGATGTGATATGATACGTGTTACCAAAATGGTGAGTACTCTACACAGTCCATGTGTCTCTAAATGCTTCGCATTGATATGACGATTCACATGTATGCATACAATGTCCCAAGTTGTTATACGTTATGTCGAGTGGGGTATCTCTAAGTCGAGGACGTTCTGATGAATATTGTTGTCGTACGGAGAACGCTGACGAGATATCTATGTATATTCCTTCACTGTTTGAGTATATCTCTGTAGTGTGGATCAACAGTTAATAGTTGTCATATGAACAAAAAGTCTTGTCTAATCTCCCGAGGGTACTGATCAGACTGGATATCTTCACGAAATGTTAGTGATATGTAGACTCATAATCTTGCGTATGTAGTCGTGATTCATATACTTTCGAGTCTGCTTCATAAAATGCGCTTAAGAGTGTGTTGCACGTGGTATAAATATGCGATTCCTCTTTTGAGCTCTTTTGCTGGACTTCAGATAATAATGATCTTTCGAGTGATTTGAATTTATGATGACTCTGTATTGAACTTGTGATAACGAGGTATTGAACTTGTGATAACTCTGTATTGAACTTGTGAGCAAGCAGTATATGGTGACGAAAAATGCTGCGTCCACCTTCTGACTTGTGGGTGAGACAATATTCCTTTTTAATTGAGGAATGAAAGATGTCCTATGGCGAATTCTGCTAGCCAAATGTCCGTTTTTGATAACTTATCTCTGGTTAGACGTCAGACACGCTACGTATAGACTCAGACTTCTGATGAACTGAAGACACACAAAAGTCTTCGTAAGTTTTTCACATTTAACATCACTGGTTGACTTTCATTTAAACTACTGCTCATTATTCATCTCTCTCTCTCTCTGAGTTCAATTCTAATGATGTTAAATATCTTGTGCATGAGAGTGTGTGCGCATGGGAGACTGTGATGATGATGAAGGTGACGTATGAACTATTAATTACCTCCTATCATCCTATCATCTTCTAGGAAAATCTTCTGATTTTATTAATCAGTTATGCCAAGAATTATTTGAAACTTTATCTTTCGCACATTTTAGCTGTGAGGTTAAAATAAACAAAAATAAGAAAATGTATTAATAATCTGTATAAGATCTACTAACCTTCTTTTCCCTTCGCAAAATCCTTTAAGAACACAATTCATCACAGAACTGAATTATATCCACTCTGAATAAACACGTGTATTAGGCTAGGCGTTTTTGGGATTAATCTCTTCCTCACAAGGTAAAAAACTGGACTCCTTCCTCTTGCAAGCTACGCAGTAGATTATATTTCTGCCAGTCCAATATGGGTTTCTGGATGTATCAGCTCCGCCCATACCAACCAATCCTTAATGGCCCCTCTGGTCACTCATTCACAGGATCGCTCTTGTCCCCTGTCAGTCCAAACGTGGGTGTAGTTTGACCTCTGATTGTTTATTGTTCACCTGGCCAAGGTGGGCGTCCAATGTGGTAAACCAACGCTTGTCTGAACCGCGGCCGACCAAAGATAACACCATTACAGCATGAGACGTTTTCCCCTGGCCAATCTGGGCGTCCAATGTGGTGTCACAGAAATTACAGCATGCCCAGATGTTTGATTAGGATGACCAGATGTGTTTTTACCAGATTTATCACGATGCAATGTGGGCTTCAAACGATAATGTCAGGCATGTGGACTCAATCAAAGGACTTTTATTTCCCCCGATGAAAGAACAAATGTGGTTTCTCTAGATACCGGTCGCGAGTAATCACAACGATGAAATAGCAAATGTGGGTCGCAAATATGGGATGAAAGAGCAAATGTCGGAGAAAATACAATATGAAAAATGTAGGAAAAGATGGAGCAAAAAGGCCTTTGCGCTCGTTTATCACAATAGCCCCTCCTCAAGTGTGATGTCAATCGTACTCAGGAGAGCTTAGCCTTCTTGCTCGGGATTCCTTAATCCTTTTCCTCATCTTCGTTTTTCTCTCCGGTTTCCACCCTTTCCTCTACTTGTCTGTGCTCTCCGTCCTGCCTCATAGGATGACGGCTTAAAAAATCCGCTCCTACGTTATGTTTTCCTTGGATATAGTCCACTTGGAACGTGTAAGGTTGTAGAACAAGCGACCACCTCATCAGTCTAGCATTCAAATTCTTTGAATTGGCGAGGAAGGTCAGAGGTTGGTGATCACTCTGGATTGTAAATTTCCTTCCGTACAGGTATGCTTGAAATTTTTGTATTCCCCAGACGAGGGACAAACATTCCTTTTCGATTGTGGAATAGTTTTGTTCTGCTCGGTTTAACTTCCGACTCGCATATGCGACCGGAAATAGATTTGGTGGGCTTCTGTCATCTGGCTGTAGTAATGTAGCCCCGATTCCAATGTTACTGGCATCTGTGCGCAAGATGAATTTTCTAGTTAAATCCGGAAGCCGTAAAATAGGTTTTGTGGTGAGTTTCTCTTTTAAGAGTGCATATGCATGTTCACATTCTGCTGACCATGTCACTTTATCTGGGTTTCCTTTCTTGGTTAGCGATGTAAGCGGCGCACAGAGGCTATTAAAATCCTTTATATATCTCTGGTAGAATCCACAGAGAGATACAAATGACCGGACATCCCTTTTTGTGGACGGTCTCGGTGCATTTCTCAGCTTCTCAACGTTTTGAGTCTCGGGGAACATGGTCCCATGGGATATAGTATGTCCTAGGAACACTAGCTGTTCACACCCAATTTGACATTTTGGTCGGGCGGTTAGTCCCGCTTCTCTGAGTCTGTTAAACAGCAAGGATAGCGCTGATATATGTTCTTCAAACGATTCAGTAGCTACTAGGATATCATCCATAAAATTGCTGATGGCGGGATGATTCAAAGGATCCAATAACTTTCGCATCATCCTTGTGAAGACACTAGGAGCATTGTTCAGTCCAAATGGCATCACATTAAACTCGAAGTGTCCATCTGGAGTACTGAAGGCTAACAGGTTCCTCACCTCAGCTTTTACCGGTATTTGATAGTACCCTTTACTGAGGTCGATCTTTGAAAAATAGCGAGCCCTGCTCAGCTTAGTAAATAGCTGGTTCTGGTCCGGTAACGGTTCTGGCTGGAACTGTGTTAACGCATTCAGCTGTCGGTAGTCGATGCACAGGCGGTGTTCTCCACTGGGTTTGCGTAACAGCACCACTCCCGCACTGTAAGGGGACTCCGACTTCGAAATTATGCCTTCCTTAAGTAAGTAATCAATTTCTTGCTTTAATGCCGTCGCCTTGGCATACGGAATCGGATAGGTTCTCATTCGGACGGGCGTAGGATCCGTGACTTCCATGTCAAACTCCATCAGGTTTGTCCGGCCCGGTTTGTCTGTCAGAGAGTCGGCGTGGTTTTCCATCAATCTCCTTACTTTTTCTTGCTGGGCTTCCGTTAAGGTGGAGCTTATTTTCACATCTAAATGTGATTCCTCCTGTATCACCGGGTACTCTACGGATGATAATGGCTCTTCTTCCATTTGCATAGCAATGGCCATAGTCATGAGGTGCGCTGGTTCGGCAGGGGCTCGCTCGTAAAACTTCTTACGCAGATTTAAGTGATAAATTTTCTGCTTTCCGTTCACGGCGATTTTATAGTTGGTGCGAGAAATCTTTTCCGCCACTTTGTAGGGTCCCCTCCAGCAAATCTGCAATTTATTACTGCTACTTGGCAGAAGAAGTAGCACCTTCTCTCCTACTGCTAGTTCTCGGTCCTTCGCATTGCGATTGTAATATTTGGCATGTTTCCGCCTAGCCTCCCGTACTTTCGCTGTGGCTAATTCCCAGCCAGTCTTCAGGCGTTGTTTCAAGTCTGTGACGTACTGGAAGGCTGATGTGACAGTGCCGTCTGCCTTGGCATCTGTCCATGTTCTTAGTAACGCTTCTAATGGACCTTTAATAGGTCTTCTGAAGAGTAATGTGGCCGGAGGAACTCCAGTTGACGCATGCGGTACTTCCCTATAAGCAAATAATGCGGCAGGAAGATACTGATCCCAAGTTTCTGGCTTCTCCTGTGCCAACTTTCGAAGAATAGAGGTGAGCGTCCCGTTAAACCGCTCTACTTGCCCGTTACTTTGGGGGTGATAGGGCGAAGTATGGATATGCCTAGTCTTGAATATTCTAAGCACCTCCTCTGTCAACTTGCCTCTAAATTGTGACCCGTTGTCTGTGAGAATTTCATGCGGGAAGCCCAATCTAGTAAAGATATTCAGTAAAGCGTCAGCTACATGCACTGAGTCGCATGCTGGCATGGCTATGGCTTCGCCCCACATGGAACAGGTGTCCACTAAGGTAAGGATATGGGAGTTCCTCTTCTTAGTTCTCAGCAGAGGTCCAATTATATCCACGGCCACTCTTTCAAATGGGGTGCCCAAGATTGGCATCTCCCCAAGGGTCGCGGGTGCCGTCCAGTGTTTTGGTGCAACTTTCTGGCACTGAGGACAAGACTTGACGAAACGTTCAATGTCGCCGGTGATCCCTGGCCAATAATAGTGGCAGGCGATCCTTTGAGTCGTGGCGCTCATTCCCATGTGTCCACTAAATGGGATAGAGTGGCCCATCTCAAGCACCTGGTTCCTATAGGTTGCAGGAACTACTAATTGGTTGTGTTCCTGTCCGTCATTTCCAGCTCGGCGATACATCAATCCATTTTTCATAAAGAAGTCTCCCTTGGTAGGTGGGTTTTGTGTCCTAGGTAATTTTTTAAAACAGGGCGCCAGTGAGGAATCTTCCATTTGGGCCCTCTTCAATTCCTCGGGGAGGATATTGGTAGGAGGTTCCTGCTCTGCGTCTTTTCTTGACTGTCCTCTAGTCTGTACGGCCGCCATGACTAGTGGTTGAGTAGGTTCTCCAAGGAACACATATCTACATCCCAAGATTAAAGAGTAGATTGGTTCTTCCATTATAGCTGCACGAATCTCTCCTGTCACATAACGAGACTCCACTCTGATAAGTGCAATGGCAGTGTCATGGGTGCAACATCCTTCGTCAGACCTTGGATGTCGACACTCTCTTCTGTTATCTGGTCAGGGGTGACAAGAGATGCCCTGACCACCGCATCGAAAGCAAGTCCTGTGTCATAAAGGCACTCCACAGATTGTCCGTTTACGAGGACTGATTCGATGACAGGAGGATGAGAAACGTTTCCGGTCCTCTGCTCCTTCCGGGGTGACGATTTTGTCTGCAGACAGGCAGCATGTTGGGGAGGAGGTCTGCGCTTGCACTCATTAGTGTTGTGATTGTTCAAGCGACAGTATTTGCACCATTTATCTCCCTGTCTCTGGTGTGGCGCAGCATTTTTCTTGTTTTGCTCTTTGTAGTTATCTTGTTTTGCGTGCTGTTTATGCGAGATGTGTGGTCCTTTGCTTTGTTGGTCTGGTTGGGAGCGAGCAGGTTGCTTTGGCGCCTGATCCGAAAACTTCTTTCTGGCTCCTTGAGACTCCATGAGAGCATTTTGGAATCGCTCTGCCAGTGTAAGAATATTTTCTAACCGGTCAGCGCCGTTTTCAGTGAGAAATCTACGCATTTCCACCGACATAGACTCTTTTAGTTGCTCTATCACAATCAGCTCTTTCAACCCGTCATAGTTCTCGGTAAAGTTTCCCAGTGTACACCACTTCACTAGGTAGTCTTCAATACGAGCTGCAAACTGTGAGAAAGTCTCTCCGGCCTCCTTCCTAGAACCTCGAAATTTTTTTCGGTAAGCCTCTGAATGAAGCTCGTACCTCACCAAGAGAGCTTTGTTCAATGCCTGATAGTCATCTTGCTCTCCGGCCGGAAGTTTATTAAAAACTTCGTAGGCGGCTCCTCTTAGGCCCTGGGAAAGTTTCAAGTTCCACTTCCGTTCTTCAAGTCCAAACCCTGTTGCAAAGCGTTCGAAGCGGTCTAAAAAGGCGTCCATGGTATCGTTCCTTTCTGAAAAAGGTTCCAGCGGAAAGTTCATGGCATTGGGTGGTGCAGGTTGCGAAGTAGGCACACCATCTGAGCGGGGTGAGTGCCCTCCATCAAAGTTGGAAGCCGCTGCACTTTTTGCCAGCTCTATCTGATTGGTCTGTCCCTGGATTTCCAGTTGCTTCATGTTAAGTGCATGCTCTGCTGCGGCTTTCTCTTTACGCTCCGCTGCTTCTGCTGCTTCTTTCCGCTCCGCTGCTTCTGCTGCGGCTTTCCGCTCCGCTGCTTCTGCTGCGGCTTTCTCTTTACGCTCCGCTGCTTCTGCTGCGGCTTTCTCCTTCTCCATTGCAAGTTTTTGCACTTCCATCTCTCTTGCATGGAGTTTATCAGTCTCCTCACTCACAAATTTCATCAGATCTTTTCCACTTAACCCGTATTCACGCCCTGCCTCCATTAAACTAGTTCTAATTTTTGCGGCATCTGCCATGATATGCAGTATGGGTTCACGAAGGGAAATATTGGCAGTGACCTCCAAGCAAATTGTTTGACTCGCACAAGTAATTATCTCTTAAAACCTTCTAGGTTTAAATGAGTAATCCAGTTCAAATAGTTCTTTAAAAAAAATCACTCACTCAGCGTATTCTAAAAATTATATAACAGATTATTTCAAAGTTTTCTATGAAAAATTTGCTAAATATTTATGATAAAAATTTTCCCAGCAGTTACAGAAAAAGGATTTAAAAAATCAGTACCCTACAGTATCCTCTGTTCTCAAAAAGTGCTTACTCTGTCCGTTTGATACTCAATTTAAAAAGTATCACTCGTGCTTTAGAGATATAAATTATCCCCCCTATGAAATAGACAAATTATAGTAAGAGTCAGTCTAGAAGGTAATCCCTCAAAATGCCAACAAATTTTGCAATTATCGCAACTGTATAGCAGAGATGAAACTGTGATTTATCACCCTTCTAAGTCCGGGTTCACTAATCCCAAGACGAGTCCACAATTGTCGTGTGGTGAGTACTGGGGCAAATACAACAGTAGTTTTTGCCAGGAATAGTCTATGAGATATTAGATATAAGGTCTCTAGAAATTGGCTCGTTAAGAAAGAATAAAGACCTATTCGAGATAGGGACAAGAAGACAGGAATGCGAATGCTTTCCACTAGACAGTGTTTTCTAATTAATTATGGAAAGAGTTCTGTTTCCCCACGACCTTAGCTTCTGCCCGTAGATCCCGTAAAGAAAAAGCCCCCAACCTCATCTGAGTAGAGAAATGTTCCTATAGGTGAATATGTAACACCGACAGCACGAGTGATACATTAACAAACTAGATAATGATCAAACGATCGTTGGGTTTATTAATGAAATATCCACACATATAGGGTTAGTAATGGTTAGAACGTGATGATGGTGAAAGACGATTCACACAAAACACACAGATGAGATAATAAAATTGCAGTTAATTAAGTAATAGTTAATTAAGAATGAACTGGTGTAAAGTGAAATGATGATGATGTGATATGATACGTGTTACCAAAATGGTGAGTACTCTACACAGTCCATGTGTCTCTAAATGCTTCGCATTGATATGACGATTCACATGTATGCATACAATGTCCCAAGTTGTTATACGTTATGTCGAGTGGGGTATCTCTAAGTCGAGGACGTTCTGATGAATATTGTTGTCGTACGGAGAACGCTGACGAGATATCTATGTATATTCCTTCACTGTTTGAGTATATCTCTGTAGTGTGGATCAACAGTTAATAGTTGTCATATGAACAAAAAGTCTTGTCTAATCTCCCGAGGGTACTGGTCAGACTGGATATCTTCACGAAATGTTAGTGATATGTAGACTCATAATCTTGCGTATATAGTCGTGATTCATATACTTTCGAGTCTGCTTCATAAAATGCGCTTAAGAGTGTGTTGCACGTGGTATAAATATGCGATTCCTCTTTTGAGCTCTTTTGCTGGACTTCAGATAATAATGATCTTTCGAGTGATTTGAATTTATGATGACTCTGTATTGAACTTGTGATAACGAGGTATTGAACTTGTGATAACTCTGTATTGAACTTATGAGCAAGCAGTATATGGTGACGAAAAATGCTGCGTCCACCTTCTGACTTGTGGGTGAGACAATATTCCTTTTTAATTGAGGAATGAAAGATGTCCTATGGCGAATTCTGCTAGCCAGATGTCCGTTTTTGATAACTTATTTCTGGTCAGACGTCAGACACGTTGCGTGTAGACTCAGACTTCTGATGAACTGAAGACACACAAAAGTCTTCGTAAGTTTTTCACATTTAACATCACTGGTTGACTTTCATTTAAACTACTGCTCATTATTCATCTCTCTCTCTGAGTTCAATTCTAATGATGTTAAATATCTTGTGCATGAGAGTGTGTGCGCATGGGAGACTGTGATGATGATGAAGGTGACGTATGAACTACTAATTACCTCCTATCATCCTATCATCTTCTAGGAAAATCTTCTGATTTTATTAATCAGTTATGCCAAGAATTATTTGAAACTTTATCTTTCGCACATTTTAGCTGTGAGGTTAAAATAAACACAAATTAAGAAAATGTATTAATAATCTGTATAAGATCTACTAACCTTCTTTTCCCTTCGCAAAATCCTTTAAGAACACAATTCATCACAGAACTGAATTATATCCACTCTGAATAAACACGTGTATTAGGCTAAGCGTTTTTGGGATTAATCTCTTCCTCACAAGGTAAAAACTGGACTCCTTCCTCTTGCAAGCTACGCAGTAGATTATATTTCTGCCAGTCCAATATGGGTTTCTGGATCCGACATCTAGCTCCGCCCATACCAACCAATCCTTAATGGCCCTCCTGGTCACTCATTCACAGGATCGCTCTTGTCCCCTGTCACTCCAAACGTGGGTGTAGTTTGACCTCTGATTGTTTATTGTTCACCTGGCCAAGGTGGGCGTCCAATGTGGTAAACCAACGCTTGTCTGAACCGCGGCCGACCAAAGATAACACCATTACAGCATGAGACGTTTTCCCCTGGCCAATCTGGGCGTCCAATGTGGTGTCACAGAAATTACAGCATGCCCAGATGTTTGATTCGGATGACCAGATGTGTTTTTACCAGATTTATCACGATGCAATGTGGGCTTCAAACGATAATGTCAGGCATGTGGACTCAATCAAAGGACTTTATTTCCCCCGATGAAAGAACAAATGTGGTTCTCTAGATACCGGTCGCGAGTAATCACAACGATGAAATAGCAAATGTGGGTCGCAAATATGGGATGAAAGAGCAAATGTCGGAGAAAACACAATATGAAAAATGTAGGAAAAGATGGAGCAAAAAGGCCTTTGCGCTCGTTTATCACAGATATATACACATATATATGAGCGTCCTATTGGTTAAGTGGTTATAGTGCTTGCCTCTCGGCTGTATAGTTACTGGGTTCCGGGATCAAAACCTGGTTGTGTCACACTCGTCTACCCAGCTGTAAATGGCTATCTTATTCTGATCTTGAGTTAGGGAAGGCAAAGGCAGCAAGGACGGGAACTGCTTACCCCACCTCATAACACTGGACCTAGTATAGTGAGGTCTCTAGTCCTCTGTCTCTCTGTCTCTCTCTCTCTCTCTCTCTCTCTCTCTCTATATATATATATATATATATATATATATATATATATATATATATATATATATATATATATATATATATATATATATATATATATATATATATATATATATATATATATATATATATACTTAAAAGAAGACATTAATCAGAAGGCACGATGGAACTTTATTGCATTGGGAAATAAATGGACATCAAAACAAATTACATCCATACAAAGTGAGCATTTTTGATTGAGCTCCAATGTCAGTTTAGTCCCATTGTACAGTTCTGAAACACGGAGGAGAAAAAACAAACAAACAAACCGCAAAGTAATTAACTGGCATACATGAATTCACTGGAAGAGTGGGCCAAAACATGGCTCATGTAGATTAATGAAGAGAAAACAACGTACACTGTATTTTCCCTCTCAACTAGACCTCAGAGCTTCAAACTAGTACTAAACGGAGTAAATCTTCATTTAAATGAAAATCCGAACTACCTAGGCATTATCTTTGATCGCCGTCTGACTTGGAAAAAACAGGTTGACAGAAATCGAATGAGAGCAAGACAAAGAATGGCAATTATGAAAACACTTGCTGGAACAACTTGGGGTGCAGATGAGAAAGTGCTTAAGACGTTGTACACAGGGCGAGTGAGGCCAGTTCTTGAATATGGCATGGCAGCATGGGCAACAGCAGCTAAGACAAACTTCGATAAAATTAGCAGACTCCAAAATCAAGCAATGAGAATTATAACGGGAGGCTTGAAGTCAACACCTATAAAAGAACTCGAAAAGATTACATGCCTCCAGCCAATGACAGATAGAAGAGACTGCAGGGCTCAACAACAGGCCGATAAATTCAAAAGACTAACAGACCACCCAATGTGCTATAGAATAAATGCTCTTAGAAGGCAAAGACTCAAACGAAGTAATTTTGTAGAATCAACCAAACCACAAATGAGAGCAGTATCCATAGATGAAATATCCACTGTTAAACCCATCTAAACTGCACACAAGCTTCCAGTTTGGAAACAAAATCGTTTCCCTAAAATGATAGAAAACATTCCTGGAATTGAAAGAAAAAAGAGCCAAACTGCAACAGATAGAAAATCTATAGCGATAAAATACATAGAGAAACATTATCCACGCAACACCTGGACCCATGCATACACAGATGGATCAGCAACAAATGCAACAGAAAATGGAGGTGGGGGTGTCTTTCTGACCTTAAGCACTGGTGCAGAAAAAAGGCTGTCAATGGCGACAGGACGATTCTCCAGCAACTTCAGAGCAGAGGCAGAGGCCTTGAAAACTGCAGCAGAGGTTATATTGACAGAAGAAACGACAGAGAGACAAGTTGCTTTCTTTACTAATGCACAGTCAGTAATTGCAACGTTGAAAAGACAAAATAATACAGACCTGGATGATCTCAGAGAAGTGCTCCACAAACTTTGTCAACGATTCAAAAGTGTTGTGATCCAGTGGATCCCATCTCATTGTAACATCGCCGACAATGAAGAGGCTGACAGAATGGCAAAAGAAGGTTCACATCTACCTCAGCCTGATGCAAGCATAACTTTTGAGGAGGCAAAGAGTTTTATCAGAATCAGTTACAGAAACAAATGGAATGTAGAACATCCAGGGCACACACAGAATGATGCTTACTACCAGCTCCACAGAAGAGAACAAGTGGTAATCTTCAGACTCCGCACTGGCCACAACAGATTTAGATACCATCTATTCAACAAGCTAAAGATAGGAACTACCGATCAGTGTAACTGTGGCACTGATAAAATTACTGCTGAACATCTGCTTCAAAGTTGCCCCTTATATGTGGTACAGAGAAAGTGCATATGGCCGACGCCAGCTCCTTTCGTGGAAAAGCTTTACGGGGATTCAAATAGCCTCAAACTGACTACTGCTTTCTTTGAAAACATTCAAGTAGACGTCTGAGAGTGTACGAAGAAGAAGAAGAATTCTCTTGAAAAGTAAAAGGAATAAAATGGTAGAAAAGGATAACCAATGTAGAATTGGATTTAAAAAATCCTTCAAATACCAGTGGAAAAATACATATCGAAAAGACTATGGTATGGAGTAAACCTGCAGATAGCATTATAGGACAGTGCCTGTACGGGAATTCCCAGAGCAAAAGCACTAGTGATAGAGAAAACAACACTAGGAAAACGAAACTGGAAAGACTTAAATTGTATAAAGAAAACGCGGAAATAAAATGGAGCGGTGGCACACAAGAAGAGAAGTTGATGAGTGCTGGATGAAGACCTATGCTACATATGAGGTTTAGATAAATGATGATTATAGCAGTATAAAGAAACACAACACTTTGATCAAACCATAATAGAAAAGAAAAGCTAATCAGCAAGAAGATGGCACCGCTTTAATATGTGAGGATAACATCAAGAGATGGGCACGAAATATCTTATCTAAGCGTATCACCAACGCAAGAACTTGTAAATGTGGAATGTCCGTCAATGCTGACACTTGATGCTGAGACGGCACATGATTTAATCTAATCTCTCAGATGTGCCCTAAGGTTACACAAGTTCAGGAGAACACCTAATTGAAACAGGAAGTTAGGATGGGGAACGAAGGAATCATATATTCAGTTCTGGCCCAAGGCGGAAGAAACTTTGAATACGTCCCTGTCGTACAAGTCAAATAAATTGAGCAGTTAAAAAAAATATATTATTTAGCAATGGGCACCTTTAAAAAAAACAAAACTTCCAATGTCTCATTCCTGTCCAGTTCATCCAAATCTCTGTTTTCTTTCTCACTGTTGTTTTCCACAGGTCTACGTGCTAGTATATGAAATGTAGACGGTCGTTGTATTAATATGGCTGTCAATCTGCATGTTATGAACAAAGGACCGGGCATGAAGGTTTGTTACAGGTTGTGTACAAGTGTTGAGGTTATAAAAGTGACATAGCACAGCCATCAAGATTATCTTGTGGGTATTATGTCGGCATCAAGATTATCTGGTAGGCATTGTGCCGTCATCAAAATTATGTTATAGATAAAGTACGGTCATCACGATTATTTTTAGGCATTTAGCGTACCATTATACAGGGCGAGGCATCGACTGTCGCACCGATACAGTATGATGAGAATGGCCTATGGAATGTTGTCATGAAAGTCTCCAGAAAGTGGCTTGTTAAGAAAGAAAGAGACATAGTCGAGAAAAGGACAAGAAGAAGAGAAAATGAATGCTCTCCACTAGATAGTATTTTATAATAAATCATAAAGAGTCTTCGGTATTCCTACGACATTAATTTCTTGCCCTGAGATCTCGATAAAGAAAGAGTCCACAACCCAAATGAAGCAATTTTGCGTATTGGTAAATATTTAACACAGACAATGAAATAACGAATTAATGATCAACACGGCTATAGGTTTATTTGTTAAATATATACACTTATAAGGTTAGTGGAAAGTAAAAAGAATGATTGCGAAAAGACAATTCATAGAAATGTAAAAATGTGGTCAATTAAATATGATAGTGAAACTAGGTAAATAGTAAAATGATGATGGGATATATTAAGTGTTACAACACTGATGAAAAATCTACATTGTCCGTGATTCTTTCAAATTTCCTCCACTGTATGATTATACACACGTATGCAGCCGACTGTCCAATGAATTTGGCTGTTTTACCATGTGGGTTATCTCCAAGGCGAGTGCTTATTGCTGAAACTCTTGCCCGTGTGATAGTGAGAATTTGTTAGATGTAATATCCTTCAACGCTTGGAAATCTCTCAAGCGTCGAAAAACTGTTGATATACGTCTCAGGAAACTGAATGCTGTCTGATCCCGAAAAGGCCCTGCTTAGACTGGAGCTCTTCACGAAATGATCGTCTTGTAACAAGTGTGTTTCGTGCAATGAAGCTTGAGAGAATGAATTTACATCTTGCAATACCCGTTTTGAGTAAATGAATTCACTTCATGCACTGACGCGTTGAGTAACCGAACTTGGTTCAGGCTATGAGCTTTCAATTGATTAGAACTTGATTTACTCGTATATAGACGAATCAACTTGTGACTGCTTTAACATGACTCAAGTAATGCGCGTTTGAGTGAGTTGAACTTGATATAAAGATATATGCGAATAAACTTGTGAGCACTTGGTAAACAGATAAATAAAATAAAATACCACAGACGTGTACAAACGTGGGCGTGGATTTCCTTCCCTGTAACTTAGGATGTGTATGATGTAATATCTTGTGAGTTCTGCTATCTGGACGTAGGCTTTCCTAGCTTCTTTCTGATTAGACGACAAACACGTAGTGAGTAAACTTTGATTTCTGTAGAACTTATTTCCCTTTCTCTAATTCCTTAAGAACACATTCAGAATTAAATTCTACTGGCATAAAATCATAATCCTAACTGGAATGAAATGATGGAACAGGCTACGCTCTTGGAACCTCCATTCCCTCCACGAATATTATAAAACGTACTGTCTTCGGCTGCGCATCAAGTTATATTTTCGAATTGCCAATATGTGATATATCTTAGGCTGTGACCTATAACTTTGCACCTCGTCCACTAACCCTCCTTCCACCTTGCAATATCACATCAAGTGCTTGCTAGCAAGGTATGGTGCTGTCAACCTTGAAAGGTGGGTGGGCTTTCGCAACAGAATCTTTGCTGTATTCATGATGTCAGGTGATTAGAAAACCCGTGGCTTGTGATTGGTCGCCTGATAAAAAATTATTTATTTCTTGTCGCAAAGTTATTTTTCTTTGCAATCCGCCGTCTTTCCCTTTCGTCGACGTATTTTGTTTTCTTGTCGTATGGTCCACTGGCGGTTTCTTGTAATGTCTTACCTCATTGTCTCGTCACGTAGACAACATCTAATAGTTTAACAGCCGTCAAAAGTATACACTCTGGTAACAAGCACTCCTCTGCGTATCTCTTCCACGTGGCTTAGTCTCGCAAGTCCTTTGTTTTCGCCCCCCCCCCCTTTCCGGCTGGCCACGGTATTGCTCATAATTATTGTGACATTCGCTTTGTTTACACAGGACATTAACCTATAAGACGAGTTCTCGTAACGCCAATGCTGCAATGGCCCGTGCACAACAACAGCTGTCTTTAGGACCAGGTGTATTCTAAAAGACAACGTTCCACCAAAGCGCATAAATGGGAAGTATACAAGGTGTGATTAAAGAATATTGATGGAGTAAAGAGGGTAAAAATAAAACGAAAACGAAATTGAAAAAGGTGTCACAAAACGTCATTCACCATGTACTTTTGTGCCCCTCTATCTGTCTTTCACTCCGGCAATATCAATTCATTTCTTCATTTTTCTCACGCATCGTCCTATTATTTGGCATATTATATGCATCTTCATTATTCTTGATGTGACCGCTCCCAGACTGTTTACGTTTCACTAAGTGAACATAGTATTATCAGGTTAATACGATTAAAACTAATTGATTATTAAATAAGTTACGTTATTTTAAAACATAACATCTTAGTTGATTCAGTTATTATACACGTGAAAGTATACGTATGAGCAAGACTTTTTAATATATATATATTTCTATAGAGCTACTTCTTGTAAAAAGGAATTTCGCTGGATTTACACCAACTGTGGGCTTGGACAGGTAAAAAACCATTGCTTCAATCCTTCACAAAAGGCGATGGATCAGATATAAATTAACAATTGTTCAGCCCAATGCAACATTGTTCTTAACTTCTGAAAATAACTTGTGGAACCTCCTTTAAGGTAGAAGCGTCATTACCCTTGTATCTACATCTCTGCCAAGAGTAATCTTGTGCGAAGGTAGACACCTTTGACGACCCATTTAGATACCCTTGAGTTTTGGCTACTGTTGGACCACTACTGCAAAGCAGGGGAGGCAATCCATGACAAAAGGTAACAGACGACTAAAGAATATGGCTACT
The DNA here is from genome assembly GCA_024509875.1 of Oreohelix idahoensis. Classification (NCBI taxonomy): domain Eukaryota; kingdom Metazoa; phylum Mollusca; class Gastropoda; order Stylommatophora; family Oreohelicidae; genus Oreohelix; species Oreohelix idahoensis. The sequence continues at coordinate 209,800 of JAMPIV010003313.1, forward strand.
TCATTACAGCATTGTGTGCTCATCAAAATTACGTTAGGAACATAGTGTGGTCATCAAGGTTATGTTGTTGGCACAGATTATAATATCAGCTTAGTGCAAATCACGAGTTACACAGCGCGAACAAGAAAAGTCACGTGGCTTTAAAGCGGCCAAATCAAATTAATAACTATTATTTGGTGAAACAATGGAAAGAAATACACTAGAAAGCTTCTATTTAAAAAAGCATCACAACATAACGTGGTAATTGGAAAAAAATGCAAACAGCAAACGTCTCGGTGAAGAAATAAACCATTTAGCTTTTTTTCAACGTCTTCTGACAATTGTATTACCTGTTTTCGCTGTTTGGTTTTCATATTTTAAGATGAAAACAAATTTAGTATTGTACCAAAAACAGATAGTAAGAGCGTATATTATAAGCAGAGCCAGAAAGCAAGAGAGAGAAAGCGCTGACAAAGCGTTTGTGAGAAGCGCATCTCACGTGAAAGAGTATATGTGTATATATTATATAATCTCTGACACATGCAAAACATAGCGGCCTTTCAAAACTTGGCCCCTATAAAATGTTCCTATTTGACACACAACAACACGCGCCGTAGCGTGCAAGCGATGTTGTCTGTTGTTTTTAACGAGTTAGAATTATACGATAAATAAGTATAAGATCTTACATTTATTTAATTTGAATTTACTATAAAAGCAAATAAACAAAATTACATTTAATGAAAAATGTAAGCTTTAATGACGTATAGCTTCTCTTCTTGTCAAAGTAGCGAAATAAGCAAAGATTACATATTAAAATAGCAAATATAAAACATTTTGTATTTGACTATTTCTGCATGTGTCAAGGAGATGTCAAGATTACATGAAAGCGCAGTTAGTGTGGGTAGATTTAGCGTAGCCACGTGATTATAATATCAAATATCCCATGGAAAAGAGAATGATCACCTTGCCAGTACGCGGGGGTGTCCGACCTGTCGTTCGTACCTGCATGGAAGAGCTGGTTGAAATCAGCTTCGGCGTCCCACATGAGGAAGATGTAGTCCATTGGGACGGAGCTAAGTAGGTCAAGGAAAAACCAGGTCTTGATGTACTGTCTGGCAATAAGCTTTGGGTCCAGAATTATCTCGTCTGCGAAGTCGTTCAAAATAATACCTAAGGTGAAAGAGGTGAAAACATGTTAAGCAAAAAAGAGAGGTAAAGATGCTAGTCAAAAAGAGATGAAGATATGTTAATCAAAAAGAGATGAAATATGTTAACAAAAAAAATAATAAAACTAGATGAAAATATGTTAAACAAATAAAATAAGAAAAGATGTTAGCCAAAAAGAGATGACAATATGTTTTAAAAAATGGTGAAAATATGTTAAACAAAAAAAGGACATATTTTTAAAAAATTTGATGAAAATATGTTAACCAAAAAGCGAGAAAAAGATGTTAGCCAAAAAGAGATGAAAATATTTTAACAAAAAAAAAAGAGATGAAAAGATGTTAACCAAAAAGAGGTGAAAAGATGTTAACCAAAAAAATAGATGAAAATATGTTAACCAAGAAGAGACGAAAATATGTTAACCAAAAATACATGAAAAGATGTTAACCAAACAGAAATGAAAATCTGTTAACGAAAGAGATGAAAATGTGATTAATTATCTTTACAACAATTATCTTCATCTTAGATAACTACGCAATCAATGTACTTGTCAAATATCATCTATTCCAACAGATTAATAGTTATAGTATATGCGCGGCCCAAAAGTTGTTTTATATGATGATGTATGAATCATGTCTTTATGTTTATCGCTAGCGAAAAGTCAAAAACTATGAATGTCACAATAATGTTTTTTTTATGTGTGGCTGAAATAGCATTGTATGTTTTGTGGTATCTTCTTTTCTTTTGACAACTGCTGTCTAGCGCCGTGTCCAGATCAATTTTCTCCTGGCATTTTTCTTTTAGCTAATGTAATTATCTTAAATTTTAATTTGCATATTTCTGCCATGCCACCCATCCATTTCCATCTGTAATCTTCGTTTCCCATAATTCACTGCTGTAATGTAATAGGTACCTGATAGAAAGAGTTGGTGTCTTTATCTTGTAGGCAACAGTTGAGATACAGGGTCATGATAATGATGACGATGCTGATAATAATCTTAATGAGGTGATAACCTGATTTATTGACACGGCTTTTTGCTTTTCAACCAAAATTCATAGTTGTTTTTTTTATTATCCTCATTTCACAGTTGGTAGACATATTGTTTATATATTTTACGTGCGGCCATATCTATTGTCTTACAATCTGGTAACAAGAAGTAGTCACTGGCACAAAGGATTTCGGTGTCAAACTTTTGATTAGATTTTTTTTCTTCTCTCTGTCTTTGACACTATACAGTCTTGTCTCATTCCTGTTTATTACCTTAAAACCTAGTGCAATATCAGTTGTTGTAGTTCTTATAGCTATATTTCTAAATAATTACATTTTTATTAATTAGCTGCTCTTGCACTTTTGACGTTTCTGGTACTTTTTATACATTATTTTCATAAAATGATGACTTTTCTTGTCCCTGGCTGCATGTCTTGTCAAGTCATCCTTGGTCTTGTGACTTTTGCCTAAAATTCCCTTATCCATATAATTTAATATCGTCCACTTTTTATTCACTGCTGCGTCCGCAGGCTCGTAGTAAATGGCGACTGGCATCAGGTAGAGCACAGGGCTGCTGGCAACATCTTTATATAAGACAAAGTGCTACAGAAACCACCCAAACAATGGTAAATAAATGTTTTGGGGCAGGCATCCTACAAGGGGACCAACTGCAGCGGAGGTTCTATGATCCATAAGGGACAAACAAGGAAATTATGACTTTTTTCCCCACGTCGTGAGTGGGAGTGGAAGGGGGTTTCCAATAAAAAAAAAAGGTAAAAGGTCGTGGTAGGGGTAGAGTGGGGAGAAATGGTCCCTCATTTTTAACCAAATTCGATATAACTATAGAAATAATAATAAGTTTGAGATGTTATTAATATGTGTAGGTGAAATACCCATTTGTTTCAAAATATAGTCTACATAAAATGGTTAAACATTAAAACTTTTTATAAAATTAACATTTGAAGCAATGATACCACAGTGGTGTGAAATGGACCGCGTATGGGGAGTAATGGACTTGATGAAGAGGAGAAATGGACCATATGCAGGAGAAATAGTCCATGAAAATTAATCAATAAAATTGTAAATTACCAAAGGATATGTTGAAACGTAGATACCTTTCTGTTCTTTTTGTACCCTTGCAGCAAGTTGGCTGTGGTAATATTGCTTTAATTTGACTTATTTTAACAGTCCCTAAATCTTCTACAGCAGGCCAAAAAAAATTGTCAAACATTTTACCACTCTTTCTTAAAAAATTGATTTCCACATCGCCATCCTCATCTTCCAGCTGCATGACTTTCCCAATTAAATATTTCGTGTTTTTTCCTGTCTCAAACTCACACACTACATATTGACCACAATTTAAGTCTACACTTTCTACACACTCCATTCTGACACTGTTACTTTCATCATCACTGTCACGCCCAGTTTCATCCATAGATAATCCTATGTCAGAATCTGTGTCATCATCATATGGTATATTGTCAGTATCATCATCATAATCACTGACATTCTCTTCAGACACAAAAAGGGATTTCTTGGCCTTTGATATAGTAACCTTCTTTCTGTTTTCTGATCTGTATTTCATTTTCATCTGCATTTCCGTCATTGCTGGAGATGATGTTGCCAGCATTGCCTTGCCACGTTTTCTCCCTCGATTGTTTTCCTTACGAGGGGCAGCCTTAGGAAATCCTTTAAATAACTCAGGAGGAGAAAACACTTTTAAAGCTACTTTTGGGGCAGCATCATTTGGTGACACAGGAAATGAACTGGTCAATAAAACCAGGGAGTTTGTCCCACTGAGTGAGGCCCCTTTATCAACCAGGCCTAAATTAGGTTCAATCAAAGTAGGGACTGATGCTTCTGAAATCTGAGGCCTGTCTGTGATGTAAGAAGGCAGAAAATCTTCAGCACTGAAAATATCTTGATCCAGTGGCCAAATGCCAGCAGCTTTAAGCCCAGACATTATGTTTTGTTGGGTAGAGGCCCTAACAAATGCAGCGCCACCAAGCTCAGCAAGCTGATAGATGGAGAGGGTTTTTCCAACATTCTTTATCATCCATGAATCTGCTAAATGACTAAACGCTGCTTTCATGGGCCCAAAGACAGTTCGATCCAATGGTTGCATTTTGTTGATTGTATGTGGTGGAAGAGTGATGACATGAATATGGTTCTGCTTTGCCAACTCCAGAGCAGGAAAGGAAATGTGGCTTTCGTGATTATCCATTATCACAATGATGGGATATGTCTCTGAAGGTCTAACACATTTCACAATATGCTCAACCACTTTCACAAAATTTTCACTTGTCATCCAACCTGAAGAGTGGGTAAGTCCTAAAGAGCCTTCAGGTGCTCCATTTAACATAAAATGTTTAAAAACTTTTCTTGGAAACACAAACACTGGTGGCAAGCTGTGTCCAGTAGCTGAAACCATGCTGTTGCGTGATAAATTCTCGCAACATCATTTTATTACAATATCTATTTTATAACGCAAGGGCAACAACTGCTTGAAATTTATAGTCACTTTTCTCGGTAAGCATTTGTCTTCTCGCGTTGGTATCGAATGCAGTTAAGTTTGAGCTGTGGTCATTTTGCGCTGGACTGCGCATGACTTGTCTTGCTTCTTGGTCGATCGGTTTCCGCCCACCACTAGTGGAGTGAGCGATTTGGAATGGCGAAAGAGATGCCTCGTTGAAGAGGGGATCTCCGCTATTTTTTTTGTTCTGTCAGGAATGTGAGAGTCCTCTTATGGATATTTCGTTTATTCGAGATAATACCTCTAGTGTATTTGCACATGCCGGGAGGCATAATATTTCTGTGTATTTCCGGAAGGCAAGGTAAATTAACATTTTCATTAACTCTATCGATTTTTGGTCGTGAACGATTTCTGGTTCATCGCCTGTCTTCGAAAGTCGTCGTCACGAGATGTTTTCCTAGCTCACATGTCGCTGTATTGTGCTGCATCGGTTGATGCAGGTTCCAAGGACCATTACTTGCTACTTTGTTAAATGAACTAGGTTTGAAAAACCTTTATTATCTAGAGGATATTTTTGAGGACATTATTTATACTTCGGCAGACGTGTCTGTCTTGCTGAAGTCAAACTAAGGAGAGTGAACTGATCTCATACATCTGGTTATCTCCTGGCTGTTATAGAAAGGGATGGAGTTTTTCACCTGACTACATTTACAGCACTTTGAAATATAACATGCATCTGACTCATCATTGTAATGCTGTCTACCGTCTATTGCTGTATTGAATGTTGCTGTGATAATGACTGTTTGATGTGTCTACATATTCGCGTAACCATTTTGTCACTGTGGCGTCCACAATAAATAATGAAGAAAAACGTCAACGGCTGTTACAAGAATCATTGACTTTATACGTCGTGAGTTTACTGACGTCCTATGTGGATTGCCCTGTTATTTTTGTATGAACATTGTTTTGACTGAACACATCTGCACACCACACAAAACCAGACATGCGGATACCATCCATCATCATATGGCATCACGCATCATTTGGTGGCCATAAGCTGGTTTGATTCTGGTACCAGCAAACACGGGGTCCCTTACCCACTTCATTTTCAACAAGAATTCATCAGCATCCTTCAAGAAATTAACATTCTTCAATACAGTCAACATCTTCAAAATTTTCAAAGTACTCGGCGTTGCCCGGTAAAAGTCAAAATTTCAACTTTTTGACGGAAACAAGAATTTGACAGTACCCGGCGTTGTTACATGTTGCCGGATAACTCGGACTGCTGTTATCTTTTACGCAAGTCAAGCAAGTTGCTGCTGTCAAGGTTCCAGTGCTGTCGTTTTTGTGAAGGTCAAGTGCCGGTTGAAACGGGTTGTTTTCTGAAGAAGGCCAAGTACCGATTTCCATCAACTTACTTTTGGATTAGAAGGTCAAGTGCCGAAACAACTCAACACACAGTATTTCAGAAGCTCTTGTACCATCGTGTTAGCAGTGGAAGCAGTTCAGATGTGCCATCATCGTTGGAGCTTCGCTCTTTAGGACGTTGATTGACATCCGTTTTTCTGCTGCTGTTCTACGATTGGAAGCCTATAAGTTAAGTGGCCTGTTTGTATGTAAACTGTGCCCTTATACTTCTGCTGAGTCTTCTGTGTATCATCTCATTCTATATGTTATATGTTTATATGTTATTCGTATATTTATATGTTTATATTTCAGCGGGTTCTCGGTTGGGTGGTGTCTCCGTTAGATTATGCCACGTCATAGAGGTCGTCTATTGTGAGCGTTTTCTGTAAGGTTTGCAAATTTCCAATACTGGAATTTGCTAAGCGACTTCTGTTGCTATTTATGTTAGCTGTGATGACATGTTTTAATATTGTTTTCGTTATTATTTCGCATTCTTTAGTTTTGTTTTGATTTGTTTGTATTTGTTAGCCTACTCTTGTCTATAATTTAGTTTCATACAACATTTTTGTTTATACACTGTGGTGTCATGTATTTTGTTTAATTCTATCGCAGATATCGTCACATTTTTTGTGATATTTCATTAATTTCTGCTTTATTTTTTGTTGATTTCTGCGAACGTTTTTGTATTGTTGCTGATCTTTGTTATTGTTTACATTGTTATTGTTTACATTGTTTGCATTGTTTACATTTTCAATGTTTACATTCTGCATGTGTTTACATAGTCATTGTTTACAGTTATAGTAATTAGTTAATGGGCTATGCTAATGCACTGTTACTACTACACTGATGATAAATGAATGATGAATAGTGTCGTGCACTATTGAATGAGAAGTGCACTTATGATCAAGAATTGAGTGCTGATATTTCATATACAAGTTCTTTGATTGGAGACTTGTTTCCCACAGAGACTGGGATAATATAATGTGATGTGAATATACAAGTGCTTAATTAAGACTTGTTACACTTAGGTTTGAAATAAATTAGTTAATTATTTCAGGTTTTGGACTCATATGTTAGACAACATGTCTACATTTGAGCACTTTATTGAGCAGGGTAAATTGCTTGGGAAGACTGGTGATAAGTTAGAAGAATTTGCAACTGCTCGATATGATAAAGCAATGGAAGCTGAACAAAAGAAACTGCATATGGAAGCTGAACAAAAGAAACTGCAGATGCAGGTGGATGAAAAAAGATTCCAAATGGAAATGGAAAAACAAAAAAGGGAATCAGAAACTGAGGAAAGAAAACTCAAGCTACAGCTAGAAGCTGAAAGACTTCAAAAAGAGGCTGAGAATAAAAGACTTGAAAAAGAAGCTGAAAATAAAAGACTTGAAAAAGAGGCTGAAAATAAAAGACTTGAAAAAGAGGCTGAAAATAAAAGACTTGAAAAAGAAGCTGAAAATGAAAGACTTCAAAAAGAGGCTCAGGCTGAGGAAAGAAGATTACAGAGAGAGTCTGATGAGAGGAAAGAGAAAGCAAAAATGGAACATGAAGAAAAGGTCTTAGCTTTAGAGTTGGAAAAATTGAAATTGACAAGCATGAGTAATGGTAATGATTCAAACAAGGGTTCATCTTCTGGTAAGGCTAATAATGATACTTTTAAGATTAAGTTACCAACATTTAGTCCTTCCAGCGATGACATAATGTTCTATCTGGACAGATTTGAACAAGCATGTACAGCTCATAACATAGACAAAGCAAAATATGTTTATCAGTTATCAGGGATACTGACAGGTAAAGCTCTAAGTATATTAAATATGGTGGATGAACCTGACAAGAACAATTATGAGGTTGTCAGGGCCGCTTTGTTAAAGAAATATCAGCTTAACGAAGACGGCTATCGTCTACAATTTAAAAACATGTTACCTGAAAATGGAGTTGAATTCTCCGAGTTTATTGCAAGAATACGCATTACTTTCTCACGATGGGTTGAACTATCTAAGACGGAAAAAACTTATGAAGGACTTATGGACTTAATACTTAGAGACAAAGTCATGTCGTCTGTCAATGAGTCTTTCCTTGCTTTCCTTCATGAACGTAAACCTAAAACAATAAAAGAAATGGAAGATTTCTGTTGCCAATACGTAACTGCGCACCCACACATAACCATGGGTAACTCTAAGGTGAAAGAAGGTTTACCAGTTGCTTCGGCAGCTCCGTATGGCCAAAACTTTGCTCGTAGATTCCAACAAAATTTTGATAGAAAGAGTAGCGGTAATTTCTGTCAAAATCATGGAAATCAATTTCATGGTGATTCTTCTTCGAAGAATTGGAGACAACCTGATAGTACTCGTTACTATCACCCTAATAATTATAAGCATTTCAAAAGAGGATATGGTAATAGAGGTTATTCCTGCCGAAGACCTCAGAACCAAACAAATAGATGTTCGCATCAATGTGAATATGATAGTAATCGTGGAAACTGGAATTCGAACCAGGATAACAATTACAATAGAGACAATAATAACTGCAGAGATAATAATAACTTTGATAACTTCAGAGGTAATAATAGTCGGGGTAGATCTCAACACAAAAAAAAGAGATATCAGCAGGCTAATGCTGTACAACAGGAAACTGAGGGAGCCTGTAATCATGTTGTTGATAGTAAAAACTTTGACGCTGTCACTGGTTCTGCTTTTGACTTTGAGAGAGCAAACAAATGCCCCCAATGCAGTACTTTATTCGAACCGGGTACCATAACTACTTTGAGTTGTGGTCACCCATTTCCCGCTCTTCCTGCTGCTGTTGCGCATGACGGGAGGGGTTCTTTAATTCTACATAAGGGTCTTGTTAATGATACTCCGGTCTCACTACTTTTCGATTCCGGATGCACCACTATTGGTGTTAGACAATCGCTTGTAGATCCATCTTGTGCTACAGGAAGGGTTATTAAATGTGTCACATTTGGCGGCACTCTAGAAAAATATCCTACTGCTGTAATTCGCATTGCCACTCCTTTCTTTACTGGAGATGTGCATGCTTGTCTCTTACCTAATCCTATTGCGGACCTTATTATTGGTCGTATTCACGGAGTTAGGGAGTGTACCCCACAGCAGATTGCTCCTTGGGAAGATAATAACATGCAAGCTACAAATGCAGTAGTTACAAGAGCACAAGCTCTACAAACACCCGAAACTTCACTGAATAGTGATAATGAAGTTGATAGCCAAGATAGTCACTTAGTAATCACTCGTGACTCTTTCATAAAATTGCAAGAAGAAGATCCTTCTTTAAAAAAATTCTTCGTTCTTGCGAAGAAAGGTGATCCGAATCAGGATACAAATAGAAAATCTTGGATTGCAATGAGAAACGGCGTACTTGTACGTATGGTACAAGATTCGACTACGTCGGCACATTCGCAAATTCTTGTTCCCAAGAGCATGAGAGTGCAAATATTACAACATGCTCATGACTCGCAATGTGCTGGACATATGGGTTTTTCCCGTACGAAGTCGAGAGTCCTTGCGGCTTTCTTTTGGCCTTTTGTCAATAAGGACATTCGTATTTACTGCCGATCATGCAAGGTATGTCAGGAGGTCAAATCTAGAGGACCACGACATGCTGCGCCTATCCAGGCTGCTGACATTCCTATTCGGCCGTTTCAGAAAATGGCCATAGATATTATTGGCCCTTTTAAGGTCAAGTCGGCCAGAGGACATCAGTTTATCCTTACATGTGTCGATATGTGCACACGTTGGCCAGAGGCTATTCCTCTTAAGAGCATATCTACTACAGATATCGCAGATGCTCTTTGGTTGATATTTTCTCGCTTGGGGTTCCCCAGAGAAATATTGTCAGACCATGGCACTCAACTCATATCTGACACTATGTCACAGGTAATGTCTACCTTACATATTGAACGATCTCTCAGTAGTATCTACCATCCTATGTCTAATGGGTTAGTTGAGCGTCTGAATAGAACGCTCAAGACTTTGCTTGGTAAGATAACTGAAGATCATCCTCAAGATTGGGACAGGGTTTTACCCGCGGCTCTCTTTGCCTATAGAGAAGTCCCTAATGAACACACAGGATTTTCTCCCTTCGAACTTGTCTTTGGCGCGCGTCCACGCGCGGCCCTATGTCTTTATTACACGATCTCATCACTGCCGATGATATTAGCGATGAAACTCAATCCTCATATGAGTATGTCATTGCTCTTAGACAAAAGATCATTGAGGCATGTAAGCTAGCAACTGCTTCATCAGAAATTGCTAAAGAGAAGGCAAGGCAGTTTGCTAACAAGAATAGATGTCTACGACAACTTTGTCCAGGTGACAAAGCATTCGTCCTACTCCCCAGTAGGGAAAATAGACTTCTTATTGCATGGAAAGGTCCGTATGCAATAGTCTCTCGGATTTCCGATGTTGACTATGTGGTCGATATTGATGGAAAGCATAAAACTTTCCACATAAACATGCTTTCGGAATTTCACGAACGTCCGGACTATTTGCTGCCTATTTTCCAGGCAACGGATGATGCTCCTGCACCTCACGGTCATTATTCATCCCTGTCTGTCATTCAGGATGAGGAAGCTACCTTCTCTGATGTCAACCTTCCCCTTCCAGTGGTTCCATTACATTCCACGGAATCTTGGAAAAACGTTTCTGTTTCTCCTAATCTTTCTGGTGACGAACATCGACAAGTCTCGTCGATGTTACAAACATTTCAGGATGTTCTCACTGACATTCCTGGACACACAGATGTCATAGAACATGACATAATTCTTACCGACAATAATCCAATTAGGGTTAGGCCGTATCCTATTCCTATACACTTTCAGTCGCAAGTGGAAAAGGAATGGATGAAATGATTCAATTAAATATAATTGAACCATCGACTTCACCATATTCTTCTTCCATGGTTATTGTCCGGAAGAAGGATAAGAACATACGAATTTGCGTTGATTATCGCAAATTGAATCAGGTCACAAAGTTCGACGCTGAACCGATGCCTTTGTTAGAAGATCTACTGATTAGACTTTCTAATTCTAGATTCTTCACTAAACTTGACTTGTCTAAAGGTTATTGGCAAGTGCCTTTAGCAGAGCATGCCAAACCTCTTACTGCTTTTTCTACACCTAGGGGTCTATTTCAATGGAATGTTATGCCTTTTGGTCTCATGAACGCCCCTGCCACTTTCGTTCGCATGATGCGTCGAATTCTGTCACATCGTTCGGATGTCATCGCATACTTAGATGACATCTGTCTCTTCAGTGATACCTGGGAAGATCACTATTTAGGGTTATATGACTTACTGTCCACTCTACGTGAGAATAATTTGACAGCAAAACCTTCTAAAGCTTTTGTTGGTTTTGGTGAAATCTCTTTCCTGGGTCATCGTGTTGGTCATGGTCTCTTGAAGACAGAAGACCACAATACTTCCAAAATACTGAACATCTCTGTTCCTAAAACGAAGAAACAAGTTAGGAGTCTCTTAGGTTTAATTCAATTTTATGGGAGATTTATTCCAAATTTATCTTCGATCATGGCACCTCTATCAACATTGTTGAAGAAAGGTTCGCCTAATCTGGTCCGTTGGTCTGAAGAATGCCAATCTTCACTAGACCAAATCAAGAATATATTTTCTTCTCCTCCCATCTTAAGATTACCTACTCTTGATAGGACTTTTGTTCTTCGGAGTGATGCTTCATCCACTGGGATTGGAGCAGCACTGATGCAAGAATATGCAAATACTCTGCATCCTGTTATGTACATTTCTAGAAAACTAAATGCGGCAGAGAGGAACTACTCGGTTTTAGACCGTGAGTTGTTAGCGATGGTTTGGTCAATTCTAAAACTACAAAGATTCCTCCTGGGCGCACATTTCATTCTAGAGACTGATCAGAAAGCTCTTACAGCTATTCAGACTAAGAATTTGAAGAGTTCGAGATCCACTCGATATGCTATAGCTCTTCAACCTTTTCACTTCACGGTACGAGCTATCCGTGGTGCGGATAATGTGATGGCTGACATTTTGTCTAGATGCCCACATGACTCCAAATAATACTTCTGTCCTATATTTCCATATATTACAGAGTCATAACACACCTATATTTCTACAATAGATTAGCACATCTGTACTCACTTTATATGTACACACTATCGTGCTTTGTTGTCATCTTCTTCTGTTCGTATTTTAAGATGATAGAGGAGGACTGAGTAGTTAATATAAGGGCCGTTAGTTTACTAAACAGCCACAATTATTAATAATGTATTGTACCTTATGAAGCATATTAGTTATTAATTAGCATTATATTGCTTGTACTTTCTCAGAATGTCATTGTTGAGCTGAGGACTTACCTTACTAGTATCAAGCATGACGAGTTCTAGATTGTGTACTTACCCTCGGAATACCAGAGCATATGTCCTGGATCGTCATGTAGTTTAACTTTACTATGTACTTATGTCATTACATGTCAAAGAATGTACTATTTAAATTTTCCTATCAGATTTGTACATCCATTTTTTAAAGACAATATTAGAGTATGCTGTTTAATGATGATTATAGTAACTTGCATACGTATATTGTGTTTACATGCTAACGTGATGTGTGTTGGTGACACCTCCCCGATGTGAATATTTTTTGAGACATATTTATTTTTCTGTTGAGGTATATCCTCACCAGACACTCTATAATTTGCCTATTGTTTGGCAATTTAGTTAATTATCAGCGCATAATTCGTGCGTTTTGAGCCGCTTATCGCATGCTCTTTGATATTTAAAAAAAAAATATGTTCCACATTTTTTTTTTTATCGGGAGGAGGTGGTGATATGTTGCGTGATAAATTCTCGCAACATCATTTTATTACAATATCTATTTTATAACGCAAGGGCAACAACTGCTTGAAATTTATAGTCACTTTTCTCGGTAAGCATTTGTCTTCTCGCGTTGGTATCGAATGCAGTTAAGTTTGAGCTGTGGTCATTTTGCGCTGGACTGCGCATGACTTGTCTTGCTTCTTGGTCGATCGGTTTCCGCCCACCACTAGTGGAGTGAGCGATTTGGAATGGCGAAAGAGATGCCTCGTTGAAGAGGGGATCTCCGCTATTTTTTTTGTTCTGTCAGGAATGTGAGAGTCCTCTTATGGATATTTCGTTTATTCGAGATAATACCTCTAGTGTATTTGCACATGCCGGGAGGCATAATATTTCTGTGTATTTCCGGAAGGCAAGGTAAATTAACATTTTCATTAACTCTATCGATTTTTGGTCGTGAACGATTTCTGGTTCATCGCCTGTCTTCGAAAGTCGTCGTCACGAGATGTTTTCCTAGCTCACATGTCGCTGTATTGTGCTGCATCGGTTGATGCAGGTTCCAAGGACCATTACTTGCTACTTTGTTAAATGAACTAGGTTTGAAAAACCTTTATTATCTAGAGGATATTTTTGAGGACATTATTTATACTTCGGCAGACGTGTCTGTCTTGCTGAAGTCAAACTAAGGAGAGTGAACTGATCTCATACATCTGGTTATCTCCTGGCTGTTATAGAAAGGGATGGAGTTTTTCACCTGACTACATTTACAGCACTTTGAAATATAACATGCATCTGACTCATCATTGTAATGCTGTCTACCGTCTATTGCTGTATTGAATGTTGCTGTGATAATGACTGTTTGATGTGTCTACATATTCGCGTAACCATTTTGTCACTGTGGCGTCCACAATAAATAATGAAGAAAAACGTCAACGGCTGTTACAAGAATCATTGACTTTATACGTCGTGAGTTTACTGACGTCCTATGTGGATTGCCCTGTTATTTTTGTATGAACATTGTTTTGACTGAACACATCTGCACACCACACAAAACCAGACATGCGGATACCATCCATCATCATATGGCATCACGCATCACATGCAGCACATTGTGACAAGTTCACCTCGTTCTCGTGATGTGACTTGCCCAACCTGTTTGGTACCACGTGGTGCAATGACTCTAGGAACTTTTTGTACTGTTATTACACCACTTTCATCAAGATTGTAAATTTGACCCCCGCTTACATTCAGCGTTGTATAAGAGGCTTGTAGTATGTTAAAAAATGCCGCAACAGTGTGTCGATTAAATGCGGTTGCTCGTGCCAGTGATGTTGCTTCTGGTTGTCTTATTGACAATTGTGAATGCCGCATCAGGAAGCCAAAAAGCCATTCCCTTCCTGCCATTGAGTTCTCAATCCATGTTTGCGGACATTTCAAATGATTCAATGTTGCCATTTCAAAGGCAAGAGTACGAACATTTTTTGGTGTTAGTCCATGAAACATTTTGGAACACTTATCCAGATAATTTGCAAGACTCTCTTCCTGTTCAGCATTAAAAATCTGACTGTGCCGATAATTTGGGGTGAGGCTGACTTCTGAAGATTTGCACTTGTTAATATTGTTGATCAGAGTTGTCCGAGCAATTCCATATTCACTGGAAGCTTGTCTAACAGGCATGCCTTCCACTACGGCAGTCACAGCAGCTCTCATAATGGACTCCGGTACTTTGCCTTTATCTGTTTTCCTCTTGTAAACACGAGTCATTTTTTTCTGGAAAAAAATAATTTACTGTATAAAATAATTATAATAATTATACTTATAAAATAGGATTACATTGATAGTTTAACAATGATTAGTTTTATAGTTTACATTGATAGAATTTAAACATATTTCTTCAACTGTTTAAACAAACTAAGATTTAGGAAATATTTTTTGATGAATGGGATACATGTATAACGCTTCCATGTTCGGGGAGAAATGGACCAGTGACGGCCCATTTCTCCCCACAGGTATTCAAATAGAAAAGACAAGCATAAACTCTTAAAGCTAATAATTTTTAGGCATAAAGAACATTGCTTATGCAGGAAAATGGTAATTCTGCCTATAAAAATAACTTACCGTACAATCAGCGAAGCAGCGACAAAAATTGGACTTGCAATGTCACTTCAAAAACTCAACTATTTCCTTGTACAAAATGAGGTCACTGATTGTCAAAAAATGCGCGCACATAAAGAAACCGGACGTTGTTCCTGGAAATGATCTCATCCTACTGGTATTTTTTCATTATGGTCCAAATTAAAATGGAACATTCGTTTTTGAGATACAAGGGGCGGTCCATTTCTCCTAACGGTCCATTGCTCACCACTCTCCCTATATGAGATACTGACGTAGGGAAGTGAAGTGTCGGAGATTTCACTATACCAGATCTCAGCATGAGGTCGAGTGACCGCTCAGTAGAGACCCTGCCACCATTATCAGAATTACAATGCTATGGACTCCAGAAGGAGCGCGAAAGAAAGGCCAACCAAAAGCTACCTGGCGGAGAACTGTGGAGGCAGAGATGCAAAGTATGAACCAGAGCTGGGGCATCACACGATGGATGGTTCCCCACCGAGCATGGTGGAGACAGTTTGTTGCTGCCCTGCACGACGCCACCATATGGGATGGTCACTGATTGCTTTGCCAGTCAGTGGCCAAGGATCAAAGACATAGACTGAAGTGTGACGCTACCAGTTCTCAAACCCCCTAACCTTGCCTGAGAAGCAAGAGTTATAACCACAATGCAAATCGACCCTCCAGTTGTAGGAGGTTGGCTATTAATGTGATAATTTGGACATGGTTTTTGAAGTACTGAATGCGTGTAGTGAAGTGAATCTGTATGACAACACGCTCAAAAATTCCCCGCTCAAAAACTAGTTAATGTGTTTTTAAAATCTATAAATAACTACAGTATTTGAAATTTGTCTGAGGGCCCAGTCAAATTTACCACCAACAATTTCTCTAGTATATTTGAATTTGTACAGGAAACAAGTCAAAAGTTACCGCCCACCAAAATTTATCTAAGAGCATAGTACCAATTTAACAACCAATCAAATCGTTTCCTTTTCTTATAGTGATAAGAAAATTTTGGTTGACGTGGAAATAATGCCTATTTTGTGTTCTTGACCGAACGTAGATAATTTATTTCTTAATAACTAAAGATAATTAAAATGAAAGGGATATCTCTAATTATAGCGCTGACATTGCTTAACACCTAAACATAAAGATTCCCTCATAATAAAATTATATTAACTTAGACAAATTTAATTTAGTGATATTTTCACATCAGGGTAATGCCCAATTTAATTACTTAAAAATTACCCATATTGAAATGCAAAGGAATAACTAAGGGAAAACTATATAGAACGATAGAGAGAAATTGGCCGTTTAATTATAACTTTTGATAATTAAAATCGGTCCACTAATAACTATAATATAAAATAGTCAAATTTGGTCAGATTATACAGACACGCTTAGAACCGTATAAGTTAATAGTCTCAAAAATTAACTTTTTGACTTTTCCTCTGATTGGTCGGGTGTAGTTCTATAAATAGTAACAACCTTTTGTGGTTTTCCGCTATTGAATTATAAAACCTACGCCAAGCTGACGTATCCTAAAAGATAGTATGACCAAGCCTTTGCTGTTTGAACTGAGAGAGCAGCGCTAAGAACACTTTTACGGCCAGTCAGCTTGTGTGTGTGTGAACGTATTTACCTGAGGGTAAGAAAGATAATTTTATTTGCATACTTTGTTAAATAATTGACCTGTAAGTAAACAGGCTATGTGTTCCATATTTATTCGAATACTGCCGGCGGGATGTGTTGTGTCACGCTGACCTAAGTATGAATGTGTGTAGTAAGCAGGCTTGTTCGAAATGAAAAACTGTTGTTTAGTGTTTGCAAATTGGCAACAAAATTTGTGTCAGTGTGACGTACGTCTAGTTCGACAAGTGAATTTTCCCTGATATGATGGATGATTTAAAGGGACTTTTAGCTTTTCATAACATTAGAACCCCTGAACATTTGTTGTAACTTTTCGTTTCGCGAGAGCGAATCGATTCCAGCGGGACTCATTTAGTATGCGGCACGAGATCAAAGACACTGAGACGATCCCCGAGCAGAGAAGTTAGTTTCTCGTAGGTATTTATCATCTCCGCGCGAACTCAACCGCTCGCAAGATGGACCAGAGCGATCAGAAGAAAGACACTGGTGGAGATCTCAGGAAGGACGGGCGGCATGCTATCAAAGACAGTAGTGGTCCCTGAAACGATTTCGCATCTCGGTGTTAAGCACGGAACAGATCGCAGCCAGAGCGAACGGGGAAAGCTGACGCAAGCAGCGAGCGAAGATACGAGAGGCCAGGGGCGGTTTCCCTCTTTGGTCTGGCTGTCAGATCCCCAAAATCCGTCCGAGATAAAAAAGGCTGTCAAGTTTCTCATGTCCCACTCATCTTGCATTCCAGTTGTAGATATACAGATCACGTAGAAATACACTTCATCACTCGCTGGCCAGAACTTGATAGAAGCACTAGCGATATTTGAAATCTTGCTAGATTATCCCATGGATTTTCATTTATATTTGCAGTGAATTCTATTTCTGTGCAAAACGGTAATATATATTGTGTAAAGTGATCAGTGGTCGAGTTCATTCATTATATTTCATTGGATTTTGTGTTAATTTAAACCTATTAAATTAAACCGTCTCAATAGTTCCAGTTGTAAATGTAATGATATACCTGCTATACTATTTCCAAAAAGATAATAGATGTTTAATGCTTAAATTAACTTTTAAAGTCGCGAAGGAATTTATAATTAATAAATTTAGTTAAGTCCTATATTTATAGATGTGTGATTTAACCACTAGAACTCGCGCAGTGTTTATTAAATACATAATTAAATACGCGAGCGTATATATAATAGGCTTAACGGGAAATTTATCGCGCGCTTAGAAGATTATTTGATTTTTAAAGTATGATTATGTTGTTATGGGTTTTCTATCTTTTTCTCTAGATTGATCACCTTTTGCAATCCCAGCAATAACGAAATCTTTCAGAGTTTCCATACTCGGTTCTTAAACTTCCAGACAGTTTGATGAGACATTTTATTAAAGTAAATCTTGTGGTGGTCCGGTGCGGCCTAGCTAACATAATTACACGAAAGAAAGCCTACCCAAGATCACTTGATTATTATCATCAATTTAAATTACAATCTGTAAGATAAACTGGAAGATGAACAGTGCCAGTAGCGATAGTTTATATACTGCTCTATTGTAAAAAACTTTACCGGTCAGTTGCTGTCATCACGCAGTGACGGAATATTGCCATCACCTCATTTTCACCCCTGTGTTGAATTGTGTCAGTGCCATCCCTTTTATATAATGAAACACAAGAACTCTTTAAACTTCAAGTCCGGCGATAAGCGGGAATATTTGCTCTCAGTAAAAACTCGCAATATCTGGGGCGGGACATAGAAGTGCTAGACAGTTTCACATGTCAAGAGTTAATCACCGTGTTTATCATTCTAGGGATTGTCTGATGCTGCAACTCGGTAAGTGTGTGAGTATATATGAGTGTGGATCCGCACAGTGTGCATGAATGACAGGAGATTTATTTTTTTGCAAAAACCATTTGTTAACTTGCCTACCGGGTAATACGTTTTCTGTATACCCGGCATTGTTCCTTTAGTGGGATAATTTGTTAACTCTGTTTCATCCCCCCCCCCCCCTTTTTTTCTTTGCTTAGTAAAGGGAAGACACCAGTTGGGATAACAGTATTTTTTTGTCTACCACCATAACTATCTATCTTGAGACTGGGTTTATCTTTGTCTAATACAAGCGGGAAGGGCTTAGTCGATACCAATCTTCTTCACCCCTCCCAAACTTGTTATTTGCATTTGTGTACTTATGATAATTTATGTAATACCTGATATTTGTTAGTGATTGATGTTTAAGGTTAATAAAATCACATAAACTCATTTAGTACGGTGTTGGAGATACCCAAAGCCCAACTTTTCCCCTATTCGTTTAATATAGTTTGTATCTACGTCGTCTGTGTGTTTGAAAACACCAAATCGGTGTGCGCGCAGAGGTGTGTCTGGAAAACTGGCAAATAATTGTTTTTGACCGGGAGAGTGGAAGAGAAGATTGAGAGAAAACGATTTGTCGTAAATAAGTCTGTCTTTACTCTCCTCCAGCACGCTGTGAAGCAACTATTTAATCTCTACATTTTCTATCACTGAGCTTTCCACCATCATTTTCCACTCTAAACCGGACCACTATTTCTAAGACTCTTTCTCTCAAAATAAATTTACGACAGTCAGTAAGTGTTAGTAGTGGTTTAATTTAGTATTTTCTTCTGGAGTGACACACTGTTCAAAGATCATGTGTTAAACATATAGGGAAGGTTGGAATGAAGTAATCAATAGGTCACATGCTGTATTGTACTTGCCATGATTATTGTATGGAAGCCAAACATGGATGAGGGACCCAAACATTGAATCAACACAGAGAAAGAATGATTACATGAAACTGGTTGTAGACAACGGAATTCAAGGTCTTGTGCAACTTGTTAGCACAAATAACTGACGATGGTAAGTTTAATATTGTTTAGGGGTGAATTGATTGAGGCAGACTTCTACATGGAATGGGTTGTCCTTCTATTCCAGGTTATATCACGAAGTTACCTCGTGGCTGCATTAAAGTGAGAAGAGGAGCGTGTGGGAGTTGAGAGCTCCATATAAAGCCTGGAGATAGACCCCATCTTCTCAGCCAGGAGTCACAAAGTTGGTGATCCTGACTACTATTGAAAGAACAGCAGCAGCAACAGTCTAAAGTTAAGTCCTTTAAGAAGGCAATGTCGACCCGTAGCTAAATCAATTTGGGATCAGGAGAGGTAGCCGTTAGGGACTCACAGAATCATCATCATCTTCTCTGAGAACTTACATAGCTTGACCTCACTTTGATGTCTATACACCCTTGCTCTTTTCAGAGAAGGGGGTATTACTTATAAGACCAGTCTCTTATCTGGCACTATCCTGGTATCATCTAATACACCCATTTGTCCAGGATAGCCCATCTTTTAATAACATCAAAACCTCTTATGACATTGCGCATGTCCTATGTCTTTTCCGCTCTTCCGTTAAGCGCTTATTTTGTTTCTTCTTTGTCCACATTAGCGAGTTACATGCTGTGGGTTAATGTTCGTGTGTGTAAAATGTAACTATTTAATAAAAAGTAGTATTCATATATGTCAACAGTTATGTGTGTTTATGAAATGTTAATCTAGCGTGCATAATATCACTTGTGTAATTTAAATGACAACTTACGTTTATGAGATAAGAATTTATGTACGTGAGATCCTGTACTGTATGTGGGTGTGTGTGTAAATGATGATTTATGTTCGTGGATTGTTACACTCTGTGTGTATATAAGTGATAATTTACATGCGTGGAATGTCACACTGTGTGAAATGACACTTTCGGGCGTGATTTCCTCCTGCTTTATGTGTATTGAGGACATTATGTATTCAAGTGTGTGTAAATCGAAGCAGAAAATTGAATTATGAAGCCATCTCCTAAAAGTGACTGATGGGACAGGCCAATCCTAGATGTCATCAGCTGGCTTCAAGTACAACAGGCATAAATCCTAACGAAAGACACAGCTGACAGTTACCAGACAAAATCTTGATTAGTCTATCCAGGCAGTATTGGCTTTATGTATTCTCCTACAGCAACGGTTGACAGATTAAGAAAAATAACATGAAACTTGACGAGTTTGTGGTGGAACAAATGTTAATGTTTATCAGTTATGCCAGACTATAATCCCGCTACACACTTCAGCTTGAGAACACTATTATGAATATTCCTCATATCAACCATGATTACGTGTCGTTCCCCAGACTTATTTCAATTTTAATTGTAAACACACAGTCACGTCAGTTTCTCTCGTGTGTTACAGGAGCCCGTAAGGGGAGTAAAGAATAGTAACATTGTAACTTAATAGTATGTCGTTGAAGGCAATTAAGGAGGGTTGAGCATAGGGCTGGCTGCCTAAACTTTAGCAAGAAGGGGAAGTCAACCAAAGTAAATAACTTAAATTTGACCCCCCCCCCCTCCCCCACCAAAACAGAATAGGGTCCTCTATGATGGAGGCTCATGACGTAGTACGGGGAAAGGTTGGGCTGCTGACTCACCTTTAATTCTTTCAAGAAAATCTTCCGATTTGGCACCTGGAATGTTCGTACACGAAATGAAAAATAACAGATTCCACAAAGTGGCAGCAGAAATTACAGACTATAAGACTGACATTCTTAGACCCTGTGAAATTGATGGAGATGTATAGAAAGGGCGAAACTAAACACAGAAGACACTTTGCTGTCTCCAGGACATGTGGAAGAAAACACATTGAGAAAATCTGTTGATAGCATTAGAAGGCAGTGCTTGATTTGTAATTTCCAGGATATGAGACGTAGACGAAGGAGGAAAAAACACACGGAGAAAAGAACTGGAGATAGAAATATAAGGTAGCAACAAAACATAGAAATATAAGGTAGCAACAATACATAGAAATATAAGGTAGCAACAAAACATAGAAATATAAGGTAGCAACAAAATATAGAAATATAAGGTAGCAACAAAACATAGAAATATAAGGTAGCAACAAAACATAGAAATATAAGGTAGCAACAAAACATAGAAATATAAGGTAGCAACAAAATATAGAAATATAAGGTAGCAACAAAACATAGAAATATAAGGTAGCAACAAAATATAGAAATATAAGGTAGCAACAAAATATAGAAATATAAGGTAGCAAGAAAACATAGAAATATAAGGTAGCAACAAAACATAGAAATATAAGGTAGCAATAAAACATAGAAATATAAGGTAGCAACAAGACATAGAAATATAAAGGTAGCAACAAAACATAGAAAGACCATAAGTGGATGGAACAGAAAACGAAGTCTTGGAATAACTTAGTTGAAGGATAATGTTTCTTAGGGAGTTGAAAGGTAATGATGATGATGATGATAAATTATATCAAACTTGTTTGTTGTAAACTTGGTTATACACATCTCACTAGATAAACTTGTCATACTTATCACAGCATGAGTACAACATCCTTTCTATAAATATCTCCTGACCACAAGGTCTTTTATTTATATTTGGACATGCACCATAATATAACCGACAGACCCTGTGTCTAGGTTGAACGGGGCGCGCCTCGCCAAAACTAAACACAATTTTATTTAAAAAAAAAACATTTTTCTACAAAATGGAATATTTACACAGTATCACAATACACATTGTCCAAGATGTTTACCTGGTATATCTATAAACAAATCCTTTTATATTATGATGACTACATCTTCCTTCTCAGAAGATAGAACAGTAAACATCTCATAAGGTGATCGTAATATGCATCGACAAACATAGTCACAACACACATCTCACATAATAAATTATTTTGCATATCTAACTTCTAAAAGCTAAACTAAATGGCTTGGAATGAAAGATTTCTTAGATAATGATACAAACGTCCAGTTTGAGTCGTAATTTGCATTTTTTTTTCTTAACTCATTCCACGTTCTCCCGCGTGTGCAATCTTTCTAAGTCTTCCTCATCATATTCATTTATGTCTCCAGTTATTTTCTCCATATGAGTGTGTTATCTTATTACGTTATTGCTGTCTGTCATAAGGTGGATTTGGGGCGACTCCTTCTCTCTTTCACTCTGGCAGTACTCATTTTAAATTGTTGTACTGATTAATTGCGTGCTTTTCCATGGTCAGCACTTTTTTCTTTCTCTGCTATGAAGCAAATATTTTATATTTTCACTCTTACTCGCCTTTCAGTAATATTTCGTCTTGTCTGTTTACCATCCCTGCTGAGAGAGTGAACAGGTGATGCAATATTGGAACGACAGTCATGTTGGTAAATTCTCGTGTACCAATTCTTGGCCGCGACAGATTAACGCTAAAATCGCCCAGCGTATTTGTTTGGTCGCTGATAAGGCAAAGGTGCGTCTCCGCCAAGGTGGTAAAGAGACGGGTTTTGTGTGCTTAAGCAACAGATAACGAGATTACTCGTCTGTGCGACACAATTTGAACAGACATAAATGGCACAATCGTTTCCAGTCCGACTTTCACGAAGACATTACTTTATATGATAGTAATAAGTTGTTGCATCTGACACAAATTGTCGTATGAGTTTACAGATGTGTTGGAGAGTCTGCCTACCAGGCAATCGGATGTTTTATTACCATATATGGGAGAGGTGACTTCTGCATCATGCACACAATTTTTCCATGTCGGAAATAATTTTAAATTATCCCCACTGTACACGCATGTTTGAAAACGATTGACGCTTTTGCTTAGCTTTGTAACAAGCAAATGCGGCGGCAGACTGGCAATATAATCTGACAATTTTTGCAAGTCTAGTTAACTGTGAGAAATCGCTTGCCAAAGACTACAACCAGACCTTGCCAGAAGTTAGAATTCAGAATTCCATTTATCAGGCCGGACTTTTATTTGAGTATTTTGGAAGGACTTGCACAACCCAGGAAAACTCTAACATTTTAATAAGGAACCGGAATCTGAGGAAACTGAAACACGCGGAGTCATATAGGGAATTATCTTATACAATTAATGACTCCAAGAACACGCGTAAAAAGGCATCTGCAAGTGCCTTAACTTTATTCATCTGAGCAAAAAGTCTGTGATCTAGGATTGACTTGTTGGTGGTACCAGTTGAGGATACTATCTCTGGAACAAGAAGGGAACAGTGGCCTGAGCTTTAACACGAGGGACCAACTTCGTAGACACTCCCTGACATTTCTGGGAACGTGCTGCGCCCTAACAACCTTGACCAGCGACGAGCGTGATCAGTCTACCAAGAACCAAACCATCAGCGGGAGCAGAACCTACCATTGGCAGATAAGTTAAACGTTAAAGCTGCCACGTGAACTCCTTTATACACTTTTATCCAATCACAACAGTGATGACCACTTTCTGTTAAATTATTATTCAAATTTTCTCAAACCTTGTTAAACCTAAATGATTATTACATTTGTAATTTGTAATTATACAAATTTAACTTCGATTTAATCCTTTTAAATGTACTGCATGTTTGTCTCAGTCAATTTACTAAATACACTCTAAACAGAGCTATACCGTAATAGTAAGAATTCCACTGAGTAAATCAGGGTGGGAGCTTGACGAGCTGAAATTAATAATTGCATAATTCTTCATAAAAGGCGGCGGACCGATATAAAGTTAACAGTTGCCCTGCCAATGCAGCATTGTTCTTGACTTCGGCAATATTTTATGATCACTCCGTTGAG
This sequence comes from Oreohelix idahoensis, assembly GCA_024509875.1. Classification (NCBI taxonomy): domain Eukaryota; kingdom Metazoa; phylum Mollusca; class Gastropoda; order Stylommatophora; family Oreohelicidae; genus Oreohelix; species Oreohelix idahoensis. The sequence continues at coordinate 234,001 of JAMPIV010003313.1, forward strand.
ATAGAAGCGTCATTACCCTTCTATCTAGAACTCTGCCAGGAGTAATCTTGTGCGAATGTAGACACCTTTGACGACCCATATTAGATACTCTTGAGTTTTGGCCACTGTTTTGCCACTACTGCAAAGCAGGGGAGGCAATCTGTGACACTGTCTACCTCTACTCCTCTTACCGGTGGGTTTCCAAAACAAGGACTGCCTTGTAATGCTATCAACATGCTTCCTCAATGTGCGTCATCCATCTTCAGTGTTCTCTTCTCATTTCCTATCTAACTGGTACTTGTCTAGATCTTGTCGTCAGTCCCACAATGATCATCTTGCCGTACCTTTTCAACCCTTCAATTCTTCGCGACCATTTATGAAAGTATGTAACGTCTTGGTTTTTCTTGTTCTGCATGTTTCATGGCCATACAATAGGACTGGCTTAATATTTAAATCTTAAATCGTAACATTTAAATATTCTTATTTTGAATGACCACGTACCTGTTCTAAAGTTAATGACAATATCCAAGAAGAAGACCGTATCCGAGATGCAGTTGAAGACAATCCAATGCGTGCTCAAGTCATCGTTAAAAAAGGAAATTGCCACAGGGAGAATGATCAGGTTGGCTATCAGAAGAACCAGCATGAACAAATCCCAGTAGAACCTGCAATGAGACGGGAAGAAGGCTGGTAAGTAAGTTATCAACGCATATAAGAAGACAGAGGAGTCATTATATCTTGTACCTGAAAGAAAAAAAAAAATTTTTTTTGAAATGGTTAAAATGTTAACCCAACTTCTGCTGTCTTGGAAAGACATTAATGGACGACAGCTTTCACAAAATTGTCGTTTTATTAGATCAGCCTTTGTCAATATTTTTATCCTACAGTGCCCCAACTCTGGTTCATTCTTTGCATCTCAGCCTCCACAGTCCTCCGCCAAGTTGTTTTTGGTCGGCCTCTCTTTCGCTTTCCTTCAGGGGTCCAAAGCATAGCTGTTCTTGTGATGGCATCCGGGTCTCTTCTGAGGACATGACCAACCCAGCTCCAGCGTCTGCCAGCTATTATGGTGTGCATGTCCTCTTGCTTGCTACGAGTGTGGTCAGTAAGTTGTACAAATAATTATGAAATAACAATTGTTAGTGCTCTTATTTGTGGATCTGTTTATTTTTGCCAGCTTAATAGCCTACCCTTTATTTTGTGGTTCCCCCTCCCGACATAGGATATCAACTTTATTGTAAGTCAGTATTGTAAGTCAGTATTGTAAGTCAGTATTGTAAGTCAGTATTGTAGGTCAGTATTGTAAGTCAGTATTGTAAGAGTCAGTATTGTAAGTCAGTATTGTAAGTCAGTATTGTAAGAGTCAGTATTGTAAGTCAGTATTGTAGGTATAAGATACTTAAAGTTTTTATTTTTACAATTTCCTACATGATATTTTATTGTATTATTATTATTATTTTATTTTATTCAAGTAGGCCTAAAAGTCTTATCACAAATGTCTACTCTAAGATACTGATGAAATATGGTATGCGAAGAGTGAACATGATCCTATTGCGCACTGCCATACGTGGCTGGTCGGCCATTGCCCACCACTGCAAGCGCTTACATCGCCCGGCGCGCAAAGTTCAATACACAACGTCATTTTTTTTCAAATCACGATCTCTCGCGGAACCCCTAACGACCTCTCGCGGAACTCTAGGGTTCCGTGGAACCCCGGTTGAGAAACCCCGTTTTAGATATTCTCCATACTCATCACAATAACACACAAGAAATATTCCTTTCATTCATTCATTAACTTTCATCTCCCGTGGAGCACAGGCCTTTAAATGAGTTCATGCCAAGTTTTGTGCCTTAAGCCATTCACCCAAATGTCTGCCTGTGTCTTCTTTATCAAGTCTCCAAGTACCTTCACCATATGTTTTTCAGCATTCCTCTGTTTCTCTTACCCTGTGTCACATAATTTTGGGTCGATCTCTTCTTCACTACGGCAGTAATCAGTTACATTTGTGTTACGTATTGATTACCTGGAATTTCCGGGGATCGACACATTTAATTATCTCTTATCACACAGATATTTGGTATTTACAACCAGTTGACACTCCTTTTTGCGATAATTCATCACATTCACTCAGCGCATCTCAGCTTTGCTAAGATTAGCGCAGGTAAAACCCATATGCGCCTGGTTAGTTTCGCATGGTTTTGCTTGCTCAGGCCATCTTCATCTTTTTGATCCTTAGCCGCCGACCGTCAAAGCAGTCAGTGGCCATTACGCCTGGTGGCGTCTTGTAGGGCAACAACAAATTGATTCCACTTTGCTCAGTCGGCGGCTATCCTTCGTACAGTGCCCCAACTCTGGTTCATTCTTTGTATCTCAGCCTCCACAGTCCTCCGCCAAGTTGTTTTTGGTCGGCCTCTCTTTCGTTTTCCTTCAGGGGTCCATAGCATAGCTGTTCTTGTGATGGCATCGGGGTCTCTTCTGAAGACATGGCCAACCCAGCTCCAGCGTCTGCCAGTTATGATGGTGTGCATGTCCTCTTGCTTGCTCCGAGTAAGCAGATCTTGGTTGGTGATGGTATTCGGCCAAAAGATTCGGAGAATTTTTCTTAGGCATGTTGTGTGAAAAGAGGACAATTTCAACATTTCCTTCTCTGTAACTCTCCAGCTCTCCGCGCCATAGAGAAGCACATAAAGCACACAGTTCTGATATAATCCTAATTTTGTGCTTGTGCTGTACTGAGAGGACTTCCAGATGTTGTTTAGACTAAAAAGGGCTGTTCTTGCTTTGTTCATTCTGTTGTTGATGTCTTTGCTTGCTCCGCCGTCTGGTGTTACTATGCATCCTTGGTATGGGAAGGCATATGTTTGTTCCAGTTGCTGATTCCTTACTGATATGGGCTCAGGGTTGCTCACATTGAGCGTCATGACCTCTGTCTTCATTAGGTTGATGTTCAAGCCCACCTGCTGGCTATATTTATTAAGTCTATCCGTTTTTTTCTGGATGTGTTGATGTGAATGTGCTAGCAGTGCAATGTCATTTGCATATTCCAGATCTTCCAATGTAGAAAATGTAGTCCATCTTATTCCTCTTGGATTGCCCTCTGTTGTCTGGCGCATCACCCAGTCTATGACTGTTAAGAATAAAGTGGTTGATAAGGGGCATCCCTGTCGTACTCCTGTCTTGACTTCAAAGGTTAGGTTGCTCTGCCCAATGCTACTCGTAAAGTTGGCATAAAGACTGCACAAGTCGTGCCAGGCGATAAAATTGCTCGCCCGCAGACGGGGGCTTACATGCACTCGGCGGAAACGAATGACATCATCATTTCTGTGCACCTGTTTCAGAGACATTGCTTTAGATGAAAGTAAGATGTTACATCTAGAACACATTGTCGAAAGAGTGTACGAACTTGTCACTTCCATATATGGGAGACGTGACCTTTTGCATCACGCACAGAATTTTCCATGTCGGAATAACTTTGAATTACCCCTCCAAGATATGCAGTTTTGAAACGATTGGCGGGGGTTAAAAATAGAGGAACCACCAAATTGCTGATTGGCCCCTGCCTAAATCGTAACAAACAAATGCGGGAGAAGACAGGCAATATAACCTGACACGTTAGCCACAATAGATCACTGTGAAAATCTACCTCGCGCCAAGAAGACAACCAGACCTTACCAGAGATAAATCTAAGATCACCTTTGATTTATCGGACCGGACTTGTTTGAAATTCTTGAGGACAAGTGCCCAGGAAAACACTAAAATTATTAACGAGGAACACCGGAATCTGAGGAAACTGAAACACAAGTCAAAGTGGGAACTTCTTGTTAAAGTAACAACACCCCAGACCAAGTGTAAGAGGTCTGTACAAATGTCTTTATTTCTTTGAGCCAACAGTCTGTGAGCTTAAAGATTGGCGTAAGTTGTACATTATGAATTCTATATTTTTTCATTATTAACATGTGAACTAATACGTATATATTGACATGTGAAGATCAATATGTGAAAATTGCTAGTGGATGTCCAAGTAGTTTGAGGCTGGCAACATCAGCATTTAGAATGATGATTGCATGAACCACCACTGCCAGGGCTGCTTTATTGCGAGTTTCTTACAAAGAACCAAAAGCAGAGATAGTCCCAAGTTCCATATGGAGCAGGAAGGGAATGATGAAAGAAATGATGTACATACTTGTTAAATTATTAACCTTTTCAGCCAGTGTAGAGGTAAAACATATTCTGGAACAAGTGAGAGTATAAGTATGATGACTAATTTTTGTTAAAGAATATTCAATTTTTAATAACTGTTAAAACCTGAGTGATTATTAAGTTTGTTATTTATATCTATCAAAATTTAAAGTTGATTTAATCATTTTGAATGTGTTGTATCCGTATGTCTCAGACAATTTCTTAAATACACTCAATCAGAGCTACTAAATAATAATAAGAAGAAATTCGCTGAATTAACTCAGCTGGGGGCTTGTACGAGCTAAAACTATATTACATAATTTTTCACAAAAGTTGTCGGCAGATCCTAGAGTTAATGTGCTCGGTCAATGCAGCACTGTTCTAGCTTTTCTGAATATCTTGTGAATCCTTTCTTGAGGTAGAAGCATCATTATCCTTCTACCTACAACTCTGCTTAAAGAAATCTTGTGCAAAGGTAGACACCTTTGAAGACCCACATTAGTTACTCTTGAGTTTTGGCCATTGTTGGACCACTACTGCAGAGCTAAGGGGAGGCAACCAGTGACACTATGTGATTTTCAGAATAAGGACTGGCTTGTAATGCTGCCAGCCGTTTATCTCAGTTAGTATCCTTCAAACGTCAGTGTTGTCTCCTCACCTCTTGTACCATTGGTATTTGTCTGAAGTTTTCTATCGGTTCAGCGTCGGCAATCTTTGCCGTGGGATTTCAATCCACATTTAGGAAAGTTCTTGGTTGTCGTTTTTGGTGTTTTCCATGTTTCAGAATCAAGCAGCATGGCTGCCTTGATATTTCCATTTAAAATGCTCATCTGTTTAATTACCTTGACTTCTTTTGATTGCCATATATGTTCCAGTGCAATGAAAGCCTCACTTGCCATCTGTATTCTTAATTTAAGGAAACAAGCGATTGAGAGTCCAGGTTAAAAAAATAATAAAATACAAATTAGGATAAGTTTCATTTTCAAACCCTTTAGGATTCCCTGAATCTAAATATATCACACCAGGTTTTCATAATGCATTACAATATAAGATTCCCTGAATCTAAATATACCAAAATAGGTTTTCATAATGCATTACAATTTAGGATTACCTGAATCTGGATAAATCAAACCAGGTTTTCATAATACATTACAATTTAGCATTCCCTGAATCTAAATATATCAAAATAGTTTTTTCAAAATGCATTTTAAAATAAAAATATGTGTATTTACTTAGAAATGTGTCTATAAAACTTTGATGTTGTTGTAAAGGAAAACGTTAATTTCTCAGAACCTAGCTCTTCGTATAAATTGTCTTATAACATACTTATTTATTCATAAATCCACTTGAGATGTGTCACATAATCTGTCTGTTGGACTATAAAACAAACTGTAACCGAAATATATTTATGACATTAGACCAACATTTTGATTTTTTACCGCTAATGTTGGAACATTTGGCATGTTTCTATTGTTAAACATAAAAGTCAAAACCATGTAGCTTTGAAGTATTGATGTAATACGATCACTAACGTTGGAACATTTGGCATGTTTCTATTGTTAAACATAAAGGTCAAAACCATGTAGCTTTGAAGTATTGAAGTGATACGATCACTAATGTTGGAACATTTGGCATGTTTCTATTGTTAAACATAAAAGTCAAAACCATGTAGCTTTGAAGTATTGAAGTGACACGATCACTAACGTTGGAACATTTGGCATGTTTCTATTGTTAAACATAAAAGTCAAAACCATGTAGCTTTGAAGTATTGAAGTGACACGATCACTGATGTGGAACTGATGACAAGAACTAGACATCTGCCAGTGGAACAAGAGATGAGAAGAAGACGCTGGAGATGGATGTGACACGCACTGAGAAAACCTGTTGATAGCATTACAAGGCAATCCTTGTTGTGGAATCCACATGGTATGAGAGGTAAAGGAAGACCACAGAACTGAAAAAGAGAACTGGAGACGACATGAAGGGTTGAAGAGACATAGAAAGACCTTGAGCTGATAGCACGGGACTGAAAGACTTGGCATAAGTTTGTTGAAAGGCCCATGATCCTTTGGGAGTTGGAAAAAGAATGTAGCTCTAGGTCTGCTAAATTTATTTTTAAAAAGTGATCTATATGAAATTTTGAACGATCATAATAAAATTATCTTTCAAACTTTGAGTTTAAAACTTAAAAAAAAAAATGTAAAAAACCTTTGCAAATTGAAATATTAAAATCCAATGTGGCCGCCGTTGCCATGACAACCAATAACTCGATACAGTATTATTAAAATCTTTGTTAGACTAAAACTATTTTTGTTGTATGATCGGCCTGTGTATTTTAATTGGAACGTTGTAATTATTTATAAAAACATTTCACTGTAGCTTCTCTATTTAATGACGCATTCCAGTCTTCCAACCATGTTTTTTTTTTACGTAGCATGAATTCAAATATTTACTGGAACTAGCAGGAAGTTTGAAGGCGGAGTGTTTAGCTCTGTGACTGTCATTTAAATACAAAAAAACAAAAACAAAAATATAACACAATACAATAAAATAAAAAAACCAGTAAATAAACCGTACAGTACTTTTCGAAAAAGAAGCGCAAAACGAATAGAAAACATTCTCACAAAATTGCACTTGAGCTGTCGAACTGAGGTAGAAATGAGTTTTATTGAAATTTAATTTTTCATTACTGATGTTTTATTTAACATTGCTATATTTTAACGATAGGTGTTATAATAAACGTTGAAATGTGATACAGCGGTAGTACATGACTGTGTTAGAGACTATACACAATAATATATAAGATGACGTACAGTAGAATGACTAACAAAACGCAGCGCACATAAAGTTCAGTACAGATAAATGTATTTAGAAATGGGTAAACATGAAATAACAGACAATTAGCAATACATCAGCTGTGTATGATTCTTCCTTCTTACATACATTAAACAATTATTACTTAACTACTGGGTTGTAGGTGAATTCGTAAGTATGTGTAATGTAGTATAATATAATGCAGTGCAGTACAATATAATATGATATGATATGATGTGATATAATATAATATGATATGATATGATTTGATACAATATAATAAAATATAACATTATATAGTATAAAATAATGTAATATAATACAATATAATTTAATATAATACATGTTAGGAAACTATACATAGCTGTAACATATATCTTGGGTCGATCTCTTTTCCTCTCCGGCAGTATTTAGTTAATATTTTGTGTGTACTAAATTACTTGCAATTTCCGTGGTCGTCCATTTCTTTCTCTGCTATCAAGCAGATATTAGCTATTTTCTTACCAATTTTTACACTCCCTTCAGTGATAATTGACCATGTTTGCTTTGCGCTTCTCGACTTTGCTAAGATTAAGACGCAGGTAAAACCAAGATGAGCTCGGTCAATTTTCGTGTAGTGACTGCGTATCATGTTTACCTAGGAGTGCCCCGCGATAAATTATATAATTATCGACCTGTCGGCATGCACTCTGCGGAAACGAATGACATAATCATTTCCTGTACACCTTGTTACAAAGACATTACTTTATATGAAAGTAAGATGTTGTATTTGAGAAAACAATGCCGAGAGAGGATCGAATGTTTTCATTCCATATTTGGGAGACATGGCATTTGCAGTAACGCGCAGAAATTTCCACGTGGAAATAATTTGAATTACCCCACAAAACTCGCAAGTTTTGAAACGATTGCCGGGGGTTCGAAATAACGGGAAATAAATAATAAAATGTAGAATAGATATGTAGCAGGAACTCGTAAGAAACAAAGAAGTATAAAACTATAAAACGGAAGTGATAGACTCACGGCTACTCGAACCCAGGACTACCCAAACAGCACCACCACCGCGATACAGCTCTGCTTCATCGTTCACGCTCTAATAACCACAGTCATCACTCGAACAAAGCTGGCAGTCCGTCTGAGGCTTCTATCGTCACCATACAATTTCTTCCTCAACTGGGTTGGAGAAGGACACGCTGTCACCGTGCTCCTCTCATGGAGCCAACAGTCTCGGAGGTCATGTTCCACTGTTTGTTATCTTCACATGGGCACATATATGTGAATCTGATTATCAGTTTATTGAAAAGATGGTATTTGAGTCTCCATTGGCCGGTACTTAGTGTCACGTGACCAACCCCACTGCCAGTTAAGCACCACAAGTAATAAAAGCACATATGTCCTCTTGAACAATGAAGTGAGATATAGTTGAAAACCATGGAGACATTACGAAATTCCGCAATAAAACATCAGAAATTGTAGCCTGGAATAAACAGCACATTGATTGCTCTTTGTGAGCGTCCGATTGACAGAGTGGTTAGAGTGCTGGTCTCTAGCGGCAAAGGTGTTGGGTTCGAATCACAATACCAACACGCTGCAGTCTACCCAGCTTTAAATGGACACCTGACTCTGCTCTTTGAGTTAAGGAAGAAAAAGCCAGCGAGGAAGGGAACTGGTCAACCCACCTCTCGATGCTGGACCTACTATATTGAAATCTCTAACATTTCACTCTCCTACGGCAGTATCTGCTATATGATTCCCTTTACCTTTGTAGCATAAAGATCACTATATACCAAAATTATAACCATGCTTAAGAAACACTGCTTTGCTGTGAATGGGTCATAATCAACAACAATAAAAACATTGATCTAGTACAGTTTTCCGTTTTCTTACTCACACTCAATTGCTAAGTTTCAGTGTAAGTGTTTTCGGTTTTTCAGTGACCATAATTAAGGTATAAAAGAAGGGAGATAATATTAGGTGCAGCTAAATTTAGAATGATATCCCTTGCCATTGCGAGTTTAGTGTTAGTCACGTGTTGTACAAAAGTTGTAATTTCCGTGAAATGTGTGGATGGGATACGTTCGTTGTACGAGATATAATGTATGAACGGATATGTCTGAATCATATGATGTAAAAAAGTAGTAATTCGATTTGCTGAACGAAAAGAAGTCACAAGACAGGACAGTGGTAAAGAAGAGTAATTAGAAGGTTCTTGAGATTCAGAAATGCGTAACGCGATATTGTGTCTCTAACAAGTTAGTCCCTTAACAGGTACTGTCGTTTGAGAGTGTCGTGTTAGAGACTTTACTTACGCTAGGTCTCAGCCTCATGAGGTAAGGGTGACAAGTTCCATATCTTCGCACAAGATTACTCTTGGCAGTGTTGTAGATAGAAGGGTAATGACGCTTCTATCTCAAGATAGTTCTCACATGATATTTTTCAGAAATCAAGAACAATGCTGCAATGAAGAGTGATTTGATTCATTAGGTCTCCAGTCTTTGTATTTAAAAATGCGGGTTTACTTTTAAGTTTTAAAGTCGTCCAAATACTTCGATCTGTCTCTTATAATTTTGGAATTCTTAGTCCGATCCTTCTCTGGCTCCTGGTGAATTGCTTGTTTGACGTGGCGATGCAGTCTGATCTATGACTCCGATTTCGCTAGATTATATTGCCGATTCTCTGTTCAAATCCCAGATTGTACTTCCGACGAATTTGCCAATGGAAGTCAAAGTCTATTGCCGCTCTCAAATAAAGCCAATGGTAAACTCTTTAGACTATATGGGTCGGGGTGTTTAATCAAAATATCCCCCGCATGTTTTTTTATTACATTTAAAATTCCAACGCGTGACCTCTTTCTAATAAGGCGGTAATACTTCCGCTTGCATCTTTATGCAAACTCACAAACAAATCTGTGAACTCATTCCTGCCACAACATAATCTCCCCAGACAGGTTATCGATAATATTCACACCAAGATGGGCCAGCGAAATCGATTATCTAATTATCACCTGTGTTGGCGTAGATCCCCCAGACGGACCTCTCAGACAGACAATATGGATTTTTTTTCATCGATCGTTCGCGGCCAGCTTGGGTAAACACAGATCGTCTCAATCAAAGGTGGCTAGCCGACTCAAGTGATAAACGTAGTATTCGCTGCCCGGTCTAATTAACCTCGATAAACTACAGTTCACCTGGTGAAACGTAAATAATTATGGGAGCGGCGTCAGAGCAAACAAGGTAGGGCATAAAATACGCTGAAAAATAGAACTTCTTCTTCTTCTTCCTCGTTTGTCCTGAAAAGGACGTTGGTTGCGTTGTGTCCGTTTACAACAAAGCTGCGATATTTGCGCCTTTCTGCCGACACATCAGACTTCAGCACGCATTTTTTGGGACCGGGTTTGCCTTGTCACTTCGATCCTTACTCTCTCAGCCAGACTGCAATTATGCAGCCTATTTCCAGGACCACCACTTGGAGGTGGAGTAGGGTCTTTGTCAGCTCTGGTTCGCTGACCCTGATGCAAGCAGTCAAGCTATGAGTCGCTGACTGCATTCATCTCTCTTGCTGCGTCTTCGGTCCCAAATAATAGAACGATGAATGAGGAAAAATGAAGTGATATTGCCGGAGAGAACGACAGTTATGAAATGTGCACCAAAATAATAGAACGACGAAAGAGAGAAAGAAGGGCGCCAAAGTCCATGCACGAACCGTTTTGTCATATCGTTCCATCAGAGTTTGGCGGTTTGTATAGAAGAGAACAGTAAAACAAGTAAATACCAGTGGCGGCTCGTACAAAGGGGTTGGTGGCGCCATACCACCGGAATTTTAAATTTCAAAAGAAATTTTTTTTTTTTGGGTGTTTTTTTTTAAAAAGTAACAAAGTGTCACGGGTTGCCTCCCCTTGCTCTGCAGTAGTGGTCCAACAGTGGCCAAAACCTAGAATATCTAATGTGGGTCTTCAAAGGTATCTACCATTGCACAAGATTACTCTTTGCAGAGTTGTAGATAGAAGAATAATGATGCTTCTACTTCGAGGGAGTATTCAGAAGATATTTCAGAAGTCAAGAACAACGGTGCATGAGTCTTAGCACGTTAACTTTGTATCTGTCCCGCCGCCTTTTACGAAGATGGAAATAAACGACTTGCTCGTTTAAGTCCCCAGCTGATTTAATTCTGCGAAATTCCTTTTATTAGCTCGATATAGATATGTATATATATTCATGAATATATACTAGAGGTTCTAGATCATACATACGCCAATCTCTCTGTAATTATTAATTCAACTATGAATTTGTCAAAATCAATATACACAAATTTAATGCTCAATTACTTTGAAACAAATGTACAAAAATATTAAATGATAATTATGAAAAATTATGGTCCATCATAGATCTCGGTTTAGGAAATTAAAATATAATCTTTTGAGGTGGCCTGCTAAACTTATAACTTAGCTTCCAAATTGCTGAAATGTTGGTGCTGCTGGTTCCGTCACTTCGCCTCTGTGGCAAAGGCTCTTCCCCAAAGGAATCTGGAGGTAACCGCTTCTGGTCAAGGCGTGGATCTTCACCACCCATGGAATAGAGGTTTCACGTGTCGATCTCAAACTTCGAACCACAGACTAGTACAACTGGTAACGTGGGTAGAACCTCAAATGGTCTCTCCAATCCGTACCACCAACTTTAGGTTGAAAAAAGAACACATTCCGCTGCTAAGTATTTGTTTTCCTGATTTAGATCAGGCGCCTTTCCCCGCTGTCCATCACCGATATTTTTTTTATCAGAATGTGAACTCTCCCTGAGTGTATATCATATAACTCCGGGGATGAGATAACAAAATCACCATTCTTTTAGTTAATGTAAAAAAAGTTAGACTAGATAGAGATAAGTGGCTTGTGCTTGACGGAACAACTGTAAACACACATACAACTCATTACAAATGATAATATACATATGATGTCATCATCATCCACTTCCTTTCTCCATTTGGATTCTGGGTTTACCTCTGCTTTTGGTTCTTCCATGAGAACTAGCAAGAAGCAATCACCAGCGTTTGCTGTGGTGGTTCATAAATGTATCCTTTTTACATGCTGAGGTTGCCAGCCTTGTATGAATCTGCAACACTCCTAGCTAGTATAAACCAGTAAAATTCAAAATATAAAATATGTACAACTCACCCTAGAAATTAGGCAAATCTTAGACGTCTTTCTCAGGTAAATAGTCTTGGCAACTTAACACAGATGCTTCGAACACACGTCTGGGATATTATTTCTTATTCTAGAATTTTTCTGTGACTTGTGAGTAGTTTGTGTAAGAGTCCGGTTCCGTATTAATATTGGCGAGTTTTCTTTTCCAGTGGATAAAAGATGCTCTAATACGTTTTTCCGTTCCTAAAAATTCAGAATTGTGACTATATTTTTCTATGGCAAGATCCGAGATGTCTACTTGTGACGTTTTTTGGAATGCAGTGCCGCATGTCAAACTGTTCCTACGTTATATCTAAGTTCCCGGCCCGCGCTTCCACCTTGCATTTTCTGACAAACTTCCAATCAGCGTGGTTGTTTGTTGGCGCCTCAGAAGCCAGCCAATACATTCAAAGTCCATATTATGAAAACTTTTGCTCATGCAGTATTTTGTATGACTTATGCGTTTGAAAATTTTAAACAATCATTCTCCGTATATGGAGTTGCTACATCCGACAATTCTTGGTAATGTTTACGTCACAACTTTTTAAATTTTTCCTGTCGAATCTGAAGTAATTATGCAATCTTAGCAAACACTTCGTGCTCGCATTTACCTGGAGTCAATGTGGTATTATCACGGTTTAGGGCCTCAATTAATCTCTCAGGGATGGGCGATACGCTTGTCTGGCCCGGTCATGCATCGAAGCGTGAAACGTGAACAATGACAGTAGGATAAAAGAGAGTGCTAACAACAGAATAATTCACCTTATTCAGTATGCACAACAAATGTAGTTCAATACTGCCGAGAGGAAAAGACAGCGCACAAATTATGTCACACATATGAAAGGTCTCTATAAGGATTTTATAACCACTATGGTCCTACGCTGAACCTTCCTAAAGCTCAGTCTCTCCCACCTCTTCTTCCACTATTACTACCTCTCTTCCCCCCTCTTCCCCACCCCCATTATTCCTACTTCCTTAATGCGCATACGTCGTCGTCCGGTCCTTTCTGAACTCGGAAGATGACTGAGAGCATTCCCTCAAGAATTAGAAGAAACATTTAATGCGGTGTGTGTTTCACAAATCTAGACGTCCGCATGGCCAAGTAACTAGCAAGTCTTTTATTTTAAGTACATTAATATAGTTTAATTAATCTACCATGGTTGGGGGGAGGGGGGCATGTGACTGGCAGAATGGTTAGAGCGATGACCTCTCGAGGCAAAGGTACCGGGTTTGAAACACGGTGGCGTCACGCTCCAGTCTTCCCGCTGCAAATGAGTAGCTAACTCAGTTCTTGAGTTAGGGAAGGCAAAGGCAGCGAGGAAGGGAGCTGGTCACCCCACCTCTCCAAGCTGAACCTAGTATAGTAAAGTCTCTAACACTTCACTCTCCTACCACAGTATATGTTATGGGACTACCTTGACCTTTCTATCATGTCTTGACCCCCACACTGACCCAGCTAATTTTCACTTTTCGCATTTCGTGTAAATTTAATTGAGTACAGTATAAAAAATAATAAGTGAGTTCCTACACGTTTTTCTCTCTTTACTTATTTTTAAACTTTTATAGCTGTTACCATTCGTAATGGATGTTTACATGTCTGAATTCACGTTCGCAACCTCATTCTAATTGTTATAGCTACATATTCTAGCTCATCGAGGGAATCTATGCTGTAAACATCGTTCAAAAGTACAGACGCCGAAACGATGGGTTTTCCATTGTCAGACGGCCCACAGACTAAGCTGATTTCTCCTGTGTTCAACATCTAGAGTGACATTTAGCCACCAATGTTGTGGCGATCGTGCCTGATTAGACAAGAGAAGAACCATTTGCGGCTGCAAAATCGATCTTGCCCGTTTGATTACAGCAACAGTGTGGTCGTCATATTACTTTGTGGTCGTCTTGTACTCTTGTGGTTGTTTTAGCAAAAGTTTGACATTTTTATTTGTTGTAGATTACATATCTTGGTTAACATTTTTTACATTACACGTCTTTGGTTAATTCTTTTACGTTATACGGCACGGCTCAACTTTTAACACAGCCTGCAGTCTGATATATTGTCACGCTCCAGCTTACCCAGCTGTAAATGGATACTTGACTCTGCTCTTGAGTTAGGGAGGCAAAGGCAGGGAGGAATTGAACTGGTCATCCCACCTGATAAAAGCTGGACCTAGTTTGAAGTCTCAAGCATTTCACTCCTCTATAGTGGTATCTGCTAAGGCACTAAACTTATCTTTACAGTCATCAGCTGAAGATTAACGCATATTTACATAAGTAAAGTGAGCGAAAAATGTCAGGTTTAAAATGTTTATGTAACGAAAGAACATGCAACACCACTGAGCAATGGTGATAATAAGCACTACAAGGGAAGGCAATATGGTCATCGGAAATAGTCCGTTAACCCGGTCCCACAAGTGCTTCTACATTTGAGATTCCTGACACTCTAAGTGTGATAGACTAACTTGGGTCACTGTGACGGTATTGCCTCCCCTGCTTTGCAGTAGTGGTCCAACAGTCGCCAAAACTCAAGAGTATCTATTATAGGCTTCAATGGAGTCTGTCTTTACACAAGATTACTCTTGGCGAACAGGAGTTACAAGAACTAGTGAAGCAAGTGAACAGTATAAGTCAGGAATATGGACTCGACATTAATATTGAGAAAACAAAAACTATGATAATTAGCAAAACAGACGATAAACCCACATTAAAGATAAGCGTAAATGAGAAAATCCTGGAACAAGTCAAGAGCTACGTATATCTTGGTCATATAATAACAGAAGATGGCAGATGTGAAACAGAAATCAAGAAGAGAATAGGAATGGCCAAAGCTACATTCAACAACATGAAACATATACTGACATCTAAACAGTTATCTCACAAATTAAAACTGAGAATAATAAAGTGTTATATATATTCTGCATTTCTGTATAGTGCAGAAACATGGACGATGAATAAGCATTTGGAGGAAAGAATTGAGGCTCTTGAAATGTGGATATATAGAAGAATGGGGCGTATCTCATGGAAAGAGAAGAAAACAAATAAAGAGATTCTACAAGATCTAGGTATGAAAAGAGAACTAATGAGGGAGATCAAAGTTCGGCAGCTAAAATACTTTGGCCACATAAAAAGGCATAACACCTTGCAGAAGACCATAATAGAAGGGAGAGGTGAAGGCAAACGTGCAAGGGGAAGACAGCGCTATAAGTGGGAAGATAACATCAAGAGATGGACAGGAAAGAGTCTATCAGAGTGCACCACCAAGAAAAGAGACAGAAGACGTTGGAGATCCATTACAGCGAACCTTCGTTGAGGAGATGGCAGCTGATGATGACTCTAGGCAGAAATATCGATAGAAGAGTAGTAAAGCTTCTATCACATGGGAGTCTTCATAACATATTCAGATAAGCGAAAACAATGCTCGCTGTCGCTAAGCACGTTAATTCTGTAATCTGCCGACCCTATTATGAAGAACTTAAGCAATGGTTTATTCTAGCTCGTTAAGCCCCCACCCTTGATTTAATCAGTAGAATTATTATTATAATGTATATATAGCTCTGTTTAGAGTGTTTAGTAACTTTGACTGAGACAAACAAGTAGTACATTTAAAAGGATTGAATCGAAGTTAAATTTGCAACATTACAAATAACAAAATTTAATAATCACTTTAAGTTTAACAGGTTAAAAGAAATAATTTGAATATTTATGAAAAGGTTTCATCACTTGATTGGGATTTAAATGAATAAAGGAGGTCACTTTTGGCAGCGGATATTTTCACTTAGCTGCCAATGGTAGTTTCTTCTCCCGCTGAGTCAGTTCCTTTCCACTCTGCTCTCGCTCGTCTCTGATCAAAGTTCAGGCGCCGCACGTTCCCAGAACGTTCAAGGAGTAACGGCTAAGTTGGTTCTGCGTCTGTCTATAAGACCCTCTTAACGTCAGTCTACTTCTACCTTCACTTGGTTCCAGAGATAGTACTTTCTGCTGGTACCACCAATAACTGGTAATATAAATAGAAACGAAACGCTCTTCTGAGTATGACGTTGTCCGACACAGTTATGTGCCCCCCCCCCCCCTGACTTTCTTGCCCTCAGAAAGTATGTATTTGTGGTGCTCAGCCTGGCTTTGCTATTCGCCTTCATCCTTGCCAGGTCTATTGTCGCAGCAAGCTCATTTAGCACTTTGTTGTGGCGCCAAGTGTATCGCCCTTGGCCTAATGACACCTTACACGCTGAGAGTACGTGTTCAAGTGTCTGCCTCCACTGGCACATGGGGCACTGCTCATCATCCGACTTTCCCCATCTCACAAGGTTTGTGGCCGACGGCAGCAGGTCATACATTGATCTAACAACGAAGCTGAGCCTAAGAGGTTCCATATGTCATATATCATTCCATGTCAAGGACCTCTGCAGGGCTCCTTCCCATGAAGTCCATTGGCCTTGTTGGACCTGCTGCACTGCTTTTTGCAACCTCTTATCATTCTCAGCTCCTCGTATCTCCTGAACTACCATGTCTCTGCGCTCCCTGCTTGATGCCTTGGACCACTAGCGGATGTTATCATGCCCAAATCCCCGTCTATTCGTTTGTGTGTATCCGATTACCTCTCTCAGTTTGAGTGACTCTTCAGCAGCATCAACAGCTTCTTCCACTCTCCACTTCCTTCCCGTTTTCAGTGTGGGCTGAATGGACTTAACCACGTCATCAGCTGACTCGCGTAGCATCATTGCAAGCCTTGCTTTTCCAACGTTGTACTCTTCAACAACTGACTTGAAGGGAAGCAGAAGTTTTGACTTTTTGCAGTACAATGCTACATCTGACAGACCTGGTGGTACCCCTAGCCATTTTCTCATGAACTTGTTGACCTTCTGCTCTATAGCTTTCACTGTACTTGTGCTTATTTCATATATAAGCAGTGGCCACAGCAACTTCGGTATCAACATGAACTGGAGGCACCACAGTTTGAACTTTCCCAGGAATCTGCTTTGTTCTATGATCTGTAGCCCTCTGCCTGCCATTTCTATTGTCTATTGCACTGCCTTCGAGTCTTTTAAAGAGGCATCGTACACCCTGCCAAGACTTTTAACAGGTTCTTCAATGACAGTAGGGATTCTTTGGTTGGAAACCATGAAGTTTACCTCTGCTGTCTTCCCTTTCCTAACTGATAGGCTTCTCGACTTCTTGGGTTTGAAGCTCATTCTGCACCAGCTGACTAGTTCATCCAGGCGTGCTAACATCCTCCGAGCCTGATGTTCATCTAAGGTCAGAATTGTTGTGTCATCCATGAATGCTTTGAGTGGTAACATGTGACACATTCCACCGAGCTTTGGACCTATAGCCATTCCTTCAGCCGCATTGAGGATTACCTGCATGGCCATCACGAATAGTATCGGAGAGATGGTACGTCCCATCGCAATTCCAACTTCAAGGCCAATCCACTTCGTTGTGTACTCTCTGGTTGAAAATCTGACAGAAAACCCTGCGAAATACAGCTTCAGCATTGCTGCAATCTCTTGTGGAACATGATACATTTTTAGGGCCTGCCACAACATCTGGTGTGGAACGGATCCATAAGCATTTGCTAGATCCAACCAGATTACATGAAGGTTTGTTCTGTCAGACTTTGCCTTTTAGATTGCTTCCCAGATCATTGTGGCATGCTCTAGACATCCTGGTGTACCTGTGTTATCTCCTTTCTGAATGGTAGTGTCAATGTACCCATTTGCCAGGAGGTATGTAGTGAGCCTTTTCGTTATCACTGAGAAGAATATCTTCCCTTCCACATTAAGTAGTGAGATTGGCCTAAACTGACTGATGTCTGTGGAATTTTGTTCCTTCGGGATGTAGACCCATCGTCTACGTTACATTTACATCTCTACTGTTTGAAAAGTGTTTACAATATAAATTCATTCATGTTTCATTTACATTTACACTTGTGGAAAAGTTTGAAACTTCTATTAATTTAAAATAAATATTTTCACATGGACATTTACTCTGGTTTAAAGCTTGAAAGCTTACATTAATTTTGAAGTGAATATGTTTATAGACGGAGAGCTGGAGAATTACAGATTAGGAAATGTCGAAATTGTCCTCTTTTCACACAACATGCCTAAGAAAAATTATCCGAATCTTTTGGCCGAATAACATCACCAACCAAGATCTGCTTACTCGGAGCAAGCAAGAGGACATGCACACCATCATAGCTGGCAGACGCTGGAGCTGGGTTGGCCATGTCCTCAGAAGAGACCCCGATGCCATCACAAGAACAGCTATGCTATGGACCACTGAAGGAAAACGAAAGAGAGGCCGACCAAAATCAACCTGGCGGAGGACTGTGGAGGCTGAGATGGAAAGAATGAACCAGAGTTG
>JAMPIV010003313.1:262500-389229 GCA_024509875.1 Oreohelix idahoensis
ATGTGAGAATGTACCCGCATACCACTGTACTTTAGAAATGTGAATGTTTTCGTATGCTTAAAATGGGATGATGTATTTTTTTTTTTTTCGTACGCCCGCTAATACTCGAGGCGAAATCTCAGGTTATTATTAATGTCTAACCTGACATTGATTTTACGTGAGTATCCCTTTTTTCTTGTACAGAGACAGGTGTTCCTCGCCATTCAGGCAGATACTCGCCGATTTCGGAGGTACCCATTAGAGCTGGGTCGGCTCAGGAGCCGCCAATCCCTGGTCGACGACACTCCTTCAAATGTCCTCGCCAGGTCTCGAGTTAATCCAGTCCAAATCCCGGTCGACGAAAAATCCTCAAAGCGGTGTGGTAACCACTACGCTAGTGCGGCTCTGGATGATGTATTTGAGAATAAGCAGATATACATTTTTTTTTAAACTGCTCAAAGACTTTTCCTGCTACAGAAGTGCGTAAGAAAGTGTTATTATTATTATTTCATTTTCCACCAAGAATGTATGGATATAAGCGAGAATGTCTTTATGTAATTTTTGTATTGTTGATTGATGACACATTCAAAAATACAGGTTAATTGTAGACGTTTTGACCGCATGAGTGAGTGTTGGTATACAGAATTTATTTATTTTATTTATTTATTGTTTTGTTAATTTTATTTGAATTATTTTTATTTATTTATTTATTTTATTTAACCTCTACACCTCACGGTAGAAGGAGAACGACTAAGTAAGTAAGTATTTATTTTATTTTTATTTTTTTTAAATTAATTAATTAATTATTTTTTTCCCAATTACTATCTTGTTTGTTTAAAAAAAAGCCTACTCATTTTTTTATTATGATTGCATACTATAAATGAATGCTGTTATGTTAACTTTATAATGTTGCATGCCTTTAAATTAATGCTTTAAGTAACATGTGGGAATGAAAGGATATATAGTATGCAAGATAAATGAGAGTGGAAGGGCAGAATGTTAGACGGGCCTGCGCGCCCAATTCTTAACCCTTCGAAAATAAAGTTCGTTCGTTCGTTCCCTAGTTTTTAAATAACGCGTTTTGCGAAGTACAGTATTTTGAAAAGTCACATGATGTTATGCATCATGGAGTCGATATCGTCTGCTGACAACTGTTTATGTTTTAACTGGAATATTTTCTGCGCGCCGATAATCGATCATGTTGTGTTTCCTTTCACAATTTAATTTATTAAATACACTTTTCTTACAACGTCATAGTATTTGGACGATTAGTGCTAAAATGTATTATGTGTTAAATATTGTTTTGGTTTGAGTATTATTTGTAGAGTCAGATTGTGAGTATGAAATGTCTTAATTACTGATAAACAGCGAAGCCAATGCCAGTGTATTGTATTGCGCAGGTATACCACCTGTGATGATGATTATTATATCGTCGTGTTTAGTTTAAACGTGGGCTATAAATAATACTGGAAGATAACCTTGTGAAATGTTTATAAAAGTTCAGGATAAAGGCATACATAACAATCTTAAACAAACTATGGACAGTAAGGGCATTTAGAAAAGAAATATTGAAAAGAAAAAAAAAACGTTTCCGATCATGATCTATTCACGAAAATAAAAGAAGTTTTGAAAATATGATTAGGAGTAGTCATGGGGATGATTTTTAAAAAAAATTTCAGCTGGAAAAGTTGAGAAAGACAAGGATTACGTCGCTTGACAATGTTAAAGAATAGGTGGAAGTAAGCTATGAATCACATATTATAAATGATGATAAGGGATATTAAAAGTGAATTTTTGTGCCTATCTATAGATAGTGAAAAACACGACAGTGCGACGAACGTTTTTTGTGTGTAGATTTTGTAGATTTACCATTAATTAGCACACATTTAGAGGTTCATTTTTTGACAAAAGTATAAAGTAAGGTCTGGAAATGGCTGGTTGACTTTATCTGAGTGTCTTGGTAGCAATACAAGCCACCTAACAGTCAAAGTACTATATCGTTTAGTGATTAAAAACAAACTGTAGAGAAATAGCATGAACTAGGTTATTTCTGGAAATCTTGTACTCCTCAGGGAGCTGAAGTGTGATAATAATTACGATGGTAATGATGATGATGGTTATGATGATTGTGATAATGATGATGGTGATGATGGTGATGATGATGGTGATAAGGGTGATGATGACGGTGATGATGATGGTGATGATGATGGTGACGATAGTGATGGTGATAGTGATAATGGTGATGATGATGATGGTGACGGTTGTGATGATAATGGCGATGATGATGGCGATAATTGTGATGATAATGTTGATGATGTTGAAGATGGTGATGATGATAATGATGCTGATGATGACGATGATCATGGTGATGATCCTGGTGGTGATGATGGTGGTGGTGATGATGGTGAGGATGACGATGATGATAATGATGATGATGACGGTGGTAATGATGATGGTGATGATGATGATGAAGATAGGTTGATTTGCAGGTTCAGGTCAGTAATATATGTTAGTATCGTGTGCTTCAGAAAAAAAAAAAAAATAGAAAAGTAATGGCGTGTAAAAAAATAAAAAATTTACAGAAGATTATGACAGCCAATATTCAAAATCAACATTTAAAGTCAACATTCAAAGTTGTCGTAGATTTTAGATAGGAGTATTAAGACTTGGGTTAGGTCCCTTCTGAATAGGTTGGAATGAGTGATAGATACCGTGAGAGCTGGTGAAAAAAACAATAGAATTTCCCACACGTGAGATGATAGAATGTGATATAGAAGCTGTCTTTGAGAATCGAGATAATCTTCTCTCTCTCACCTATCTTCTACGACCGCTTTTAAAGGCGTCAGACAGTCTAAACACAGATATATATATTAATATATCTCTATCTACTCACGGGCACGCACATATACGTGCCGACAGTTAAAACACACAGACGTGGGAAATCTATAACAATGAATATATATATATATATTATTTGAACGAGCTGACCAACGCACTGATTTAGTTCAAGAGAGATTTTTATTATTATCATCAAAAAAAAAAAATCTTCTCACAACACCAAAAAATACATCAAGGAAAAACATATACAAATAGTCATAAAATTTAAGAAAATGCTACAAGGATGATAGCCCGTTAGAATCTTACTCTAGGTTTAGCCCACAGCCCCGTTAAGAGAACAGACGATGGCCCAAAGAGTTATAGATACGTAGGGTTGAGGCTAAGAGGTTTCTTTCTTTCTCGTAAATGTATGGACAGAGTTGAATAATCTGATTTAGCCTAAGAAAAAAGAGAAACTCTAGCCTTTGTAACAAATTCTGCAGATTAAAAAAAGTTAAGACAGCAAATGGGTGACAATAATACCCCGGTAAAACAACACTCTGACCTGTGTACCCTCATTCATTCAGCCATGGCCTGGCTCTCACATACATATACTCACAACTTTGCTCGTTGCCTCTGTGAACATAATAATTCTAGGACCTTCACACAGACCCGAAAATGCAGTCCTTGACCAAGAAATCCCCAGTTCCAAAAGACGTACTAAACTCTCAGGGAACGATTCCTTGGGTGTTCTAATTTTTCGAATGTCTGATTAAGTCACATAAAATATGTCCAGGCACGAAAGTTAGCAGAGCACAATGTCATTAGCTTTGGATTCTAGGATTTAAGGAATGTCAGATCGGTGTCTTCTTTCAGGCAGGTACTATATTTGGTCACCACAATACTAGTCACAATCTCTGTCGGAATGTTAATATTCTTCTTGTAATATTCTCGCCGCCAGGCAGCATGTACATTTAAATTTGTGGAGCAATATGAACTGGCTCAAAAGCCCAATATATATTTCTAGTCTTTAGAAACCGTTAGTGGGATTGCTATTACTGTCTCTCTCTGATGGCTTATGCACTGTCAGACCCGTGTTACTTGAAAAAAAAACCCACGTGGTTAAAGATAGGAAATGTCTATGCTTCTCACAAATATGTCTCTCAGGCTACTAAACGCTGGCAAGTTGGGTACCACCGTTTCACTATATAAAAGAAAGAACACATATCAAATAATTTACATATATGTACTCAATATAACTTACATTTAAAACAGCAAGCCTACAGCTTGACTTATTATTTAAACTTCCGGTGAAATAAGTTATATAAAATCGATCATCAGGAATTAGGAATATGGTGCGTATTCCGTCACTATTCACTGATGTCGCATCTAGCATTTTATAAGTTTGATATAAAATATTATCGACTGAGTATTAGCCGTTAAATTAAATTCCTTATAGCTACTAGTTTTAGTAAGCTAAGATATAATTTATTATGTATTTCCACTGTATGCGTCACTAGAAAATAATACAAACTATAAATTTGGCACTCTGCGCAAAATCTAACTAATGAAATATGAAATAAGCGACTTAACACTTTATCATTTCACAAAATACTAGATATAATATATATTACCTCAAACACAGCACTACAGGGTATCGCACAGTTAAGAATTATACGCTTATATTTATGGAAGTCTAGAAGTACGACAAATTGTCGCAACAAACTAAGAAACTTCGCTTATACAGCTCTACTCTTCGCGAACCACCTGTCTACTGCGATTATAGAGAAAGAATGAAGATAAAGTTTCAAACTAGGTTTAATATTTTAAACCAGACAAAGGATGAACTATTATTTCGTAGAACGAAATGCTCTCCCCTTTCCGGCTTAAACGATACGTTTAACACCTAACATGTCGTAACTGCCACCTACTGACCAAGATGTACGCGTGTCAGTTTCAAATCTCAGACAACCGTCTGCTCTGGGCGAAAGCGGGTTGGCAGTTTTAGCACCTACGTTTGTGTCAGGTGAAACTGGTAGACCAAAAGTCTGCTCATGTCCAGCGAAACGAATTTCTCACACCCCAGGCCCAGAAATCCGGTCGGGCCGCGCTCTGACCGGGGAAACTGCAGACGTATGTCTGGCGAGAACTGTATATTCACAGCTATGGTTCGACCGGCAGAGACTGACATCTATGTAATAGAATTACGTATCCCAATATGAGAAAAACACAAGGTAAAGTTTGAAAATACTGGAGAAAATATTTTTCGCACCCGAGTGATGCGAAAAATACAGGAAAAACAAGTACGGAAAGATAATAAAATAAGAGGATTCGGGTGAGAGAATAGGAAGAAGATTTAGGCAATTTAATGATCAAAACCCACGTGACAAAAGTCAATATTTAAAGCCAACATTCACAAACATCTACTGTATGTACAAGAGAGCTCTAGAGAGCTCAAACAACAAATGAAAGAAGCAGACAGAAAATTAGCTCGCAGTTCTAATTTACTCACTCGTGTGTCTGTAAAACGGTAATTGTGGTAAACAAGATAACAAGAGTTCAGTAATACTTCGTTCTATTACAAAAAAGCAAATGTACACATTTTTTATTATGATGAACTTTTAGTACCTGCTGCTATGACTCGAATAACCGTTAATCAGGGATTTGATTACTTTACTTTTCTTTTTAAACGTTATTGTTACTGTTGAACATAATCGCTATCATTGCACTCCTAGCAAACCCACTGGTGCTCAGTCTCCCTCGGCATATGTTGAAGGATATGAATGCTAACTGTTTCTGGTTGTATACACGACGGTTGCATCCTCTCATACATCCATTCCCTGTTAGCCATACAAGTGATGCCGAATTCCAGCAATCTTAGCTGTGGTGATTCATCTACTGCAGTGTCGTTCTCTAACAGGCGATCATTAATTGTCTTTAGGATTTCTCCCTTATCCATATCCAGTGTTATCACTATGGATGCTCTCGAAGCTAGTCTGCCAGCTCTTATTACCGCGTACCCCTGCATGATCAGAACAGTATATCCACACCAGTTCCCGAAGCTTCGAAGCTTCTGTGCATGTTTTCCATTCATGCCATAGCCATCCATTTTGAACCTTTCGAAGCATAGACTGAGTGTCTGACACAATAACTGCCCTTGTAAATAAAGTTTTAGACAACCACCTTAGGCTGCAGTAGCTGCCTCTTCCTCCATTATTTCTGGAGGTTGTTGTAATATAAGTTCCAATCTCCTCGGCGAAAATCCTTCCATTTAGTCTAGAGAGAAGCCCCATCCTGATTTCTCACCACGGATTGGTTTGGTTTGGTTTGGTTTGGGTTGGTTTGGTTTGGTTTGGGTTGGTTTTAAGGACTATCTTCATTGCACACGGACTACTCCACCAGTGCTCCGATCTCCTCCCTTAGATCACACAAGGAGGAATTCAGCACAGTACACGAACTCCGTAGCACCGGCGAGAATCCCAATGTGTGTACATAGGAATCACACATTCTATAAATATTTTTTTGTTGTGGGTAGGTTTCTAATTTTTGCCAGGGCAGTGGCCTGATAGGCCCACTCTTTACGATTTCCAACTGCCGTGTGATTTTTAACGTGCACACAGGACTTCCTGTTTTTTCACCCTTATCAGAGAAGGCTAGGCACCCGATCTCACTACCCAGGAGACCAGGGGGGAGCATGACATCATTACGACTTCACGGCCCTTCAGCAGCTACTGCTATGGAATTACCTTGACCTTTTTGACGTGTATGATTTTTCTTTTCGCTCTTTAGGGATCATGGAACCACTCCTGCAGCTACCCCCGCACTCCCCCTTTTCAGGAAGCCTACACAAAACATTCACATGTTCTTACAGTGATGACTTCTGTATCACTTAGTTTGACATGATGTGGTTGCCCGCCCCATGCACCACCTCCTCATATTGGACGCCTTGTACGACTTTCCATAGGGAGTAGTAAGCCTATTCTTTGGCTTAGAAGAGACCCTCACCCCCCGGGGAGCTACGCGGGGTTTTTAACGTTTTTGATGTATAGTTTCGTTAAGATCTTACCTGAATGCGGTTTTTATATTAAAGAATGTGTTAACATTGCTATTTTGTTGGATGAATTATGAAGGCTTGATTATGATGATGACGATGATGGCACAGATTATAATAATTTTGAGGATGAAGTTAGTAATGACAATAATGACCATTTTGATGAATACTATAATGATGAATAACATGATTGCACAGACCAGAACGATCACGTGGACAATGATAATTGTGCTTATGTTTTGGTTTGGTTTTAAGGACTATCTTCACTGCACATGGGCTATTCCATCAGTGCTCCCATCTCCTCCCTTGTGCTTACAACAATCTTGAAAGAAACGATAGTATTCTAGTGGTAATGATAATGAAGAAGAAGTCATCGACAAGTATGCTGTTAATGAAACTTTAATGACGCAACGACGATGCCAGCAACTATCACCGAACAACACTTCTATATTTTTTCTGGCTGGTATTAAAAAGTGATAATATTTGAATTATTTCATCTCTCCATCCGTTCCCTTCACTTGCTCCCCCTTACACAAATACACCGTGTGTTTAACGACATATTAAAAAATCTAAATGTCAAAAATGTCATTGATACTCTAGCAGGAACTCTTTCAGCCCCAAGTAAAAAAGTGGGTATGGCCCAAACAAAAATGGCCACCCCAGTGCGTTTTTATTGTTGTTGTTTGGAAATAATTTAAAAAATGTTCATATGCATAAATAACTTTGTTGTTATATATGAACAACATTTCCGGTCGGAAATGACGTCTTGGGTTGTTAAAATTAGAAAACAGCTCTAGACAGGAGCAAAAGATACGAAAGCCACTTAAATGGCTCACGGGTCAAATGGGTCTAAACCCTATGCCATTATAAAGTCGATTGGGACTTAAGGAGGTCAAACATAGACATCAAAAATTTCCCAGAGTTCACTGAGATTTACAGGCCTAGGTCAAGGAAAGCAATAAAGACCTCTTATCTTTTTTTCCTCTTATCTGATTTAAGTATTGGTGAGGGATAGGACACACATTGAGCAAACATGTTGATAGGACACACATTGAGCAAACATGTTGATAGGACACACATTGAGCAAACATGTTGATAGGACACACATTGAGCAAACATGTTGATAGCATTACAAAGCAGTCCTTATTTTGGAATACCCAGGAAAAGAGAGGCAGACGAATAAAAAACAAACACATACGGAGAAGAGAGCTGGAGGAGGAAGTGAAAACTAGGATTATGATATGGAAAGAACTTGAGCTGATGGCACATGACAGAAGGACTTGGCGTGTGTTTGTTGAAGGCCTATGCTCCTTGGGGTGCTAAAGGGTATTAATTGCTTGATTGATAGATTTTATTTAAGTAAGCCCAAGTCTAAAATTATAGAGAGATCTTGCATGGATGGCACATCACAGATGGCTAGAGGTATTTGTTGAAGACCTATGCCTTACGGGTAGCTGATAGTTAATGAATGAATTATAACTTTATATTTCTAAAATCCTTCTTTACGTTCTTCAGTTTTATTCTGAATTTTCTTGTTACCGGTACATTGTCGCAGTTGCAGTCCGTTCCTGACCAAGTTTCCGTAAACAATAACACTGTCTCTAAACCTCCTGTATATCAGTAGGTAGCCAATTTGATTACGAACATTGTTTCCTGGGCTTATCCGCCTCCGCAGGACGTCTGGGTTGTTGTCTGAATCAGAGAATTTATATTATCATGTCACGTTTTCTCGTCCACTTTACCAGGAACCTTGACTATTTACGTCTTCTCGGTGGTCTGTATAGGGATTCATTTTATGTATTTCTTATCCCCAACATATTGAGTATTACTTAATAGTTTCCAGTGTTTATGTACTTTTCGTATTGACTGTACTTGTAAAGGAAATTTACAATTTAAGATAATATATCATGTAACGTGAATTACTTTCTCTTTTGCTGTTTGTTTGTTCTTTCCCCTTGATATGCTTTCCTTTTTGGACAAACATGGCCCAGAGATATCAATAAACCAGTATAAATTCGTTTGCAGCTTCCCTGAGCTAATCTAGTTTATCGTTCCATAAATCTAATAGAATACGACTTCTAAAGGGCTACGGACTTCTAAAAATTACCTACTAAACCTGAGGCAGTGAATTTCCGCACTTTTTGTACAGACGTCTGATAAGAACGTTGAGGTCTTTGCATTATTTTTAGCAGCTCGTTCTAGAATACCAATGAAGCTCATAATTTAGCAGCAGACAGCTGGAATTTGATTATGTAGAAATACGCTGGGCATTTCTTGGTCGGCAGAACTCATCAACAGAATTAGTTTCCATATCGGTCAAAGCACTCAAAAATTTGTAAGCAGCAAGAAAATAACAAATAAGGATAAGTAATTAAAATAATGTCAAAGTAGAAACAGCACCTTAAACAGGAAGGAAACAAATTAATAATTTTATCAGTACTGCACGGTTATAAATAGCCTATGAACACTTAGAACAATTATTCTAAACCTGTGGGTCTACGACAAGGACTGAGGGTCTGCAACGTTCTGAGGAAGCATTTTTCAACATATTAAAGGTAAAATCATTTAAAATCGAGCGAACTGCTTGTACAAACTCAAATCGCTATCTTGGCAGTCTTCATAAGGGAAGTAAATAGGGGATGTGAGGGATTTTGGATTCTCTTGATTCATTTAGACATACGTAAATATTATAGTAAATACGTTTCAATGTCAGTGTGTATGTGTGTTTTTAATAGATGTATGGCTGAAATCGGGTATTTTAAAACAATTTTTCCCACGAATAGAAAACGTGATGCCTTTTGTCACACCATACCTGCGTGTTTTTGCATTTTCAGCTCTGGCCCATGTGAAAAAATAAATACAGGAACAGACTTAGCGTGGAGCCTGACCTGCGATTTAAAATATCGTCCCAGGTGCCAGGCATTAGAAGCTTGCAAGTACGAAACAATATCCATCCCACTGAACTAATAATGTTCCAGTCTGATTACTGAAGAACTTGAAATAAGTAAATAAATAAAATTATTACTAAGTCACAATTTTAGATGACCTGACTAAATAAAATACTGTTCTTTTTGCTGTGTAATAAATGCTGAGACCTGTAATACATGCACAATATATGTACATGATGTAAAACTAATACAGTAAATTGTAGTTCTATTTTTAGAGGCCGCTTATGGGTGTTAAAGAGGGAGTGGCCTCGACCTTCATATGTTTGGGAACTGCTGGCTTAGAAAATAACAGTTTAGATTTAAAAAAAAAAACAACATTCTACAGAGACTAAAAACTTAACGAACTCTAGAACTGCACATCTGGCCATAGTAGCCATCTTTCAGCTGGTTGCTTGAATGATTCACGCTACTGAGGCCTAATGTGGGGACTACTGATTTCCCGGAATAGGTAGAGGTAATCAGTTAGCAGAAACTACCGTAGCGGAATGAATTGTTAGGCACTTCACTACACTAGGTCCAGCTTGTTATTAGGTGTGGTGACCAATTCTCTTCCTCGCTGCCTTCGCCAGTTGTCGAGCAGAACAAATACTCATTTAGAGTAGACTGGAGCGAGAAGCTTCCAGATTTCGGTTCCAGAGCCGAAACTGTGCCGTGAGAGGAAAGTGCTGTAACCGCTCAGCCAACTGGACGCCGATGTCACGAACACAGATTATTTCGCTCTGACAAAAAGAGACAAACTAAAAACGAGAAATAACAACGAAAAAACACCACTAAATACACTCAGCTCCAAGTTTCTTTCTCTAGCCGGTCAATAACTGTTATGTGTCCGTGTTTTTTTTTCTGCCCTGAAGGTATCCTGTTGGTTTGTTTGTCCGTCTGGGGTATTCAGATTTTGTTCTTCTCATTTACTTAATATCATTTTGTTTTTGCTACCAGTTCCCCTGCCGTTCTGTCAACACGGATATCTTTCTACCTATTTGTTTGTTTTTTCTGTTCTGTGACTAGTTCTGGGTCTTTCTATGTATCCCTTATTCATGATACTGTCCTTTATTTAGAAGAAATAGTCTTGGAAATGTTTAATGGTAAGAAATTCATCGTCGATAAATAACTACCTTTTTTAAATCGTTAATTCTGTTATCGGTCAAACTAGTATTTTACTTATGAGAATTTTATTGTTTAGTGCAAATGGAACTAGACCCGAGAAGAAGACGTCAGGTGTGAATATGACCTTCACTGAGGACAGTATTACAATGCAGTTCTTATTCTGACACCCCAATGGTAAAAGAAGTACAGGGAGAAACAAAACCACATGGAGAAGAGAACTGGAGACAGACAATGGAAGGGGTCAACAAAACGTGGACAGATTTTGAAGGGAATTATGCAGGATTTGAAGGCTTGGCGAGAGTTAGTTGAAAGCCTGTATTCCTTTGGGAAGGATGATAATGATCATTATGCTTTTATTGTTATTGGTTGGCTTATTCCATCTTCAGTCAAGTACGAGTATTATTTAGCTCTTAGACTTCAAACAATTACAGCTTTAACTGTTTCTTAGCACGAGCTCCGAGACATGGAGACAGAGAGAACAATTACCCGTGTAGGTCTCGCGCATCTCTGAAGAGTCAAATAAAGAATATAACTTCTGCATCCTCATGCATGTTGTGATAAAGTCACTCAGTTTGAACCCCTCGCTCAAATCCTGAATCTAATAACAGCCTATAAATACTACTACTATTATACTTGTACATTTTTCAGAACAGGGGCAAATTGCAGCAAAGAATTGGACACACTAATAGATTTTTTTAAAACTAACGTACTATGAAAATCTATTAATAAAAACAGCCTTAGCGACGGTTGTTAGGGCACATTTTTTCCCCTACCGCCAAGGTTTAAAATAAAGCATTTGAATCTTTTACGGCAAGCGGGCAAGTCCCACCCCAAAAAACACACACGCTTTTTTTTTCTCTACTCGTACTATTGTTATGAACGACCGCTAGACAGTTGGCAGCAAACCAATTTTTTTTTTATCACGATTGAAGTGAGAGGGAGAGGGAAAGGGGTGGTTTAAAGTGACAAAATCCAGCCTAACTTGTAATTTTGAAATTGAAACTAGAACGCATGAGGGCAGAGAAAAAAAAGGGGGGGGGGAGGGGGGGGGAAGAGGAAACTCAGATAATTATTTCTTCGGAAAGAAAGAAGAATACAGAAATTTTTTTTTTTTTTTTTTTTTTTTTTTTTTTTGCGTACGCCCGCTAATACTCGAGGCGAAATCTCAGGTTATTATTTTATGTCTAACCTGACATTGATTTTACGTGAGTATCCCTTTATTTCTTGTACAGAGACAGGTGTCCCTCGCCATTCAGGCAAATACTCGCCGATTTCGGAGGTACCCATTGCAGCTGGGTCGGCTCAGGAGCCGCCAGTCCCTGGTCAACGACACTCCTTCAAATGTCCTCGCCAGGTCTCGAGTTAATCCAGTCCAAATCCCGGTCGACGAAAAATCCTCAAATGCCGTCGCCCGGGTTTGATCCTGTATCACCCGGTCGCCAGAGCGGTGTTGTAACCACTACGCTAGCGCGGCTCCCGAATACAGAAATAAAAAGGGATGTTTGAAAAGTTATGATAATATTGTTTATTAAAAGATCATATTATTCCTTATAATAAATTAGAGTGCCTTATAAAACAGTATTGTGTTCAGAATAAATAAAGAGAAAAATTTACAAAGATGAAAATGAAGATAAAGAAGTAAATAAAACCATAATAGCTAGATAAAGGACAGTGGTCCGGTTAATAATCACTTTTCACATTTAAAATCGCACAAATAATAACAGAGATATTGTAGAAATAAGAAATTGAGACAAGCAGACAGACACACTGAGAACCTTTCTCAATTTAAAAGTTACATTTTCGAACGCGTGGTTTGAAAAAAAAATCTAATTGGCTTGACTCATTTTGATTGGGTACTACTAGAGTAGAGGGGAGAAATAAAACTAAAGCGTGGCCAAGCGTAAGCTGCCATTTGAATAATATTTTTGAACCTAGTAGATTAAGATCAGCAGCTGAGCCTTGTGTGACCCATTGCCTTTGCGTCTGGACGGCGGCTATCAATCTTTGTGCCCATTGATGGCTAGTTAATCTTTACTAGTGTGTGAAATATTCATTGATTGCGGTAAGAGAAATGATTTATTGATATCTTTTATTATATGGCCAGCCTAGATAAGGCGCCCAAAAATTTTGTGGTGTGCGACATTGCCATTGGAAAAGACTTACGACATCCAAGAAGCACATGCCTAAAGCAGTCTTAGAAAGAAGTGTAATTGGATTTGAATATTAACATACAATAAAAACATTACGACAGTAAGTCAAAAGGCCACTGGCAGTCCTTTACAGTGTCACAGTGTTCAAATGACACATGAACACCTACTTAGAATGCCTGGAAAAAAAAATATTTACAGGTTAACAGAAGGAGAGTGTATTCCACACCTGATTATATGGAAGAAAATAAATGTTTGAAGTGACAGTGGTGTTGTAGCCATATGGGGAGAAGAATGTAAACACTGGTAAAAACTGTCATACAAAACTAAGGTGGATGATATGGGTTGTCGAGAAGAGCTGACTCTCTTGTATTTTGTTTGAATGTATCATTAATAATTTGTGGACTCATAAAATAAATATGATGTTAAGAAGGGACCATAACCTTCTCTTTCAGGGTTATATTGTACTATACCCAACACGTGAATTCCTGGCGAGGCAGACCTAGTGTGCGAGGTGGAAGCTGCGTAGTCTATTGCAAGCCCCCTGCCACATGTACTTCCAGGAAGTGTGAGAGACTGATAATTATATTGAAGATCTACATGTCAGCACTGTCAACATCATCTAAGTTAAGTCCAGGTTATCTGGCACTCGAGGACATATCCATATACTGTTTCCACATAATATTCAGACTTGTACGAGAGGGGATGATGATAAACCCCAACCCCTCCAGATAGTACCCAGTGTTAATATAAGACAGTTGGGATACACAAAACTTATTAGAGTAGAATTACTATTCATGGACAGAATGTTCACTTTATGTAATTAATTGATGTACATAACACTTTTCTTTGATTGATTTAACAGTCCTGTTCCAGAAAAGTTAGGTTCAGGACAAATTAAATTGTAATATAATATTACCAAAATTTTAAACCAAGTCTTACTTACTTTGATATTATTGAGTTATATCTGTGTTTGTTGAATTAAAGCATCACTATACTCACATTACCCTAGACACCTAGCCATAATAATACATCACAACTATAAAATATTACCCAGTGTGTGATCAGAGAGAGGTAGCGATAGGTCCCCTGAGAACACACCATCATCAACTTCAACTATTAGACTCAGGGTCCTACATGGCTTGACCTCACACTGGTGACACGTATATCTACTTATTACTTTCTATAACATCTATAACCACTCAGGCATCATATCGCCACACATGTCGTACAAGGCAATTAATATGCTGCTGTGCACGGGACTCGCAAATTCATCATCTGAAACAAATTGGAACAGAAACCACTGCTGCAAGTACACGTGAATGTTTGGTGCAGGCTTCCTGCAAGATGACCAGCTGTAATGGTGGTTCAATGCTCTGAAAGGGGGGCATAACAACTGATGATGAAGGGGAAAGACATATACGATTGCAATTGCTTCCCTTATCCAATGTCTGTAAATCGCAGTGAACTCTGGTATATGTTTTGTGTCTTGGTTAGAGTTAGGAAACATGAATCCTGCTAGAAGTAGCATTTAGATGTTAAATATGTCGTTAAACAAACTACGTATTCTAGAAGTATCAATTACTTTTCAAACATTTAGAAGTTAAATATGTAGTTAAACTAGCTATGTATTCTAGAAGTATCAATGACGTTTCTGACATTTAAATGTTAAATATGTCGTTAAACAAACTACGTATTCTAGAAGTATCAATGACGTTTGTGACATTTAGATGTTAAATATGTCGTTAAACAAACTATATATTCTAGAAGTATCAATGACGGTTCTGACATTTAGACGTTAAATATGTCGTTAAACAAACTATGTATTCTAGAAGTATCAATGACGTTTCTGACATTTAGATGTTAAATATGTCGTTAAACTATAAGTGGGAAGATAACATCAAGAGATGGACAGGAAAGAGTCTATCAGAGTGCACCACCAAGACAAGAGACAGAAGACGTTGGAGATCCATTACAGCCAACCTTCGTTGTGGAGATGGCAACTGATGATGATGATGATGATAAACTATGTATTCTAGAAGTATCAATGAAGTTTCTGACATTTAGATGTTAAATATGTCGTTAAAGAAACTATGTATTCTAGAAGTATCAATGACGTTTCTGACATTTAGATGTTAAATATGTCGTTAAACAAACTATATATTCTAGAAGTATCAATGACGTTTGTGACATTTAGATGTTAAATATGTCGTTAAACAAACTATGTATTCTAAAAGTATCAATGATGTTTCTGACATTTAGATTTTAAATATGAAGTTAAACAATCTATGAATTTGTGCAAGAGGGAGTAGAGAAGAAAAGGAATGGCGAGATGAAATGCTGCAAATATTGTCACTTTTAATACCAGCCACAAAAAACAGAAGAAGCATTATCCGATGATCGTTATTGGCATCGTCAGCGTCATTACAGCCTCAGAAACTTCATAATTGCCGTGGAGATTTTCTTTAACATCGGTTATCATTAGAATCCTCTTCATTTTCCCTTTCAGCTATGTCATTAACAAATTTATCATCATATTCTTCAATATTATCATTGCCATTAATTTCATTTGTGAAATCATCATTTTCGCCATTAAAATATTCATCAAATGGTAGTTGAGACATCAATAATTTTATCATCATTGTCATGGTCACATTACTACTATCAGTGCCATCATAACTGTCAGCATCATAAATGCCATCATCACAATTGTCATCATCATAATTTTCGTTGTCAAAATTTTCGTCTTCATAGTTATCATCATCGTAAGTGTTATCATAATAATTTGTCATCATAATAATTGTCATCATTATAGTTATCATCATCATGATTGTCATCATCATAATTAGCATCATCATAATTGCCACGTGCGAAATAAAATAGCCCGCAAAAATAAATACACAGGTTACAGAGAAACAGTTTACAAAGTAAACATCAATTTTACCTGTACAAAAAGAAAGCGATTTGTGCCGATAATGAAGATGATGAAGAAAAAGACGAGGAATTACAATTTAAGAATATTTAATCTAATAAAATGGTTACGGTAACTTAACTGTCTGAAACTCTCATTAGTGATAAACACAGACTCGTGTATTTGTGACCGTAGACCATAGACGATATTCAAGGGATATAACCAGGATTCTGCGCTGATCTCGAGGGCGGTGGAGCAACAGAAGCTAATAGTCCAGGAATGAAAGTCAGGTCGAGGGCCTCAGGGTCAGGACTTCATTTTGCAGTCCGGAAATAAAATCGCTGCAACAGCTCTTGTCCACGGCTTTGATTAGCAGTTTGGTGGCGGTAATCGAGAATCACGCCATGTGAACTTTGATAAAAATCGATCAATACCTTCTGATAACTGTCTTTTTTAAGTTGTTCCCACAGGACAGGCAACAAGGTGATTGGGTTGCGTTCTACCCTCTGTTTCTCTCTTTATGTCTCACTTTCATTCCGCAGAAAGATACAAATCTATGACGACATTCTGTTAAGACAAGGTATCGTCAAAGGGTAAGTATCTTTTACTTACTCTTTTCTGTCAGCGGCGATGTTAAGTGTATATGGACACGAGTTTAGTTCTTACGCTAGGTATCATCTTGTAAATTAGAGCCAATCTCTTTACCAACACGATACCGCCGACGGTAATGTATGTAACAACCAGCATTGATTAAATTAAAAAGATTATCAGTACTGGCAATGTTTAATATTTATGAGATTTTCAAATTGTTGTTATTCCCTCTGTCCGCATCACAACCTCTGTCTCCCTGTCCCCCCCTCTCTCTCTCTCTCTCCTCTCTCTCTCTCTCTCTCTCTCTCTCTCTCTCTCTCTTTCCCCCCTCTCTGGCAGGGAAAATTGAATTGCTGTCTTGATATTAATTTCTATGGTTCAATACCAAGTTTTGATATTTTGTATGTGTTAGATTAGTCATGTCACAATATTTCTCATCTTGGAACAAAGAAAACTGATGGTAGACCGAGCATATTCGACTGTACACAACGTGGTACGGGAGAATGGAGATTAAAGATACCAGACTGTACACAACGTGGTACGGGAGAATGGAGATTAAAGATACAAGATTGTACACAACGTGGTACGGGAGAAAGAAGACTAAAGATATTAGGCAGTATATAAAACATGGTACGGGATAGATACGACTGGCGATACAAGAATCTATAAAACGTGGTACAGAGAATGGAGATTAAAGATACCAGACTGTACACAAAAGAGTCTGACAGCTAGCAAACAACAAAAATTAGGGGGAAAAACATCAGAGACACGGACATTTAGGACAGCCATCATTTCTTTAATCTAGCAATATCGGACTTGATACAAATGATATAAATATGCTTTCCTTCTTTCTCTCTGTCCCCCTCTCTCTCTCCTCCCCTCTCTCGCTAACTTCATATGATGTATACTTTGGTGTGATGAGTTATATGTAAAAAAAGAGAGATACAATTTTCCTGCATACAAATTCTCTGCTCACATTTTCCTATTTATCATTTTCGTCATCGCTATTTCATTGTTCCTACCGAATTCTCAAAATCAGGAACAATCTGTGCTTTCATTTATTTTTTAGATGGGAACTCCTAAAGATTGCAAAATTATCTCCAACGCCGGGGATGATTAATACAATAAGAGTGCAAAATCTTAAGGATTGCTAGCAGGCGATTTTGAGCATGCGCAGGATTTTGATATTGCTAGTCAAGAGATTTCTGCACACGAAATAAAAGCAATCACGTTGTGATAACATGCTTAAATTGGTATTACAAGTACTATTTAATTATAATTTATAATAAAATAAATTTACGTTATAATCTTTCACATATAATAAGTGCACCACATAATACGTATGTTGTCTCACAGTGTTATTGATTAGTTGTGAATGGCGATAAGATGTAAATAAATGCAACGAAACAGCTGGTGAACACAAATTTATAACGATACGATGCTAATGAATGCAACGAAAGAACTGGTGAACACAAAATTTATGTCAACATTCAGCTATCATTTCCAAACTTGGGCACTGAATGCCGACAAAGAAAGAGCCATGGCCGCTTGTGAAATAAAATGATTGACAAAAAGGCTAATAAAACAAGAAAAGACACAGCAAGAAACATTAGGACATCGTTGGAACAACATAAGTTCATTCCCCTTTTTACATGCTTTTCTTTAACTTCACTTGTATGTCACTTTCGTGTCACTTTAAAATCTTGCAATCGATTTTTCAATCACTTCCAGATGAGCAATAGCTCTGAAACTTGGCATAATTGTGTATTCCCGATGACAATACAATAATCAGTCAATTATTAATAATTTAATATTGTAATTATTACATTATGAGTAATTAAAGTTTTTCGAAAAGACATGTAAACAAATCAGGGGCCATAATCAAATTAATTAATTATTCTACTAAATCAAGGGAAAAAAAGTTAGTTGCTTATCCTTTACAGGACGTGGCAATCAACCCCAGCTTTTATTGGCTGTTTGTGATTTTTCTAGGCAATTTTTTTCATTCAGTAGTTTGCCATAAAATCAAGGGAAACAACCCAAATAATAAAATTATGAATCAAGGGAAAGTTCTATCTCTAGATCGCCTTCACATTGAAGAAATTGATTGCACCAAATTAACAGGCACAAAGCCATGTAATATTGACGATCTAAAAGAAATGGAGCGCTTAAGAAATTTTTAGACCAGATTTACAATAAGTAAAAATATTGTTTATGTTTTAGCATTGTCACGGATTGCCTCCCCTGCTTTGCAGTAGTGGTCCAACAGTGGCCAAAACTCAAGAGTATCTAAATGGGTCATCAAAGGTGGCTACCTTCGCACAAGATTACTCTTGCTGTAGTGGTTTATGAATATTCTATTTTCGTATGTTGAGGTTGCCAGCCTCATTTATAACCACTAAGCAAGAAAACATGTTAATTCACATTTGCAAAATAAAGGTTTACACTTACCCCAATTGGGTTATACACAATCTCCTCGCACAGTTTAGAATGGACACGAGCAATTTAGGTTATATGCTCTAGAATCACTTTGTCTGGAAATTTTTAATCTCTTTCATGACGGGTGAATCTGCAAAACACTTGGTCTGGGAAAGTTTCTCTTATGACGGGTGATCCAATTCCTTAGGTATCCAGTCCTAATATTTAAAGTCCTGGTTCCTTAAGTGTACAGTCTATGTATTTATAAAGGCGGGCTTACTTTTTAAGGTTTTAAGTTTCCCAAATACTTCAATCTGTCACTTATAAGTATGGAATTCTAGGTCCGATCCTTCTCTTTCTGGCTTTTGGGAGTTGCTCGTTTGAAGTTGCGAAGCTGTCTGCTCTGTATCTCTGAGTTCACTAAAATTATATCTCTCATTCTCAGTTCAAATCTCAGATTGTGCTTCCCGGCAAACTTGCCAATGAGAACCAAAGCATATTCCGGCTCTCACTTCAATCCACTCGTAAGCTCTTTTGCACTATGTGGGTAGCGGTGTTTAAATTAATAATCTACCCCGCGTGTTTAAAATATTACATTTAATATTCCAACGCGTGAACTCTTTCAAATCATGCGGTAATATTTCCGCCAACTCACAACAAATCTGGGAACCTATTTGATGTCCAGATGCTGCCTTCAAATATTGACTCGCCAGACACCTGCGATAATTACACACAGGGATGGTCCCGTGAAACGATTATCTCATTACCGTATGTGATCGTGCGTTCTCCAGACAGTCAAACAAAAGGATCGCCGGCAGCTCAGACAAACAATATGGTTTCCTCAGACATGCAGACCGCAACCCAAGTGTTAATTGCCTAATTGTCGCTGCCCCCGGACATGAGTTACGTCAAATTCGCTATCTCTCTTCACGTTTGCCGTCTGTATCAAAAGGTGGCGAGCCGGCTTTTCATGATAAGAATATCGCTCGCTGACCGGTTCAATAAACGTTGTATTATCACGAGTCCTGGCGTAACGTAAACACGTCTGCGTGTAAACAGATAAAGGTAGTCCCATAGCAGATACTTCCGTAGGGGAGTTAAGGGTTAGAAACTTGTCACAGGTAGATATAATTTGAGAATAGATTATATCTGAATTCAGACAGATTATGAGTGCAAAGATGTGAAAATGATGAGAATAGAGTCACTAATGAAATTATAAGAAGAGATATGACTTCTGAAGCGTAGTTGCGCCACGTCTTCAGCCTACTGTGACTTATTTTACTAAGACAATCTGCTTCTCTCCCTCCTATGCTCCAAACGGCAGTAAGGGACAAAGTTATGACATACAGTGACAGTTATAAAAAGAAGAGATCCTGACCACAGGATAAGTTTTTATGTTTATTAAACAACACACAAAAACGATACCACAGCATGATCAAACCCCCCCCCCCCCCCCCCCCCCCCCTGTATGCCTTCACAATGTCTGACGGCTACAGGGATACATAAAAATCATCAAGTACAAAATTTATGGTCAATACATTCTTTATCACACCACTAGGCTCAAACGCACACGCGCCAACCTCGCCTCGCTACCCCTCCACGCACACTCTTACTGCCACGCTTAAAATGTCCAAATAAAGGGGTTAGGCCCTCAGCTATCAAAACAATGACAGCGGCCAAATCCTTTTAGGGCACTAAAGCTTGTCAGGTACTCTCCTACTCTGCTTGGAAAAATCACTCTGTTCCACCTAAGATAATATATCCTCGGAATACGGAGTTAAGCTCTCACTGGAAACAGGTAAATAAACCCCAAGAATCACACTTAATATCGCGTGTGGCCACCACTAATTCAGCGAGCTACCATGTAACTCTGGCTGGAGCGAATTTTCCCTCACTGATTAAAATATATACTCCAAGTGCGAATCAGTGACTTTCAGCTTGGAAATCAGGTTATCCAGGAACAATGCGAGGCGTATGCACCTCTGCTCAAGATAATGACAACTGGAAAAATCGCTGGCTTCTACTGGGTGTTGGCGTCCCAATACTCCACGATGACGGGGTGTAAGTGAGTAGGTCAAGGTTACTCCAAGAATGGAGGGCAAGGGCATCAGCCAAGGCGCTAATGATTTGCAATACGCCATGAGTAAACTATCCACATGAATTTACATGCCACTAATAATTCTGGATGGTTGCGTAGTGCCCGATCCAAGAAAAAAACACAGTACCTGGGACCAGAGCTGAAACTAAACAGTCAAGAAAAAGTTTATACCATAATATAGTAATTACTAGCGCGCACTACACTGTACTTTCTCACACTTCGTCACAAAAACAAACACGTCCTCCCCACGTCTTTCCCTCCTCTCACTCATTCATTACAGAAATCACAACCCACTATCGTAGTTCCCCCCTTCTCTCTCTGATAAGCCTAGACAATAATACAGGTAACTTCACCCAGGCGTAACGGCTGGCCCGTGAGTCTGATCTCTCATACACTCGGCATTATGCCGACAATATAAACAATCCAGGTTACTCATTCACCACTTGAATGGGAAAATACAAGCGCCCACATTAACATAGATAATTGGGACTGTACTGGACTTTATAAAATTAATGTGACGATGACACACACTACTATCAAACGAGTATCAACACTCTATACAAAATTAATTATACATCTATTAAAAATGGAACATACAACACCAAAATAAAATAAATCAACTCCCCCTTTCTGTATTCCATCTTAAATATCTGTCAAATATATCTTATTTTTTGCCGTACCTCTTAGTGAAGTTAAAATGTGTAGCTAGGGAAATGAAGTTATATCTCCCGGGTTAAGTCCAACAATTACTTTATATTAAGCCTTATATGTTAAGAGAAATACAGTAATTAAGTCTCCTAACTCTATATTATTAATCTACCCCTGTGTATTGAAAGAAATAAAGTAATTAAGTCTCCTGGCTCTCTATTATTAATCTACCAAGGGAAAAAAAATCCCAAGAGGAAAAAAATCAACTAAGTAAATGTGCTTACCAAATCAAGGAATTCCAATTTACACTCTCTAACAATTGTTAGCTTTAAACTCAACAACGTCACTAGATGACAAAATCCTTAAATCGACAACTGGTAAAGAATGATAGAGACATGAACTTAAATACGAAGAAGAAAGCCAGGTGTTCGAAGAACGCTTTCCAGCACGTGTGCGGATGAAACGTAAGACAGACATAAGAGTGTTTACTATCTCCCGTTCGATGCTCGCCCCTGTTCAGGATGAACGATCGAAGGCGGCTTGAAATTAAAGATCGAGAATTCTCTGAGCGAACGGGGGACACATAAACTAGCCGCTTGCTACAAAGAGACCTCTTCGGCAAGAAATGCCGCTAAAAAACTTAGAGGAGGAAAGAGTTCCCTGTTTTTCCCCCACATCAAAGAGACCAGGGCCCGTTTAGCTTCCACGAATGCCAACATGAAAAGATCGTTAGACATCCAGCCGCTTTGCACGTGCAAAGAGGTGTGTCTAAAATGGACTCTAGCAAGATTGACAGAATCGGAGAGAAAATAAGAGCTGCTAAACTCAAAATTGACAGAATAAGTTGGCGGTATCATGAAAAAGGAAAATAACAGACAGGTTGACTTCAGACAAGGGCAGACAATTCTAACCATCTGTGACAAGACTTCACTCTATTGATCCTACACAGAGAGTAAAAAGAATGAAAAGGCATGATTTATGCCAAATAAAATGGATTGGTGAGAACAATGAAGAAAAAGAAGATACTGCCGTAGGGCTGAAGGTGTTAGAGATCACACAAAAGAGCATGTTCAGACGTTCTGTGACAAGTATGTCATAATTTTTCTAACACTAAAAAGAAGAATATAACAAATATTTACAAAATATTTTAAACACACGCTTTTAATGCATTTAAAAAACCCAAAAATAATTTTTCAAGGAGTTTATAGCTTGCAGTTAAAAACGTAACATTAAATTGACAAAATGCGTGGTGCGCTTAAGCGCTTACCATATATTTTATCCATAAGTGTCTAATGAAGTACAAAGCAGAAGTTAATTTCATGCAGAATCAGCGCCCTACGCTTTTTGTCAACTTCCGTGGTCGTAACGTTAGCTTTCTTATTCAGTACCTGTGCCTTCGTTAAATTCTCCATTACATTTTCTTTTTTCAGTTTACTGTTGCTTGGAGTGTGTGTAGTAGTTGTAATCGTGTTCGAAGAGTGTCGATAGGTGTTGTCAAACATGAAGACAAACCAAAAGTCAACTCGACCTTCGCAGTGGTGTATTGATTTGGAGTGAGGATACAACAGTACGCGAATGCTGGAAAATGTTCTGAGAGTTGACAATAGGGCAATCTCACTCACTCGTGTCAGAAAGTGTAAGACGAACTACTGTTTACGTTTCCTTGTATTTAATGGACACATACTTCGACGACACAGGAACAGGAAACAGGTTGGCACAACATCATCATATACGTATAACAATAGTCTACAGTTTTAAATCGGCATTCATGTTGCATGACAGCATAATGGAATCTCAGTAGACAAGCATTCAGTGATTCCAATACAGATAATCATCTGTCTTTACTGACAGAGCTCGTCAGTTCATAAATAATATATTCAAAATGGTTCCTAGACCTAACCTCGTCTAGCGAAGATTCATATGGATAAAGTTCAGCACATATTTCTTTGATAATAATATTGAACCACTGATAGTGGGTTCTCTTCTATAACAGTGATCTCTGGACTCATCAGGTGATAGTAAGGGGCATCCCTGTTCTCTCCTCGATGATTGGAAAATATGGAATTCAAAATGGCTTCTCCTCCCAGTGAGTTGTCACTCACCCAGGATACAAACTATGAAGCACAATCAAAGCTGATCATACATTAAATGTCCTCATTGCTTTGTAGATTCTACCATTTATACAATTGACTTCATCACATAATATGGTGCTGCTAGGTA
Organism: Oreohelix idahoensis; assembly: GCA_024509875.1. NCBI lineage: Eukaryota > Metazoa > Mollusca > Gastropoda > Stylommatophora > Oreohelicidae > Oreohelix > Oreohelix idahoensis. Next base: position 286,433 of record JAMPIV010003313.1, read on the forward strand.
TGAATGTCATCTTCATCTGGCTAATATTCGTCTAAACGTACAACCGTACGATTGCCCATCGAATACAATGACTCAGGAAAAGTTCATAAGAAATGCGTCTTTACCTTGGTATCAGAAATACACTAGAATATGATTCTGCCCTTCCTCGGCAGTAAGAATGAACACTGGGGTGAATAATACATGGTATATCTAAAGAGACTACCTCTGTCCCCACTAATATAGAGATCACTTTTTCCGGCGACAGGCCGCTACAAAAAACTCAGCACCCATCAGGGCGGAACTTTCTTCCCTTCCACTTAGCGACACATCCGCCGAACAACCTATGACCCCGAGTTCGACACCGAAGATATAGTTCGACTTAGACATACAAAGATATTAAGATATAATAAGACAGTCTCGTCCTACTTAGACAAGAAATACACATAGATTCGGGCCATAGATATTCTGAAGCAAGAACCATCTATTTCTAACCAAACAACGAGTAGATTGCTGTAAACCTAGATCCCTACGCTGAGTTCGATCTTCAGGAACGATACAAGAACAGATAACTCACAGAATGAATACACATCGACTAATCTGAGTTCTGTCCCTTAGACTGATAATCATGAATTCAAAGATAAATATATTTTTATCAGACAAATAATTACATTTTTCATTTGTATGCGTAACAACCGTAATCCGTGCGCCACACAAAAGAATATGTGCGCAACATTTACTGACCGTTATGTTTACCAGAGATAGTAGAGAGGCATACTATCGTATTTCTCAACATTATCTTTACCAGAGAAAGCGAGTGGCACATATTAGCATCACTCCCATTATCTATGCCATGCAAGGCATATTTTCGAATCATTTAATGTAATGACTAGATAAAACAAAGAGACGAATTCATGGAAATCAGCATACCAATCTCGTCTTGTAGAGACACTCGGGCCAAAATAGACCTTCCATGCCATGCTAACTTTGATGATTGTCTCTGGCCAACGTTAACGTTCTCTCACTTAAGTAAATGAGCTTAGAGTTTAGTTAGTGTTTCTGTTCTTTGTAACTAGCGTAGATGGAGTAAACGCTTTCTTTAACCCCCATCTCTCTCTCTCTCTCTCTCTCTCTCTCTCTCTCTCTCTCTCTCTCTCTCTCTCTCTCTCTCTCTCTCTCTCTCTCTCTCTCTCTCTCTCTCTCTCTCTCTCTCTCTCTCTCTTATCTCTGCTATTGAAAACATACGACTCATTTCTTGCCAGGAATGGAATTGCTGGCTATAGACAACGAAGATTGGCATTTCATTAAGGGCTTCCAAAAACAGGGAGTCGCAAATTATAGTGTGAAATAATCAATATAAAATATAAATCTACGGAAGTTACAATTTTTCTTTCCTCTTAGCGGTGTTTTATATCGTTTATGTATTTTATGTTTTTTTAACATATATTTCCTAGAAATATGCCACAAGTGGTAATAATGTGAATTTATATTATTTTTTTTATATGTGAACGATCTTTAACGGTGACGAGATTGATTGGTATACACTTAAGGGACACTTTTGAATTTTAAATAATGTTGCAAAGCACTACTATTTTTTTATGACAACTCAGCATTGCATCATAGCAAATACACAGAGTAACTTACTAATGTACCACGGCGCGACACTGCACAAATTAATATTGACAGCAGCACTTTCTAGTACAATTTATAAAGTAACACAGCACAGTATTTTACAAGTCAGTGATGTTCGTAGTATGCCTTCATTGCCTTCAATGTAAAAATGGGCCACAGCAATATATTGTGCAGATCATTAATATGACACAGCAACATATTGTATAATTTACCAATATTAACGGCCATAAATGTCTCAACATAATATTGTAACAAAGGATTTCTTTGTAGCACTCACTTACGCGCCCCGGAACTATATTGTACAGTTCAGTATAATGTGCTTTGCTTTGCTTTGCTTTTGATCCCCACAGGGTGCGAGTAACTAAACTGTTTTACCCTTGGCACGGGCAGCCTCTACACAAAGTCCGTGTTGCCACACGGCCGGGAAGCCACCCACCGTCCCTCTACACAAGGTCCGTGTTGCCACACGGCCGGGAAGCCACCCACCGTACCTCTACACAAGGTCCGTGTTGCCACACGGCCGGGAAGCCACCCACCGTGCCTCTACACAAGGTCCGTGTTGCCACACGGTCGGGAAGCCACCCACCGTACCTCCAGACGACGGCGCAGCCATCCGTCGTGCATGCATTCGGTACCGGACAATTGGGGATGTGTTTTGGGCTTTCTTTCAACCCCAGGGAGCATCCTAGACTCAGAAGCACGTTACACCAGGCCCCACACCAGGCCGACTTTGGCGTGTGTGTACTGTCCCGAGGTTTGATTGCTCTCTATCCTGCAAAGGGGGTTAGTATAAAGTGCTACAGCGCTATATCGCTTCTTCTTCAAGATCCACGTCTTGTGACGCAGGTGATCATGTCTCTCCACAACTTGCCTTCTTTCTATTCCATAAAGTAAGATTGTTTCAGTATTTTATCTCTTTGTCGTCATCTATCCCTTTTTCTTCAATCTTTCATGTTGTTTCAATATTTCCATCTTTCTACTTCTGATAACAAACCTGAGTAAATTAGATTGCTTCCTTTTTTTCGTGACTAATACGCGTCCCTTCAAGCATTGGCCTCTTTCAAGACATCCTCATTACTCTTTCAAGACATCCTCATTACTCTTTCTAGCTGTCCATTGTATTCTTTACTTTCTTCTGTAAAACCACATCTCTATGGCCTCTCGTCCTTTTCATACTTGTTTACTGATTGTCTGTTATTCACTTCCGTATGTCAGCATTGGTTTTATATAACATTAAATGCAAAGGAAAATGATGATGATGTGTTTATGTACATACTGTAATGTTTTTAGCATTACAAACGTGTCTACAGAATGTTAACAGAATTCGATTCCCAATAAGTGCACTGATACACTCAATTTGCTGCTAAAGTACCCAGTTTTGAAAGGGAAACTGCCTGGTCGAATTACCAGGAGGAGAAATAACACAACACTGACGTAGGAGCGAAAAACGGAAAGCAGACAAGAGCTGTGAGAGGATGGATTTCGCTCCAGGTCCAAGTAATATTGATTCTCAGCTTTCGTCCAAGATGTAAAAAAGTTTCATTGTTTTTGTTTTTTGTTTTTTTGTTTTGTTTTAACTGAGAACAAAGAAAATGAAAGAGCCAAAAGCCTTTCCTAATATCCTGAAATTACTGAGAAATAAAGCAGCTTTTAACGGTGAAAACGAAGTAATACCTTTATCGCCCAGACACCGTGAGAAGAAATAACTTATGTGAAGTTATTGTCATAGCCGGGAGCTATAAGACTATGAATCCATTCTAATATATGCCCTAATTCTATTGCATCCTGCGTAATAAAAAGCTTTATCCATTAGTATCCGGTCGGATTTTTAAAAAATCCGTCAGTCTCAAGCTGTCAGGAGGTGTAAGAGATAACATTCGAACCTGCTGATGCGGCGGGTACTCCTTTCTATAACTAATATCTGAAAGACAAGGGCCATAAGCTGTATGTACTAATTGACCTGCATGATCTCCCTTATATTGATCTAAAAGTCTGATGTAAGGCAATTAGTGCTCGTCAGCTTTGGAATATTGACAAGTGCAATCCATCAGTAGAAGGGAACCATATTATGTTGGAGCATACCTGAACTGCACGCGATCTCAATTTGTCTTACTTTCTTTGTCTGTGTATACGTGCTTTGTATGTTGGAAAAACCTTTCCCTTTTCAGGGATTTATACGATGTAAGCGCAGTAGAATATGTGTATCTTATGTTCTTTACGCAGCCGGTCTGACAGACAGACAGATTGATATATAGATAGATAGATAGTTAGACAGACAGATAGATAGATAGATAGACAGACAGACAGACAGACAGATAGACAGATAGATAGATAGATAGATAGATAGACAGACAGATAGATAGATAGATAGATAGATAGATAGATAGATAGATAGATAGATAGATAGATAGATAGATAGACAGACAGACAGACAGACAGACAGACAGACAGACAGATAGACAGATAGACAGATAGACAGATAGATAGATAGACAGATAGATAGATAGATAGATAGATAGATAGATAGATAGATAGATAGATAGATAGATAGATAGATAGATATTTTTCTCCTTTCTCTTCCTTTTCAACGTATCTTTTCCTTTTCTATCATCTCTGTCTTTGTCCTCCCGCTCCTCCATTTTCCTTCTCCTCGTCATATTCTTGGCTTATTATCCTTCTTCGTTCTACTTTTAGCCTTCATTATCTTTTATTTTTATATCTCATTTTCTTTCCTAATGTTTCGTCTTCTCCTTCGCTTTGGTAGGTGCTGATCATGCTTTCAACAACAACAACAACAACAACAACAAAATGCATTGTAGAATGTTCTTTGTTTTCTGCTCCATTGTTTTATGTTGTTTTATGTTGTTTTATGCACGAGTTGATCTGACTGCACTGTCTCTCCTTTGTTTATGTGATGACAAAATAGAGTAGTTAAAAAAGTACAAATAAAAATAAAAACTTGAAGAGGTTTGTATATCAAGCGCTCTTCATGTGCAGCTAAGATATAAGGAAATGAGAAGGACTGCAGTAATACGGTGGTAAACGGTGGTAAACGGTGGGATAGAGAGAAAAAATAAAAAGGTAATAACATCTTAAATGATGGAGTAAGATGCATTACTTTTTTATTATTTTCCCTCCATTTAACCGTTTACGACTAACTGTTTTAACTGAACTTTCTCTACTTTCTGTACTTACTACCGTTTGTTTTCAACAACAGACTTCTAAAAGAACCGAAAAATTCATAGATTTTGATTTTGACAGCATGTCACACTGACGTGTGGATGTAAATTTAGCACGCGCCTGAAATAGTGGAGCAATATCATGTATCCCAGAAAGTGACGATTCCAGAATAAACTGGATGATTAAAGCTGTTTAAAGAAACGTGCAAATGGACAGGGCACATAGTAAAGAAAATCCTTTTCAGACATCACCAGACATTCATTAGCATGTAACCCACACGGAATGTAAAGTACGAACATAGGAAACGAGACAAGCAAAGGACACGAAATTTTAAGAAAGTAGAAAACATACATACATACATACATACATTCATACATACACACATACGCACATACACACATACATACATACATACATACACACACATACACACACACATACGCACATACACACATATCAGAATATTTATTCTCCAGGAAATACATTGATATGTACTGACATGATATAATAAAATACAACATGGCATATAGGAGAATCATTAGAATCTACATAAAGTAAGTTTACGTAAATTCATACAGCGTTAATGATGGCTGTTACCACAAGGTAGGACCAACACTTAGTTCAACTTACATGCTTACATACATAATCTGAATCTTTATTCTCCAGAAAATACACACATACATATATACATACGTAGCATCTATTATAAATGTGTTAGTGCAGATTTTGTATCATTAACAAAACTACCCTTCTCCCCCCCCCCCCCCCCCCCCTCCCCCAAAAAAAAAAAAAAAAAATTATCTTCCCCGAGGGGGATACGCCGGTAAAACTAAACTCTAATAAGGGATAGCAATTATTTTAAGTTTGAGTAACGCTGACTTAGAGCATAGTTCAATTTCTACCTAGTTTGATACATCAGGATAAGTACGCATATTTAGACAAATGACGAAATCTGAAGCCTTTGAATTTTACTTAAATTTAGTATGTATGTCTTTACGTCTGTAGTTCAGTTACCCTTATTCTCTAATGCGTCCTTTACTTGCAGCAATGCGATGTTGCCAGCTGAGCGGATTAAGTTTGGGGTATCAAGTTCATTAAAATTTATTTGATTGTTTGTGTGTGTGTATATATGTGCACTGTCTGTCTTCCAAGTAAGTGAGATCTATTTGCCCGGACTGTAGTGCCGCACAATCTGACTGTGCCTAAAACTGTACATATTATTGAAACAGTTACAAGCAGATGATTTAGGAAATAATGAAAGTCATAAGAAACCAAAGTAAGAGATAGGCAACAGTGTTCGCAACAATAAACCACAAAATTCAACGCCCCCTCAGCTCAAAAAACAGAAAATTGTGATAGATAAATCAAACTGACTCAAATTGTCCACGTGTCATTTCGGCCATTTAGCAAGGGATCTTAGAATTGTTTTATAATTTTCTTTCTAACTTTTTTTCTATTCAGTTTTTATTTCTACGAAGAGCACTCATTGCTAATGTAAAGATTTAAACCTTTAACAACTAATTATTTTTATATAGTGAGTTTGTCAGGGCGCTTATTCCGATAAAATTCCTAAAAAATATGTAGGTTAAAAACTTAAATTTAATGTATTTCATCTTTTAGAAAATCAAATATAATCCGTTTGATCTTCGTAAAATACCATATTTTCTACAGACTGAAAATTCCGATTTTATTTTTGGCTTTGGAAAATACGCCCTGATTCAAACGAAAAGACCAGAAATCAAAAGAGACTAATCTTTAAATCCCCATCAATTATGTTTAGTTCAACGTGAAGTTCAGGAAAGTGTCTTCAGTGTTGGTCCTACCTAGCGTCATCTGTCAACATCTCATCAATAGGTCAACATTTCTTTTCCTCTTCCGCTCGTTTTTTGTGAATAATTTGTTTTATATCCATGTAATATTATTATTATATTCACTTTAAAATATTATTATATAATGTAATGTATGTGAGAATGTACCCACATAATACTGTACTTTAGAAATGTGAGTCGTGAGAATGTACCCGCATACCACTGTACTTTAGAAATGTGAATTTTTTTTAACTGCTCAAAGACTTTTCCTGCCACAGAAGTGCGTAAGAAAGTGTTATTATTATTATTTCATTTTCCACCAAGATGGACATAAGCGAGAATGTGTTTATGTAATTTTTGTATTGATGATTGATGACACATTCAAAAATACAGATTAATTGTAGACGGATTGACCGCATGCGTGAGTGTCGGTATACAGAATTTATTTATTTTTATTTATTGTTTTATTTATTTTATTTTGTTATTACTTTTTTCCCCCAATTACTAGCTTCTTTGTTTCAAAAAAAAAAAAACCTACTCATTTTTTATTATGATTGCATACTGTAAATGAATGCTGTTATGGTAACTTTAAAATGTTGCATGCCTTTAAATTAATGCTTAAAGCATCACGTGGGAATGAAAGGATATACAGGGTGTTTATAAAGTCGCTGTGCAGTGAAATTTACGCCCGGGCGAGACTACGTCACCAGAAATGTGGTTTTCAATTGGGGCTTGTTGTATAGTGCTGCACACGGGATTGTGGAACATAGCATTGGAACACAGAATATCATGACGTAAATTTGCATCATTCGTGAAGTAATTTCTAAAATATTTTTCAAATTCACCGCACAGCGACTTTATAAACACCCTGTAGTATGCAAGATTAATGAGAGTGGAAGGGCAGAATGTTAGACGGGTCTGCGCGCCCAATTCTTTACCCTTCGAAAATAAAGTTCGTTCGTTCGTTCGTTCACCCCCTGTTTCCAATGGCTTTATATTACTAAACCGGGACCCAACAGGCTAGCAAAGACTAGAAATACTGTACACTGCCACGCATTTCGTAGCAGGCGACTAAGAGTGGATGGGCGGGACTGGCTTACCCCCATGTCTCTCTTTCTCTGTGTCTGCCTCTCTCTTCCATCCCCCCCCCCCAATTTTATAAAAACTTAAGTCACCAACATTTAACTCAGAGCTTAAATCTCTTTACTCACCTACTAGAAAGTTTAGACGCCTACATGGTAAAATTAATGTGCCAGCAAAGTTTAACTTTTAGCGACGTGTAGATCCCGGAGGTCTCTGGTGAGCCAAAGAAAGAATAGGCTACTGCTCGCTCAAGCGTGTCGTACGAGGCATGTTCAAATGAAACCCGCCCGTGATGCGCCAAGTGGACATTTGTAGGAGGAGCGTGATGACGTCACATCTGACGTAATAAGCACATACGAATGTACAAGTGTGTAAGTGTTCATTCTCCTAGTATTCATTGTTTGTGCTGCAGACCGTTAAAATAATGGCCGGTGTGATACGGAATCCGTCCAAGGTCGATCAGCGAGCGGTGATCCAGTTCCTAACAGCCGAAGGATGTCGACCAGTCGACATTCATCGCCGAATGAAAGCAGTATATGGTGACAAACGTGTGTCTAAGACAACAGTGAAAGACTGGGCACGAATGTTTCGAGAAGGACGTCAGTTAACGAAAGATCTTCCGCGGCCAGGTCAGGTGCATATTGTTGCTACAGAAGAAGCCATCGCCGAGATTGATGCAGCAATACGGGTGGACCGTCGTCGGAGCTTACGTTCGCTCGCAGAGGAATTCGCTGTGTATCTTGGGGCAGTTCAAATGGTGGTTACGAAGAAACTGAAGTATCGAAAGGTGTGTTCACAATGGGTCCCACGGATGCTGACCGATCACCATAAGGAAGAACGCATGGGGTGGAGTTTGAACCACCTGCTGCGTTACGAAGAGGAGGGCGATGCATTTCTGTTCCTAAAAATGGCAGGCGATGAGTCGTGGTGCCACCACTTTGAGCCGTGCAGCAAAACAGCGAGCATGCAAACAGTGATGATGACTCCATGCTCCACGAGGAGTGAGAAGGAAAACGATGAAGCTGATGATCAATGTTTAACCTACAAGATTGATGACAGTTTCCGGTAATGGTGGATCTCTGTGTACAGATAGTGGCCGTTGGCAACACGTAGATATTCATATAGGAACTAATTTATAAGTCACATGACTCTGAGTTCACTTTGAACATTTCAGAAATCTAAGTATGGAGCCCCGGTAGCGCAGTGGTTAGTACACTGGTTTCCTAGCTCGGGGGTCCATGGTTCAATCCCCAGTGGAGGTGAAATTTTTTTAGACCGCAAACGACTCCAGGGTCGACCTGTCCTCATGAATCGGCTACCAGAGCAACTATGGGAAGGTTAAGGCGGACGGCGTAATGCTGACAACATCACCCCTAGTGTGCCGATAGTCAAGAAAATATGGGCCTAACACCGTATTCCCAATTTGCCTCAATGGGCATGTAACGGGATCCTTTACCTTTACCAAATATCTTTACTGATGATAAGTTTGCCTGGGCGTAATGAAGATAATGAAGATAATGAAGATAATGAAGATAATGAAGATAACGGAAAGTATACACATATTCAAGTTCACAAAAGGTAAATGTAGTCTAATAGCAAATACTGCCATCCCCAACTCAAGAATAAGGTTAGGAACCCATTTGCATTTGGCAAAATATATTGATAGCTCTTTCCAAAATTTCCTCCAGTATTGCGGCTTCTAAAGGTCGCCTAGTTGGCCACCCATTCTATGTACCAGAGGTAGTAGTTGGCCACCCATTCTATGTACCAGAGGTAGGCAACACAAAAGCTTTGAGGATCTACTTTACAAACACAGACCTATCATACAAAAATAATGTTTTTTTCGAATTTCAAATTATTTGGAATTTGGAATAAGTTTAACATAGATGTAACAGTTATGTCTGCCGCAATTTCTGTTTTCCTGCATTTCCATCGTGAGAGCAGTGACAATTGAAACTGAATATGGTATTAAAACAATTAAATTCCCCTCTTAATTTTAGTTTATAATGTCATTTTAAGATGGGGGTACATAATGTTGAGCTCCATGGCCACACTCTCTTATCTTGCGTGATGACTGCAGTAAAAGACTCCTCTGCTCGTTTACTGTAATGAGTTCTGGAGCCACCCCACTGGATGCTATATGGACCAAGGAGTATGCTGTCCACCTCTGGCTTCAGCAAAGCTCTGACCAGGTGCTGCTCAATAACTTTAAGACCACGGTCCCTGAAACAAGAAGGTTGTACCTTCTACGTCAGAACTAATTTATACTCCATTTCTACACTGAGCACAATACATCACAAACATTGAGTTCAGAGCGTTAGGCCAACTGTCAGCTTCATCTGAAATACTTTATACCAGTATTTCCCTCCCTAATGGTTACTACGCCTCTGCAATTCCAGCATTATTTCTTTCTAGTTAATAATCTAGGTGTCAGTGTACTGTTTGACCATTCCATGCAGTTTTACTTTCCTCCGACACCTTCTGTTCAGGCTGGAGCACTATAGGCTTTACATCATGTTCGCTACTGAACCACACATATATATAGACATAATTTATCAATTTACATTCAATTTTCATTAAAAGATATTGAATATTTCAAGCTTACCACAATTCATGGAAATAATAATAAACAGTTTCGTTGACTGGCAATGAATATAGCACAACTCCGATCTGCCGATGTCCCAGGCTTTATTTTATAAAAAATATACACTGGTGCTCAACGCACTGCTTCTTAGTAGGTTTATTACAAGATGTGGCAATGAACAGACGCTCTGAATTGTGTATATTCGCAGCTCTACCCAATCACACCACGTTGTTGCTGTCATTTTCGACGGAGTCATCTGTCAAGTTATTTGCTTATGTTTGTATCATAAGTATAATTGTGTCTTTACCTGCGATGTCAGGTTGATTAGGGGTTGTCTTCCCTTGTTTATTCATTCATTGTGTTTGACCTTTAGGGTCAGAGGTTGACAGTTCGGCATAGGCCTAGGGGAAGGTTTTTTAAGCGGGAGTGAGATATACTTCCGGGAAGCCGGGAGGTCCTGTTTTTCTGAAGGGACCAAGAGTCCATTGTTTTTCGGGGAGAATCTTCGAAGTAACTGCTATGGCAGTTTTCCCCAGTGAATCTCTGTGCGTCGGGATGACGACAGAATTCCTTGTGATGTTCTGAGGATTCATTTGCCAGGTAATACCGACCTTTATGCATTATTACGCTTTTCGGTGGCAGAACATGTAAAGGATTACCTAGGGTGAACAGCAGCTCACTGATCCGCCATTTCAGAACTTATATATTTGTGCTCGAGGTAGCCATCCAAGACTGTTAGTCTTATATTGTCCAGAAATCCAGTGACGAAGATATATTGTGGGAGCCGCAGATTGGCGGAACTTCTATCTACAATAAGTATTACTGCAGGGTTGATGATAACCTATTTAACAGAAGTACACGGCCGACGTCAGGACGAGGCCTGTGCTTTCGGCTATTATACTACAGCCTGATATGTGCAATTGGCGGGAGTGCCAAGTTGCATAAGGAACCCAAATATACGAATTTAAGGGAGCTAGGTGGCTGCGTTCAAAATGTGCATTTTCTACCACCTCCTGTTCACTTCAATCCCCATGTGGTGTCTGGGTACTGTCATGTTTTCAAACGTAAACCCATCTAATGTCATCTTTCCCAATAAGCGTTTTTCAGGATTTTAAAACCTAACTCTGGGAAGGGTAGTGAATTTTATCACTGTCGAATTGAAATAAAGTTAGTGCATGTGGCCTTACACGCGTGATGGCAGCAATTGTGTATCGCGCGACGCGTGTTTAGTGTTGCACGTGTCCCTGCTTTCTGCCTCTCCCTTCTCTCTATCCTTTAGTCCATCTGTCTTTTAGTTACGCCGTGTATAAAGTGGAATGAATGAAATATTAAATTTAGGTCATTGATCAGCTTGCGTATCTCAAGGTTTTCCCAAGAAATACAGTACACGTTTCATTGAAGAAAGCGGGTAATAATACAGTAGGCTTTTACTATCGGCGTCTGTGGCCTAATGGATATGAACGCAGTTTCATAATCCAGATATACCTGGTTCGAAACCTGCTGCAGGCGGTTTGGTAGCAGATTGCTTTGTGTGGATTTTTAACAATGGTATAAGCGCCGTACCGTTCAGAAAGCAATGGCAAACTACTGAACGTAAAAATTGCCTAGAAAAATCACAAAACAGCCAATAAAAGCTGGGGTTGATTGCCACGTCCTGTAAAGGATAAGCAACTAACTTTACTATCAACGTGAAAGCGTTACAATTTGCAGACGAAGTAGAAAACAAGGGGGATTTCGAGTACAGGCATTATGACAGCACTGTTCTTTACCATTCTTCTTTCCTTTTATTAAATTTATTTGTTAGGCTTTGCATTTACGTTTTAATTTATACATGGGGATTAGAATAATTCACGACACTTCCCTATCTTGTGCAGTTCCTGAATAAAGTGGATTTTAGTACGGTACGCTAATTTATCGATAGAATGGGAGAAAATCGGCTGCCACGGCTGGTATGGGAGGCTAAGGGCCAGGGATCCAGAACGACCCAGAGTCCGCCGGGAGGACAACATTAGACAATCTCTGAAGAACCGAGGATTATAATGGAACCAGACCATGAGGAAGACAGCCGATAGGATAGTATGGCGCTCACTCTTCCAAACCTCTACACGTCACGGTAGAAGAGGAACGAGTAAGTGAGTAAGTAGTTTATCGATTTTCTCTGAGAACTCGGAAGAAGTACATTTAATACCGGGAGCATCGCACTTTGAAGTGCCGGCGGGAGAGGGTTACTCCTAAATTTTGATAGTTTAAAAAATTCTCCTCCCGCCTTCCGTCACGTAAAGATCTATCAAATCATCATTTGAGATCTATCGATAGATCTGATCGACTGGTCTCCGACCCTTGTCTACACTGAAGTTTCGTCAATACTGTACATAAAGCTCTACTGTAATATATTTCATTGTTAACCCACACTTTTATGCGGGGTAAAACAAACCCTCGATAATAATGCGGGCTTCCTTACGCATGAAATCAACTGTGACCAAGCACTCTGAAGATCATAGATGCACATTCCACTCTATGGCTGACTTTCTATATCTTATTAGCTGAACTCATCTAGGGTATATAAGCTTAGTAGACTGACTACACACAATAAAGATTCCGTTCAACATAAAACCTGAACAGGTCGAGAACTCATACCCTTTTGTATCGAGTACCAATCAGTAACTCACGTTCTTTTTTGTCCTTTCGATCTCACGGCTTACTTCTACCCAGATAATGTCCGGCTTTCCATTCACGCTTCTCACACTGAATTCATTTTCTTTTTTCGCAATATGATACTTCCTCTATAATTTATGCTCACTCATAACAATCGTTCGTTAATTCTGTGATATACCACTGTCATGTATATCTCCTTTTATCAGTTATACCCCATACGTACATTTACACGTACACAAGATGGGCAATATATTCAGGACCTTTGAGGTCATCATTAATTAATGGCTAAGATAAGTTGGACATTGTCCAAGGTGCGATGTTTGATACTCAACGTCGTCTTTGGGGACTCATTTTTCCTGGCATGGAAACGGGGATTAAGAAGTGGATGTGGCAACTGAATGTCATTGTTTTGAAGAAAATGGAGATAGACTGACGAGTAGGAAAGGTCAGTCAAAAACTTAAATTAAAAGAAAAAGGAGAGAGAGAGAGAGAGAGAGAGAGAGAGAGAGAGAGAGAGAGAGAGAGAGAGAGAGAGAGAGAGAGAGAATAAATTATGATCCATTTATGAAAGATTTTGCTTGGAGAATGTAAATGAAAAAAGGGAAAATTGTGAAGTTAAGGGAAAATTTGATGCAGCAATTCAAGTGTCATTATTGTAAGATCGCAGAAAAAAAAATGGCCGCTATTATTTCGGCCAGTAAAACCTGCATCGAGGCAGAGGGAAAAAAAACACACGAAAATATAAATTATTCAAAGTAACAAGGTATCAAGTACAGAGAAATAAATAGAGATTTGTTTTAAAGGGGGAGAGAAAGAGAGAACGAAAGAACGAAGTCTATTTTAAAAAGCTTAAGAATTGGGCGAGAACGAGAGAGAGAGAGAGAGAGAGAGAGAGAGAGAGAGAGAGAGAGAGAGAGAGAGAGAACGAACGAACGAACGAACGAACGAACTTTATTTTCAAAGGGTTGAGAATTGGCCACGCAGGCCCGTCTGACATTCTGCCCTTCCTTTCTCTCACCTTTCATACTGAATTCATTTATTCCCATATGCATTTTACATATCAATGTCAAGGAATTCAACGTTGCAAAGTAAAATAAAATAGCACACTCATATTAACATTAACTACTTATAAACATGACATAAAATATGTAGAAAAGTACAAACATCGTCATTAGAACCTACAATTGATATTATAAGAAAAGATAGATAGAGAGAGAGAGAGAGAGAGAGAGAGAGAGAGAGAGAGAGAGAGAGAGAGAGAGAGAGAGAGAGAGAGAGAGAGAGAGAGAGAGAGAGAGAAAGAAAGAGAGAAAGAGAGAAAATTAGATGACGTAAAAACCCAAAGTACAGTAACGGACAGACCAACAGAAGGACGAAGAGACAGACATTGTGGCTTAACACAGATATCCAGACAAGACAGATACAAGCTGATGGACAAGCAGGCAGAAACCAAAAGAGCTTCAAGTTAATATTGCATGCACGTACACGATTGTGTGCCGAGATCAAAATAAGAAAGCGGCTATTGTCTGAAGACTCAATTCCACCTCTCTCTCTCTCTCTCTCTCTCTCTCTCTCTCTCTCTCTCTCTCTCTCTCTCTCTCTCTCTCTCTCTCTCTCACTCTCTCTCTCTCTCTCTCTCTCTCTCTCTCTCTCTCTCTCTCTCTCTCTCTCCCTCTCTCTCTCTCTCTCTGCGTCCCCAATTCTCAACCCTTTTAAAATAAAGTTCGCTCGTTCGTTCGTTCGTTCTCTTCTTCTTTGCATGCCATTCAAGTTTTCATTCATCTTCCTCTAGCAGGACGTGTTTCTCTTGTAAATTAGATTTCCGTCAACATGGAGGCAGTTGACGACGATTCCATAAACGATACCCTCTAGGATGTTATCATGGAGAGAAAGTGAGCGGGACTGTGAAATAAAAAATTCGTTCATGTCTTTTTTGCTTCCTACAGAGCAAGGGATATCACTTCTGCCGGCCTGCTTAGAGTTATAACAAGTAAATAAGTGAAGCTATGGTAAGAAAATAGTCGTAGTTACAAGCAGTGCCAGAAATACTTATTTATAAACTAGTTGTGACGAAACGGGGCGACCTCTATCGATCTTTGGTTCTCTCCGGCAGTATCGGTACATTTGTGGTACTGATTTCTATTTGTGCTGTCAATTATCTCACTTTTCTTTCTTTATTTATTTTTCTGCTAAGTAGCAGATATCTGATTTAATCAAATCACCCTGTAGGTGATAAATATCACATTTGCAGGGAGTGCTACCCAGATTTGTGGTTATAGGCGCGGCCGACTAAAACTTACATTGGTCTGCGCTATCGGCTTAATTCACTGTTAAGACCCGGGGTTTGCGCACTCATACGACAGATAACAAGATTACTGTCTGTGTGTCACGCGTGGGCAGACAAATGTGATGTAATCGCTTTCGGTCATTTGTTTAAAAAAAAGTAATCATGGATTTATTACATTTTAGACAATATGAGTCTACAAATATGTTTGTAAGAGTGTATACAAGGCATCAGATGTCCATATATGGTAATACGCACCTTATTTCACGTGGGACTATTTTGAAATATCACAGCCTATCCTGCATGATTTGAAATGATTGGATCTTTCTGATTAGACTCATAACATCACTGGAGGGAATAGGCTGAAAATTTCAGTTTTATTTCTCTGTGATTTACACGCTCGCCAAGACATCAGACCTTCGCGAGAGGAAGAACTAGATTCATAATTCCTAACTGTTATCCGGACCTTTTATTGGAGAACCAGATAAGACTTATAAACCTACGGGAAATCTCTTTCAAATTTTAATAAGGAACAACCGGGACTAGAAAATTGAAGAAACACGGAGTCAGAAGGGGCAATCTATGTTAAAATTAAAAGAAATCCCAGACACGTGTTGTAAAAGAACGATTCGTCTCTTTTATTCATATGTGCGACAAGTCTGTAGCCAGGATTGGCGTAAGTTGGATTTACATTTCATATTTTATTACTAACATGTGAACTAACATATATATGTATATATTACCATATGAATTTTGTTGTGTGAAACTCGCTATTGGATGTCAAAGTCATTTGAGGCTGGCAACCTCAGCGTATTGAATGATGATTCATGAACCACCACTGCACGGGCTGGTGATTGCTTTATTGATAGTTTCATAAAGAGAACTAAAAGCATAAAGTAGTTCCAGGTTCCCTATGGAGCAGGGAGGGAAAGATGAAAAGAAATGATGTCCATTCTAAGCATAAGACTTACATTTTCAAAGCAGCGTAAATGTCCCTATAAACATATTCATTTTAAAATTAATGTAAGGTTTCACGCTTTAAACCAGTGTAAATGTCCATGGGAAAATATTCATTTTAATTAATAGAAGTTTCAAACTTTTCCACAAGTGTAAATGTAAATGAAACCCGAATGAATTTATATTGTGAACACTTTTCAAACAGTGGAGATTTAAATGTAAAACATATTATATATGTACGTTTAACCTTTTTCATTTAAATGCAATGTAAAGCAAAAGCTATTCAGTTTAAATGTAAAGGAAGTTTTATCCCGAGGGATTAAATTTAATTCTCTTCGAGGGTAAACTCTGAGTTAAGTTGGATGGTGAAATAGAAGAGGGGGGGGGGGGGGGGGGGGGGGGGGGAGACACATAACTGTGTCGGAGAACGCCAAATTCAGATGAGCGTTCTTTTCTATTCTTCTATCAGTTATTGGTGGTACCAGCAGAACGTACTATTTCTAGAACAAGACGGGATCAGTGGCCTACGCTTTAAGACAAAGAACACTGTGTAGACTTTCCTTTTTATAACATATAAGGGAGGGAAACCCGAGGCCTGTAAACGGTAAATTAATATGAAACAAACATAAAGGTATGTTTTCAGGCACTCGTAAGAAATAAAGAAGTAGAACACTAGACAACAGAAAAACAACAGACATGAGTGGCTTACCCAGGATTTCTTGGCCACTCATGTCTGTTGTTTTTCTGTTTTCTAGTGTTCTACTTCTTTATTTCTTACGAGTGCCTGAAAACATACCTTTATGTTTGTTTCATATTAATTGTAGACTTTCCTTGAAGTTTCTGGGAGACGAGCTATCAGTGGCGTATCCTGGTAATGCGAGCTAGGCGTGCTGCTACTTAAAATGAATATGTACGCCTACTATTTAACTTCTTCCCCTCTTAATTTAAAAACCAACTATATTCAATTACGCAACGATAGTTATTAGGGGTATATGTCAATTATCTCCGAAATACTAATTAACTTACAACTTGAAACTCACTGTCACTGTAATAATCTGCATTCCCGGCAACTAACAAAAATTAATCACAAAAAACACTGGACGGACACAGCCGATTTTTACAACCCGAGAGCTGCAAGACGACCGCACGCATGTTCGTATTGTATTGACGTATCTGGCCATGACCCCGATCCACACAAACCAATCTTCAGACGTGAATCCGAAAGGTACCGCACGCATTGTGGCGGAATTACCCGAGAAACTTCGGGCGATTGCAACCAACCAATAAAAACTGCACTATAAAACGCGTCTGGTAAACTGAAACTAGATATACTCGTAGATTCTATGCGGGAAAATCCGTTATCCTGATGCGTGCGGTCCGAAAGCAGAACTTTAGAAGAGAAATATTTTATAGAATAATAAATTAAATTTTTATTTTCCTTCGGGCATAGGTGTGCGCAGCACGCACAGCACACATAGAGAATATGCCACTGCGAGCTATACCCGACAACCTTGACCAGAGACGAGTGATCAGTGTGAAAAGACAGAACCGTCATTGGCAGCTACGTTCAAATATATGCTGCCATCTGAACATTCTTACCCTTTTTTGCAATCCCCAAATACGAGGATGATAGCTTTTCTTTATCCATAACTATTCAAATTATTTTCAAACTGTTAAAACTAAAGTGATTATTAAATTTTGTTATTTGTGATGTTACAAATTTAACTTCGATTTTATCATTTTAAAGTCACTGCATGTTTGTCTCAGTCAATTACTACACACATTCTAAACAGAGCTATACTTGAATAAGAGAATTCCACTGAGTAAATCAGGGGTGGGGGCTTAACGTGGTGATAAATAAGTGCTTAAATTCTTCACAAAAATGGTCGGCAGGTTACAGAATTAACGTGCTTAGCGACAGCCAGCATTGTTTTCGCTTACCTGAATTTCTTGTAAAGACTCCCATGTAATAGAAGCTTTGCTACTCTGCTATCTACATTTCTGCCAAGAGTAAACTTGTGTACAAATAGACTCCATTGAAGCCTATACTAGATACTCTTGAGTTTGGTCACTGTTGGACCACTACTGCAAAGCAGGGGAGGCAATACCGTCACACTAGTGTAAAAGCCCGTCATAAGAGGGGAATTAAATTCAAAAGCACCAATACCTAACGGCAATTTTACATATTCAACAGTATTTAAAAAAAAACCAAAATATTTGTTTGACATCTGATGTTAAAATGCTCTCATAATATATAACAGTATTCTTCTTCTCTCAACACGCCAGAAGAAAGGGAATTGCTTCCTCCTGTTAGCAGTACTACGTAGCAGCAGCGAGGATCACAATGTGTGTATACGGGATCACACTTTCTATAAATATATTTGTGCACACCGTCATTTGCGCATTCTTCTTTGGTAAGTATTACTATTTTCGGGAGAGTACCTAAATAAGGGAAACAATACAATTAATGTCTAACTTTCAACCAAAGTTGCATCCCTTAGCGTTACGCACTGACAGAAAAAGTTGGGATTTTATATATAAGATTGTTGTTGACTCTTAGTTGCTGACATACAAGCTACCATAAATGTTAATATCTGCTTCAAACCCTATCACCATTACCATCATCATCATTATTATTATCATAATCACCATCATCATTATCATCCCCATCATCATTTTTATCATCATCATTATTTTTTCCTTTCCACTCCTTACGGAGCATGGGGCGACCACTGCAACTGGTCCCTATTCCGGAAGCCTGCATCACGTGATCACATGCTCTTACAGCTGCGGCTTCTGTGGCAATTCGTTGTGCATAATGAGGTTGTCAGCCCCAAGCACAGCTTCATATTAGTGGCCTTGTACGTCCATGCCAGGCTGATATACGTGGCTTTAATGAAACATATTAGTGGCCTTGTGCGTGCATGCTAGGCTGATATACGTGGCGTTAATGAGACATATTAGTGCCCTTGTGCGTCCATGCCAGGCTGATATACGTGGCTTTAATGAGACATATTAGTGGCCTTGTGCGTCCATGCCAGGCTGATATACGTGGCTTTAATGAGACATATTAGTGGCCTTGTGCGTCCATGCCAGGCTGATATACGTGGCTTTAATGAGACATATTAGTGGCCTTGTCCGTCCATGCCAGGCTGATATACGTGACTTTAATGAGACATATTAGTGGCCTTGTGCGTCCATGCCAGGCTGATATACGTGGCTTTTATGAGACATATTAGTGGCCTTGTACGTCCATACCAGGCTGATATACGTGGCTTTAATGAGACATATTAGTGGCCTTGTACGTCCATGCAGGCTGATATACGTGGCTTTAATGAGACATATTAGTGGCCTTGTGCGTCAATTCCAGGCTGATATACGTGGCTTTAATGAGACATATTAGTGGCCTTGTGCGTCCATGCCAGGCTGATATACGTGGCTTTAATGAGACATATTAGTGGCCTTGTGCGTCCATGCCAGGCTGATATACGTGGCTTTAATGAGACATATTAGTGGCCTTGTGCGTCCATGCCAGGCTGATATACGTGGCTTTAATGAGACATATTAGTGGCCTTGTGCGTCCATGCCAGGCTGATATACGTGGCTTTAATGAGACATATTAGTGGCCTTGTGGGTCCATGCCAGGCTGATATACATGGCTTTAATGAGACATATTAGTGGCCTTGTACGTCCATGCCAGGCTGATATACGTGGCTTTAATGACACATATTAGTGGCCTTGTACGTCCATGCCAGGCTGATATACGTGGCTTTAATGAGACATATTAGTGGCCTTGTGCGTCCATGCCAGGTTGATATACGTGGCTTTAATGAGACATATTAGTGGCCTTATGCGTCCATGTCAGGCTGATATACGTGGCTTTAATGAGACATATTAGTCGCCTTGTACGTCCATGCCAGGCTGATATACGTGGCTTTAATGAGACATATTAGTGGCCTTGTGCGTCCATGCAGGCTGATATACGTGGCTTTAATGAGACATATTAGTGGCCTTGTGCGTCCATGCAGGCTGATATACGTGGCTTTAATGAGACATATTAGTGGCCTTGTGCGTCCATGCAGGCTGATATACGTGGCTTTAATGAGACATATTAGTGGCCTTGTGCGTCCATGCCAGGCTGATATACGTGGCTTTAATGAGACATATTAGTGGCCTTGTGCGTCCATGCAGGCTGATATACGTGGCTTTAATGAGACATATTAGTGGCCTTGTGCGTCCATGCCAGGCTGATATACGTGGCTTTAATGAGACATATTAGTGGCCTTGTACGTCCATGCCAGGCTGATATACGTGGCTTTAATGAGACATATTAGTGGCCTTGTGCGTCCATGCCAGGCTGATATACGTGGCTTTAATGAGACATATTAGTGGCCTTGTGCGTCCATGCCAGGCTGATATACGTGGCTTTAATGAGACATATTAGTGGCCTTGTGCGTCCATGCCAGGCTGATATACGTGGCTTTAATGAGACATATTAGTGGCCTTGTGCGTCCATGCCAGGCTGATATACGTGGCTTTAATGAGACATATTAGTGGCCTTGTGCGTCCATGCCAGGCTGATATACGTGGCTTTAATGAGACATATTAGTGGCCTTGTGCGTCCATGCCAGGCTGATATACGTAGCTTTAATGAGACATATTAGTGGCCTTGTACGTCCATGCCAGGCTGATATACGTGGCTTTAATGAGACATATTAGTGGCCTTGTACGTCCATGCCAGGCTGATATACGTGGCTTTAATGAGACATATTAGTGGCCTTGTGCGTCCATGCCAGGCTGATATACGTGGCTTTAATGAGACATATTAGTGGCCTTGTACGTCCATGCCAGGCTGATATACGTGGCTTTAATGAGACATATTAGTGGCCTTGTGCGTCCATGCAGGCTGATATACGTGGCTTTAATGAGACATATTAGTGGCCTTGTGCGTCCATGCAGGCTGATATACGTGGCTTTAATGAGACATATTAGTGGCCTTGTGCGTCCATGCAGGCTGATATACGTGGCTTTAATGAGACATATTAGTGGCCTTGTGCGTGCATGCCAGGCTGATATACGTGGCTTTAATGAGACATATTAGTGGCCTTGTGCGTCCATGCAGGCTGATATACGTGGCTTTAATGAGACATATTAGTGGCCTTGTGCGTCCATGCCAGGCTGATATACGTGGCTTTAATGAGACATATTAGTGGCCTTGTACGTCCATGCCAGGCTGATATACGTGGCTTTAATGAGACATATTAGTGGCCTTGTGCGTCCATGCAGGCTGATATACGTGGCTTTAATGAGACATATTAGTGGTCTTATGCGTCCATGCAGGCTGATATACGTGGCTTTAATGAGACATATTAGTGGCCTAGTACGTCCATTCCAGGCTGATATACTGTGGTGAAGTGGGATGTTATAAATATTTATAGGGGACTTAGTGTACTGACTGAGATCAGCTGTGAAGGTATCTATATCTATTAAAAGTAGTGTATTATAGATAACCTTACTTGCTACCACATATCTCTTTATCTCAGTCAGAATTATTCTGGAATAGTGTGATGCTACGTTATGTGTCTAGGGTATGAGTATGGTGAAGTGTAAGTCACAACAACAGACAGATAAACAATTTAATTTAATCCACTACTCTTAACAACACTGTGACACTCACATACATATAACACTCTATGAGAATAGCTTAAAGAAGTCACTCGTAACGGTTCAAATAACAATATGTATTCATTACTAGCATGAATGAATATGTGTCCTGATTCAACTACAAGGGAATCAGGAATCACAGTCAATTTAAATTACAAGTTATGTACAGAATGTATTTAATATGAATATTGTAGTGACATATATTAGTACAAATGTTCTATGTGTGTCAGTTGTGTAGTAGTAAAATGAGGTAATACTGGTTTTGTTTTGTTCAAGCTCTGTTGGTATTGGTCATCATGACTTCAATAGTTTGTCTTTAGGGACTATTATTGTAGATGTTCACAGTTCCTGATTTTAAGACAAGTAAATTCCCCTCTTAATGTTAATTTTTAAAAAATCAGTTCAAGATGAGGGGACATAATGTTGAGCTCAGCTGGCCAATTCGCTTATCTGGCGTGATGGCGGCAGGAAAGGACTCCTCTGCTCGAATTCTCCTCTGGGCTCAGGAGACACCTCACTGATAGCTAAAAAGACCAAGGAGTATGCTGTCCGACTCTGGATTCAGCAAATCTCTGATCAGATGCTGCTCACTACCATCAAGACCACTGTCCCACAATTTCATGGAAATAAACACAGATACGTTGATTAGCAATGAATTCTGGCACAAACTGGCACAAATTCCGTTCTGCCTATGTTCCAGGCTTTTATTTTAGCAAAAATGTGAGCTAGCTTCAACGTACTGTCGCTTTATCAAGCTTATTTGAATTAGTGGTCTCGAACTAACGCTCCCAAGTGTGTATATCAGCGAGACTGGCCAATGAGCCACGTTTCGACAAGTGTTTGAAAAAATGTTATCTTTTCCCGTCTCCCCAACAACCAAGATAGTATTTATAACCCGACCAATCGTGGTTAGGCTTTCATTTGTTGCGCTCCAATCAATTTGGAGTTTACATGGTAGGCTATTTATGTAACGTAAGGTTTTTTCAAACACGTTATAAAAAAAATTTTATGAGCAGAAATGATTTTATGCTGTCAGGCACCCCCAATATTTTATTTTGGGTATAATTTATTAATTCCTGGACTATTTGCGTAACGTTTTACATATTATTTGTCAGCAAACCCTAAGGAACCCAAAAATACTAATTTAAAGGAGCTACGTGGCTGCGTTCAAAATATGCAATTTCTTCTATCTCCTGTTTAGAAGATGTGCTGTCTGGGTACTGTTATGTGTTCAAACGTAAACCCATATAATGTTGTCTTTTCTAATAAGAGTCTGTTATGATTTATAAACCTAACTCTGGGAAAGGGTAGTGGATTTTATCACTGTCCGTCTGAAAAAAAATTAGTGCATGTAGACTTACACGCGTGATGGTAGTAATTGTGTATCGCGCGAAGCGGGTTTAGTGTTCGGCTTTCTGCAGACGAAGCAGAAAACAAGGGGGATTTCGAGTACATTCTTTGTGACAGCACTGTCATTTTACCATTGCTCTTCTCTTTATTAATTTTATTTGTTAGGCTTCATATTTACCTAATAATTTATATATGTGGATTAGAATATTTCATGACACCTCCCCTCTTAAAACAGACATTATATGTCAGTCCTTTATTCTATATACACATAGAGAAATTTATTATTATTTCTGGGGTTTACGGTGATTCTCATCACACGGATGGCGGCTTAAAAAAATCCGCTCCCAGATTGGTTTTTCCAGATATATATTCAATGCTAAAATTATATGGAGCCAGAAGCAAAGACCATCGGAGTAACCTAGAGTTCTCATGCTTAGCCTGTGCTAAAAAACGATAAAGGTTTGTGGTCAGTTTGCAACTTAAATGCCTTCCCATATAGATAAATATTGAATTTCTTTATTGCCCATATTACTGCAAGGCATTCTTTTTCGCTAGTTGAGTAGTTGATTTCAGCTTTATTCAACTTTCTGCTAGCATATGCCACTGGGCTTAATTCCCCATCCAATGCATCTGATTTCTGTAGTAAAGTTGCACCTAGCCCAATATTACTTGCATCCGTCCTTACTATGAATTCTTGACTTAAGTCAGGTAATTTCAAAATGGGTTTACTTGTGAGCTTTTCCTTCAATTCTTGGTAAGTCATTTCACATTGTGGTGTCCATGTAATGCGATCTGGAAGTCCTTTACGTGTCAATTCCGTTAAAGGTGCACATATGGAATTAAAGTTTTTGATATACTTCTGGTAGAAACCACATAATGAGACAAAGGATCCCACGTCCTTCTTGGTTTGTGGTCTCGGGGCTTTCTGTGGTTTCTCTAAATTCTTTGGGTCAGGGGTCATGTTTCCCTGATAAACTGTGTGTCCCAAAAATTCCAATTCTTTACATCCAACGCAACATTTGGTTGGTCGGGCTGTTAAATTTGCCTCCCTAAGTCGATCAAACAGCATGTTCAGAGAGTCAATGTGTTCCTCAAATGTTTCTGTTGCTATAAGGATATCATATATAAAATTTGTTATACAGGGATTATTCAGAGGATCCAATAATTTTCTCATCATTCTAGAGAAGACACTAGGCGCATTCTTCAATCCAAATGGCAATCTATTAAACTCATAGTGTCCTTCTGAGGTACTAAAAAAGCTAGGTATGGGTCTAACCTCAGGCTTTACTGGAATCTGATAGTATCCTTTACTCAGATCCCCACTTTGAGAAATATTTAGCTTTATTTAGTCTGGCAAACAGCTGATTTGTATCCGGCAATGGATCCACCTGTCCTTCTGTAATAGCATTCAGTCTCCTGTAATCTATACAGAGTCTATGTTCTCCAGAGGGCTTCCTTAAGAGTACAACACCGGAGCTATACGAAGACTCACTGTGCGAAATAATTCCTTCCTTCAATAGATAGTCTATCTCTTCCTTCAAAGCTTTTTCCTTAGCAAACGGAATCGAATATGGTTTCATACAGACAGGTGTGGAGTCTATGAGTTTCATATCATATTCCAATAGGTTTGTATGTCCTGGTCGGTCTGTTAACACCTCTGCATGATTATTTAGAACCTGTTGCACTCTCTCTTTCTGAGTTTTCGTTAAATGTGTACTGATTTTCACCTGTGCTGCTGTCTCACAGGGGTGTAATGGATATTCAAACTGATGAAAGTGGTTTCCTTTTTCATCTCCATGGCGATGGACAAGGTCAACAAGTGTGTCTCTTCCTGATGTTCTCTTTCCAAATATTTCTTCAGGAGATTCACATGATAGATTTTTTCTTTCCCCTTCTTATCTATCTTATAATTTGTTCTAGACACCTTCTCTAGAACTGTATATGGACCCTTCCATCCAATTTGTAACTTATTCTGACTCCCGGGCAAAAGAAGCAGTACCTTCTCTCCCACAGCCAAATTTCTGTCTTTCGCCTTCCTGTTATAATAGGCAGCATGTTTCTTCCTGGCTTGTTTCAAATTTTCATTGGCAAGTTTCCAGCCAGTTTTTAACCGAGTGGTCAGCTCATTCACATATTGGTATGAAGATGTAATGTTTTCCTCTGCCTTTTCATCAGTCCACGTTCTTAACAAAGCTACATATGGACCTTTAATTGTGTGGACCTATTTGTCCATGCACCGGTATGGTCTCTTCCACTTGAAGCTTTATAGTGATGATTTTTCCTCCCAGAATTATCATTCACAAAACGACCGCTACCAATTTTTCTTTTGGGGCGTTCTCCCCTCTTAAAATTCTTGATGAGATATTTCCTCTCTGCATCCTCTTCCTCCAGTTTGTTTAAGTCCGATTGAGGGATTTTCGGCTTATCCTGGGGTAAGACATCTTTTTGCACTCTCCGCATAGTGGCCATTGTAAAACAGTTAAGTGAAGCTTGTCCGTGAAAAGGGGCTTCCCATTCCATTTGGTCCACTTTATCAAATCTATTTTTCCTTTTATTGTCAGGCCTGATTTGGCCCCATGGCGTGTCCAGGTCCTGATCCATGTTCCCACTTGTGGGTGTTCCCTCATGTGCTATGCTACACCTTTCTACAAAATTCTCAATGTCCCATCTTGCTTTGGGCCAATAATAATTGTGAGCCACCTTTTGGATGATGGTACCTATCTTCTCATGGTCCCCATCTGGTTTCACATGTAGACTCCTTATTAAGTCTGCCCTATATCTTTTTGGAAGAACCAGCTGTCCGTGACCATGGGATCTAGTTCCGGCCTTCCTATACATCAACTTGTTTTTCATGTAAAAATCTCCCTTGCCTGGAGTTGTATGACAAGTTGACAATTTTCTGAAACAAGGCTTGAGTGTTTTATCTCCAGCCTGTGCCTTCCTCATCTCTTCTGGAGTGGTATCCAACATAATATCCTCCTCCTGTCTTGAGGTCGACCTGACCTGAAGGGTTGCCATATACACAGGTTTCCTTCTGCAACGGTCAGTGTCATGATTGTCCATCTGACAATTCTTACACCACCTTTTTCCTTGGTTGAAAGATTTTCTTTCATCATATTTCCTTTCATCGAATTGTGGGAATTTATTTTTATTTTCATACCGTGGCCTATCAAATTGGTGCTTACCTTTATTTTGATCCCTAGGATCAAATTTATTAAAGTTCTGTGGTGCCCTGAAGTTGTCCACCTGTTTCTTTTTATTACCTGTTACCTCTGCTTGAGCTGCTTGCTACCTTTCAGCAACATTTAGCAACTCACCCAGCCTCTCTGCACCTTGTTCCATGAGAACCTTTCTCAGGTCTGGAGCCATGGACTCTCTTAGTTGCTCTATAAGGACCATTTCCTTAAGATCTTGGGTTTTCCCCAGAGAAGTCCATTTCTCCAAGTATGTCTCTATTCGTGCAGAGAACTGGTGATAGGTTTCACCTGACAGTAGTTTAGCATTCCTAAATTTTTTCCTGTAAAACTCTGCATTCTTTTCATACCTTAACAAAAGAGCCTGCTTTAGCATGTCATAATTTTCCTGATCACCTCTGCTCATTTTTGCAAAAACTTCATAAGCTGCCCCACGAAGTCCCTGAGATAACTTTAAGCTCCACCTTTCTCTCTCCAACCCATACGTGGTAGCTAATAGTTCGTACCTATTTATATAGCTCTCAATATCATCGTCTTTCTCAACAAAATGATCTAAATGAAAATTCATAGCTGAGATTGAGGCTCCTTGAGTAACCGTAGCATCAGAGGCAAAGGGACTGGCACCATTTTCAGGAGCATGGCCTTGAAACTCAAACTCCCTTAGTCGTAATTCATGTTCCCTTTGTAATCTTTTCTCCTCCTTTTCTGCTTCCCTCTCTGCAGTCAATCTTCTTTCTTCTGCAGCTTGTCTTCTTTCCTCGGCTTCCCTTTCTGCAGCTAATTTCTTAGCCTCAGCCTCAATCTGCAACCTCTTAGTCTCAGCCTCAGCTTCAAATTGTAACTTCTTAATTTCCCTGTCAGCCTCTAACTTTCTTTCGGCTTCAAACCTTCTTTCTTCGCGTTCAATAAATTTGTCACATTCCGTAGTAACATAGGCAACCATAACTTGCCCATCTAATCCTAACTCTTTTGCAGTCTGAACCGCAGCAGATCGAAATTTGGCCAGGTCCGCCATTGTCTATCAGGTAACTTAATACAATGTCTAACCAACAATTCAATCTCTAATGGACAAAACAGGCACCGTGAGCTCAACCTTATTTAATTCCACCCAAGGATACCTTTTAATTCTTATATTCCCTGAAGTGAATTACCCCCAATATTTTTAATAGTTAAAGATTCAAAATCCCAAGAGCGAGACCCCAATATATGTGGTGAAGTGGGATGTTATAAATATTTATAGGGGACTTAGTGTACTGACTGAGATCAGCTGTGAAGGTATCTATATCTATTAAAAGTAGTGTATTATAGATAACCTTACTTGCTACCACATATCTCTTTATCTCAGTCAGAATTATTCTGGAATAGTGTGATGCTACGTTATGTGTCTAGGGTATGAGTATGGTGAAGTGTAAGTCACAACAACAGACAGATAAACAATTTAATTTAATCCACTACTCTTAACAACACTGTGACACTCACATACATATAACACTCTATGAGAATAGCTTAAAGAAGTCACTCGTAACGGTTCAAATAACAATATGTATTCATTACTAGCATGAATGAATATGTGTCCTGATTCAACTACAAGGGAATCAGGAATCACAATCAATTTAAATTACAAGTTATGTACAGAATGTATTTAATATGAATATTGTAGTGACATATATTAGTACAAATGTTCTATGTGTGTCAGTTGTGTAGTAGTAAAATGAGGTAATACTGGTTTTGTTTTGTTCAAGCTCTGTTGGTATTTGTCATCATGACTTCAATAGTTTGTCTTTAGGGACTAGTATTGTAGATGTTCACAGTTCCTGATTTTAAGACAAGTAAATTCCCCTCTTAATGTTAATTTTTAAAAAATTATTTCAAGATGAGGGGACATAATGTTGAGCTCAGCTGGCCAATTCGCTTATCTGGCGTGATGGCGGCAGGAAAGGACTCCTCTGCTCGAATTCTCCTCTGGGCTCAGGAGACACCTCACTGATAGCTAAAAAGACCAAGGAGTATGCTGTCCGACTCTGGATTCAGCAAATCTCTGATCAGATGCTGCTCACTACCATCAAGACCACTGTCCCACAATTTCATGGAAATAAACACAGATACGTTGATTAGCAATGAATTCTGGCACAAACTGGCACAAATTCCGTTCTGCCTATGTTCCAGGCTTTTATTTTAGCAAAAATGTGAGCTAGCTTCAACGTACTGTCGCTTTATCAAGCTTATTTGAATTAGTGGTCTCGAACTAACGCTCCCAAGTGTGTATATCAGCGAGACTGGCCAATGAGCCACGTTTCGACAAGTGTTTGAAAAAATGTTATCTTTTCCCGTCTCCCCCAACAACCAAGATAGTATTTATAACCCGACCAATCGTGGTTAGGCTTTCATTTGTTGCGCTCCAATCAATTTGGAGTTTACATGGTAGGCTATTTATGTAACGTAAGGTTTTTTCAAACACGTTATAAAAAAAATTTTATGAGCAGAAATGATTTTATGCTGTCAGGCACCCCCAATATTTTATTTTGGGTATAATTTATTAATTCCTGGACTATTTGCGTAACGTTTTACATATTATTTGTCAGCAAACCCTAAGGAACCCAAAAATACTAATTTAAAGGAGCTACGTGGCTGCGTTCAAAATATGCAATTTCTTCTATCTATCTCCTGTTTAGAAGATGTGCTGTCTGGGTACTGTTATGTGTTCAAACGTAAACCCATATAATGTTGTCTTTTCTAATAAGAGTCTGTTATGATTTATAAACCTAACTCTGGGAAAGGGTAGTGTATTTTATCACTGTCCGTCTGAAAAAAAATTAGTGCATGTAGACTTACACGCGTGATGGTAGTAATTGTGTATCGCGCGAAGCGGGTTTAGTGTTCGGCTTTCTGCCTCTCCCTTCTCTTTTTATCCCTTTAATCCATCTGTTCGTTCGTTTTGGTAACGCAGTATAATTAATGTTAGGGTTAATTTAGGTCATTACGCAGTACGTCTCAATGCTTTTCCAAGAAATACAGCACACGTTTCATTGAAGAAGGCGGGTAATAATACAGTAAGCTTTACTATCAACGTGAAAGCGTTACAATTTGCAGACGAAGCAGAAAACAAGGGGGATTTCGAGTACATTCTTTGTGACAGCACTGTCATTTTCCCATTGCTCTTCTCTTTATTAATTTTATTTGTTAGGCTTTATATTTACCTAAAACTTAGGAGAGGAGAGCCCCCTTCCCCACCTACTTTCAACGTGTACAACTATCACGAGTTCTCAGCAGTCAACAGACGATATCTCCCACGACCGAGCTTTATCTGGAGGTATAGTATGAGGCTAAGCCAGATGTGTCGTCACGTACAGATACCCCAGCTAAAGAGCACTTAAATGCTTGTGCAGGTTTCCAGAAAATAGACCCACTGCAGTAGTGGCTCGATTAGGAGTGTAAAGACAAAAAAATGATATTTTCCTTTAATGCACCTGTTTAATTTCTTCTTCTTCGTACACTCTGAGACGTCAACTTGAATATATTCAAAGAAATCAGTGGTCAGCTTGGGTCTATTTCTATCTCCATAGAGCTTTTCTATGAATGGTACTGGTGAAGGCCACGTGCCCTTTCTCTGTTCCTCATATGTTGGGCATCTTTGAAGCAGATGTTCAGCAGTCATTTTATCGGTGTCACAGTTACTGTCATCGTTAGTTCTTATCTTTAGCTTGTTGAATAGGTGGTATCTCAATCTGTTGTGGCCCGTGCGGTTGTCGTGATTTAGTCTGTCTAACAACACGGTCTTCTGTATACTTAGGAGTAAATCTGACCATACCGCACGCCATATGTTGAGAACTCTCTGATACACTAGCTAATGAAAACGCGTCATTCTTAGTGTGTGTTGTGAAACGTACTATGCTTGAACCTAGAGGCCCATTTTGTGTAACCAATGTTACAATGCCATTTAATTTTAGAAAGAATAAAGAAGTATCACCGGGAAGGATTATATAATTCAACAACGGGAATTTTACGTTAGAGGTAGGTGTAAAAACTTTCTCGAATAGTATTTTAATAAGATAGAAATATTGAGTGAAGGGGCTTCGTTACATCAGGTTAGTCCCAATTTAGCTAGGTAAAGCATGCATATATTAAAATGCATTTTGCAAACTAACCAATTAGTAAACAGATCAATACAGAATAATTCACAGTATAATTCAAGCTTTAGATGACCAAAATCGCCCCATAAATAAGAAAGATACTTGAAATACTAATTTTTACTACTTGAACAGAGAGCAAAATTGTGCCTCATTTTGAGATTTTTAACACCCTTTTTGCCCCATGCCATCCGATACGGAGGATGTGCTAGTATATAAGACCTTGCCCTTGGCTAAATTTAGGTCACAAAATTTAAAAACCACAGCTGAACAGAAGAAGCGGTAAAAGAGTAAACGTCATGTACCTTTGCCATCCGTATCCGTAGAGCTGACATTAGATGCCGATTAACAGCTTGTGTGTTTTGCCTGAGGGTAAGAATGAATCTATATCTATATATTTATGTATTTTTCCTGTGATTAATCCACTTGTGCGTTAGGAAGTGTGTAGCATGTGTAAGAAACTTACAGGTCGAGTGTGTTGTAGGCTGAAATACAAGCATGTGTAATCTTTTAGCGGCAAAAGCCAGCCTTGTGAAATGTATAGAATAATTGAGAATGATGACCAAAGTACGACTGAAAGTTTGATAAAGTATTTAAAGGAGTATTTATTAAAGGAACGACACACTTATCCGGAACATAAGGAAGGATGACAGGAATTGTTGTAATGAATCGATCAAGGTATTATTTAGTATTTTATACTAGACCAAATCATTGCATGGAGGCATATCATGGACACAGGGATCTAACTTAGGATTTATAAGGAAATTATAGTCACAGTGAACTGGCTGTGAGTGGTAGTGAGGTAAATTGTCCTGTGCATATGTTAGCACAATGTCTGACACTGTTTGTTATGTCCATTGTATGTGAGAACAGAATAGTGCTGGACCATACAGGGGTTGTGATTATTTGTATTCCAGGTTTTATCATGCAAACTACCAGAAGTATATGAATCATCTATCTCTGTTGGACTCTGAGGTGCGAGTGCTCTTGAAGTCATTGGAGCCAGTTACCCCGATTCCACTGCCTGGCAATTCACAGACGTGTTAGTCCATGGCGGGAGTGTGATTGATTTCTACAATACAAGTTAAGTGGCAACACAAAGCCACTGGTCAGCCTATTCACCATATACCACTAGAAAATAAATTATAA
Organism: Oreohelix idahoensis; assembly: GCA_024509875.1. Lineage (NCBI taxonomy): Eukaryota > Metazoa > Mollusca > Gastropoda > Stylommatophora > Oreohelicidae > Oreohelix > Oreohelix idahoensis. The sequence goes on from JAMPIV010003313.1 coordinate 318,076, forward strand.
AGTAATAAAAACACAGTGAAGGATGATTACTTATGGACAGAATGTATCTATTACTACCTTCACAGTTCAACATTAGTGACAAACCATATTGAATTATAATATTAATCTGTGTAGAAAAATAGAAACTTAAGTACAGGATTCTGTTTGATAAATAAATTTTCTATGTTTTTTTTATTTTATGATGTAAATACATTTGAGTTTCTTCTAATTTATCTAACCGAAAAGAGAAACGGTATAGGTTAAATAAATTGTAAATATGTACCATCAGACTTGCTGAAATTATTTAAATTGAGTTCCAAGTTTTCTTGATACATATTATATACAGATAGACCATAATTAGTATCCCTAGTATAATTAGCCATAATAAATAATAATAACACATAATATCATGTTAGAATCGTGAGAGGGAGCAAATAGACTTTCAGGACATCCACTCTCAGCACACCTGGAGGTTTATACAGCTGGATTCTACCTTTGATGTCAATACACCCTTATTCTTTTCAGAAAAGGGGGTATTTCTTGTAAGACCAGTCTCTTATCTGGCACTATCCTGGTATCATCTGATACACCTTTATGTCCAGGATACCTTATTACTTTCAATAACATCTGAACCTCTCGCGACAGTGGTGTCTGAAGATTTTCACTTGTTCTCTTCTGTTGAGCTATAATATGAATCATTTTTGTGTGTGGACTGGATGTTCTTCTTCCCATTTGTTCCTGTATCTGATTTTGATAAAACTCTTTGCCTCTTCAAAAGTTCTACTTGAAGCAGCATCTGTTTAATTTAATATTGTATTTGGTTTTCTTTAACATCTAATACTGACACTGACAGTACAGTGCTGGTATAAATAATGAACGTTATCGTATTACCCTTTAAACACTCTATTGCACCTTGCTTACACCGAACAACAATACCCAACATCTGCCATGAAGAAGTGATATGAAAAGAAATTCTTGGCATATCAAGAGCCAGATAAGCTGATTTATGAAGACCGTCATTTCTGGAATAGTGAGTTATTCATGCCCTCAAGTGACGTGTGAGTTGTTGCCGGTGAATGTCAAGGCATACGAGCTCTCTTCAGCCTGAATCAATAGAAGAATATTTTAGACAATGTTTTTGCACACACATATTTTAGAGGTCTGCACATCTGACAAGACATCATGACTGTCTTCTGATAATAAAATTATAATAATTGTTTTCCACTAGCATGTGTTTGGGGTTTACAACACTGATAATATAAGTTATGGAAGTAAGATTAAGCTCTTTTACTGTATTTTTTTTTCCCGTAGCATTGTGACTAGAGAATTAGACAGACAACCTTGTCTTCATCCAGCCATTTGAGAGCAGAAACTGTAAAGTAGAACTGTGGGGTCAGAGTTGGGAACTGGAGTCGTGAAGTCGGTCGTTTTTTAGTGGAGTCGTTAAATAATGTCCGGACTTCAAATTCCGAATGTTATGCCACATGAGGAGTCAAACTTTGTACTTGGAGTCGGGAGTCGGAGTCGGACTTGTAAAATTTCAGGAGTCGGAGTCGGAATTTCTTTTAGCTGATTCCACAACCCTGCGGTCAAGCGACGTACGCTGCCTATTCCATGGTAGATATACAGGGTGATTGAAAAGTTACATGCTATTTTTAAATTTTTATTTCTGCATTCTTATCCAATTAATTTATATGAAACAAACTTTCAAATAAAGACAACAAACTGCTATTTTATTACATACAATACCATGTCACATTAACTTTACAGTTCAACGTGAGATCCTCTTTGTTCAACATGATTTAATAGCGAGCAGCCATGTTTGCTGTTTCTTATAACACCATTACCTTATATGGTTTTACTACTTCCGTTGATATTTATCATGTTTCTAACTCACTACTTCATAGTTCTATCACTGATAATATTTTCTAAGATATTACTTTGTTAATCACAACAAGGTCTGTGCGGAAGCGATTACGTAGCTTTCAGTGCTTCAAAATCACAATTGTTATCATACTGTCCGTCTCTTAATCTTCACCAAGATTGTCCTCTTCCGACATGTCATGTGCGAACTGACATATCTCCCAATACCATTTGGTATCCGTATTGGAACCTGTGAACAATATGGTTTCGTGTATCTTCCTAGACAAAAAGTATGGATCTACAATACGAATGTCGCTCAATGTAGACTCTTACTCCGTCTGGAGCTGGCGATAAGCGGAAATCAATGTGGCAAGTATACTCCTTCGTTATGCGTTACCGTTAACGAAGGAGAAAATAACATAGAGAGAGTGGTGGGTGGGAGGTGTGACACGATATGATAAGAAAACCTTAATAGATGAAAAAACAATAACAAGAAACGGGTGAGACAGAAGAAAAGGAAGGGAGCAGGAAACAAAATGAAGTAGGTCACAGGAAAAAGTAACGATAGAAGATTTGACTTGTCACAGAATTAATAAATAGACTGATGAATAAATCAATAAATAAAAGGTATTTGTTATATTGCAGATATTGTTCCTTGTTTTGAAATTTGTTTCAGGTACATTCAGTAATTATATCCAGTAAAGAGTAGGCCACACGGCCGCTGCCAATGCAAAATGTAAAAATTACGAAACCTTTCCACCACAAAAATATTAAAGAATGTGTTATTCCTGCTTACATACATGGGGACCATCGGAGGGGTTACGGAGTTCGTGTACTGTACTGAGTTCTTCCTCGTAAGATTTAAGGGAAGAGATCGGAGCACTGATCAAGTTGTCCGTGTACAATGAAGATGGTCCTTACAACCAAACGAAACCAAACCAATAAATACAAATGAAAATATAACAATCTAAAAAAAAAAACAACAGAAAATGGCTTTCCAATAATCTTGTATTTGTGTACGGATGTCACAGCGTTATTTCGCCGTGCATTTTATGTCTAGTGATCGTTGAAAAGCCGGCCGGGAAAGACCGAACGGACTGGCAGAGTTAGCTTACCCGGCGGGTCATGTGACTACCGAAAGTCGGGGGAAAAGGCGGAAAATTGGGATTAGAAGGCCTCTTGTCTAGGGAGGTCGTTTTCCCTTATGCCAGCTGGATGGATATGTATTCTGGATTGGAGTACTTCGAAATTAGTGCCTGCCATGTTATCTGGTCTTGGTGATAGTTACGTTGTTTAGTCTAGAGTAGCTGTAGTGCCTAGATAGAATTATCTTCAAGCCATAGTTTGATAATATTTCGATGATTCACAGATTGCCATTGTCATAGCACTTGTGCTCGGATCAGCGATATTCATAGTAGCCGTTTGAGGCATAGTTTGTACCTTCGTGTGTGGAGGTGATAGCCTAGGCTGCTGAGGCAGGTTTACTGTGGTATTTACATACTTGTATATGTTGTGTTATGATGGCCGTTTGAGGCCCTGTTGCGTATTACTACAATAAAGGGAAGTACCTGTTTACAGGTGTTTATTAGTTCTCCATGACAAACGGGTTTCTGACAACTAATATGAGAAAGAAAAAAAAACAGAGAAGAAGCAGTGTATCGTTTATTTAACGAGGGTGGAGAGACAGTGAAGGTGACAAAAGCAAGGAAAACCGAAGATGCATTCCGAGGCCAGCTTGAGAGATCACGAAAGAAATAGTCAGGTTTTGAGTCGGCAAATCAGAGATTTCAAGTCCCGAAAAAAGAGTCTTGAGATCGATATCCGACGGTGACGTTAGCACAGACACGGATTTAGCCGAATGTAACCTCGCATCATGAAAATAGGAAAAGTTGCAAGTTAGAATATTGAGATATAGCTGATATAGCTCGACTATGGTGCTTTCATTTCTCTTTTCGTTGTTTACGGAGCATAAAACCACCACAGCATGTTGGTCCCTTTATGGAAGGCTCGCACTAAAGCAAGCATGTACTCTTGTAGTGGTTGTTTCTGTAACAATTCATTTAAGATCATGAGTTGCCTGTCCCATACATAAGCTTATTTTAGTCACCCCTTACGATATACAAGAAGCGGCAGTTGTTCTATTTCTTCTTCTTCTTCCCACGAAAAGTGTTCAAATGTGTTCAACCAACACTCTCTATATTCCATTTAAGAATTGTTTAGGTACGAACAGTCCCTGTGTTTTGAAACAATCACATCAGCTTTTCGAGGAAAAATGAAAAAGGCGCAATGCATTGTGGTTTTAATGAAAGTTATCTTTAAAATTCATTAAAATCATCCCACATGATGGCCAATAATCTATTTCATTCGAATGTCACAGATCTCTGTGCACGTAACGGGTGAATACATGCCGGAGAAGTTAAATCATTTAGTTTTATAATAAAACTCCGCCTAGGCCGGTCCCAAGCCCGGCTGGAAAAGAAGGAGGGCGGCCTGCATGGAGGCCGTAAGGAGGCAGCCCCTCCACCATGCAAAGGCACAATAGGCCAATCACCTGTTCCTATAAACTTTTGATTACGAGAACTACAAGAGAGAAAGCCGATTATGAGAACTACAAGAGAGAAAGCCGGACTGATTCTAAAGGCGGCGAACTGGAACGGACTACGACTTATGGAACTTGGAACACAAGAAGTATAAATGGGGAAGAAGAGGAGCTGGTGGAAGAGATGAGGAAAGCAAAACTAGAAATCCTGGCTATAACGGAAACAAAGAAAAAGGGACAAGGAGTCATGGATCTCGATGGCAACACGCTGCTCTACAACGATGTACCCATATCTGAAAGAGCTAAAGGGAGCGTGGGTTGTATTGTGGCCAAAAACCAAAAAGATAGTATAAAGGGATGGAACTTTGTCTCGGAGCGCATTATAGTTGTAAAACTAATAGAAGGAGAAACCATAATCTACCTGGTCGTAGTGTATGGGCCAAATGAGGATGAGAGAGTTGAGGTCAAGGAGGAATTCTTCGATCTGCTTCAAAGGACAGTGGATGACTGCCTAGATGAAATTATCATGCTCTGAAATTTCAATGCCAGAGTTGGAAATGACCATGCTAGATGGGGTGAAGTTATTGGAAGATATGGAGAAGATACTCTCAATGATAATGGAAAGCGACTCCTTAGATTCTGCAGTGAGCAGAATCTGATAATTACAAAACAAAGTTCCCACATAAGCGCATACATGCATACACTAGATGTGAACCAACCAAGAATGAGAACTCAGTGATCGAATATGCCATTGTTAGGAGGAGCTCATTCAAATATGTCCGGGATGCTAGAGTCTGAAGGGGGCCAGAGATTGAAAGTGATCACTAACTGCTTACAATCAAAAGAACAACTGAAAGAGTTGCTCAGCATAGGAACTGCCCAACATCACGCAAGAAACTAAGTAAACGAACGGGAGAAATGAGCATTAAGACCTACAAGCTGAGAGAGCCAGAAATTAAAACCAGATATCAGGGGCTTAATGCTGCAGCGGTGAGCAACACAGAAGAACAACCTGATGACTTGGAAACCCCCTGGCTTAAATTCAAGGACATCATAAAGACAGCTGCTGCAGAAGCATGTGGTGAAGTCCGACTTGGGAACAAGAGAAAAAGGACACCTTGGTTGACAGAGGAAGTCAAAGTGAAAATAAGAGGGGAAAAATGGCATGGAAACAATACTTTGGAGCTAAAAACACAACAGGACAAATGGAGAAATATAGAGAATATGTGACACTCAGAACAGAAGCAAAGAATTAGTTGCTAGCAGCAAAACAGAAGTCCTGGGAAGAATTTGGAGAAAAGCTAGAAAAAGATGCGCAAGAAAACCAGAAATTGTTCTATAAGACCCTAAAGAACACGAGGAAGGAAAAAAACAAGCCCTCTCAAATTTATAAAGGAGAAGCAAGGTAAATTGCTTACTGTCCCGAAGGAAGTAATGGAAAGATGGAAAGAATATTTCTCAGAACTCCTGGGTGGTGAGCATGGTGAAGCATTACAAATGATAACCACTAGCACAGAAGAGAAAACCAATGATGGTGAAGATGACATAAAGATGGAAGAACTGAAGGCAGTACTGGAGAAAATCAAGATGGGCAAAGCAGCCGGGATGATGGTATAACACCAGAAATGGTTAAGTACATGGGAGCACCAGGCGACCTGTTACTCTTAAGGGTCCTACAGGCAGCGTGGTGCAACAAGACCATACCAAAGGATTAGGAGATTGTCATCATAACACCAATTTTCAAAAAGGGTGACAATCGACAATGTGAAAACCATAGAGGCATATCCCTTCTCAGTGTCCCTGGTAAAATCTACTCTAGAATCCTAGAGCAGAGACTCCGACGCCTAGATGAGCCACAATTGGGTGAGGTCCAGTGCGGATTCCGAGCTAACCGAAGTACTCAAGACTTAATCTTCACACTCAGACAACTGAGTGAAAAGGTCCTTGAGTATAAGAGTGAGATCCATCTTTATTTCATAGATCTGGAAAAGGCGTTTGACAGGATCCCCTGGAGCAAACTTTGGGACTGTTTGGCAAGGAAGAACATTCCAGCACCTCTGATTCATGCTATACAGAGCTTCCACACGTCTTGCAGAAATTATGTGAGGTCAGCAAACCATAAGTCAGAAGAGTTCAGGACCACCACTGGTGTAAGACAAGGTGATATCCTGTCACCTTATCTTTTCATACTCCTCATGGACGATGTCATTAGGGCATGTAAGGAGAGAACAAGAAAGTATTCAGTGGGGTACTGGAAGATGATACAGGTCTGTATTTCAGAGCTGGAATTTGCTGATGATGTTGCCCTGATTGCTAAATCAGAGGCACATCTCCAATCCAACCTGCAAGTTTGGAAGGAAGAGCTGGAGAAGAGAGGGATGGTCATAAGCAGATCTAAAACAAAATCCATGGTGATATCACGAGAAGAAAGAAGACATCAGATTAAGCTGGGAAAACAGGTCCTGGAGCAGGTCGACCACTTTAAATACCTCGGAGCTATTTTAGACCGAAAGGGAGGCATCAAAGAAGAGTTGGCCACTGGAAAAGCAGCAGCTGGGAGACTTTTTCAGGCCATAAATCGAGGATTCCTCAGCAAGAGAGATGTTGGTAAGAAAACAAAGATGGCTGTATATCGCTCCACCTATGTACCAGTCTTGACATATGGATGCGAGTCATGGGCAATGACTACAACCCACAAAAGCCAGATCCAAACCTCAGAAAAGAGGTATCTGAGGAAGGTGGTTGAAGTAACAAGAATAGACATAGTCCGCAACCAGACGATACGTCAAGGTCTAAAATCCCACCCCCTGCAGACCCAAGTAGAACAGTCCTTACTAAGATGGTTTGGCCACGTCTGCAGAATGGGAGAAGATCGGCTACCACGACAAGAATGGGAAACAAAAAGCCAGGGATTCAGACAACCAGGACGACCCAGAGTCTGCTGGGAGGACAACATTAGACAATCTTTGAAGGACCGAGGACTAGAATGGAACCAGGCCAGGAGGAAGACAGCCGATAGGATAGTCTGGCGCTCTCTCTTCCAAACCTCTACACCTCACGGTAGAAGGGGAACGACTAAGTAAGTCAGTTTTATAATAAAATATCCTTCAAATAAAATGTTTTTTATTTTTAAACTTTACTAATTTGCTGAAGCTAATACAGATCACTACATTAGCAAAACAAAACAAAAAAAAACAAAACAAACAAACAAATAACAAAAAACAATCAGAGGCAGTAATTAATGTGGATGAGTTTTCATTTTACGCGTCAATTCAGAGCCAAGCCTTCCTGTCATTCTGAGACGTCGCCAGTTTCATGTGAGTTTAGCTAATCATCGAAGTAAAGGGACAATCATTTGATCGTGTAGGTGTATACCTACCATAAGTAGTCTTTAATCATGGTGAACTTTATGTTGCACTCACGCGAGGAAGTAATCCATACAATCTTAACATTTGTATTCAGGACATGAGCTACCAATGCAAATATTTGAAATATAACCATAAATTTACAACAAAAACAAAAGTTGTAATTAAGTAGATGTTAAATATTAGTCAAATTAATCTCTGTTTACATGTTCACGTTTCTCAGTATTATAAATACAGGGTGTAGTGAGGTCTGGATCATATCTCGGCGATCATTCAAAAAAACTTATCACCGCGCAAGCCCCGTGGATGTAACTGACCAATGAAACGCCAGCTTAATACACGTAGTGTTGGAGGATACGCTAGGCTATTCAACATGGAGACAGCGAAAGTGTAGATGTTGATAATATTTCGGAAGGCAGTGTGCAAATAATCATGGAGTACCTAGTTAAAGAAGGATCCAATTCGATAATAGGGATCATTAGCCTTAGGCAGATAACAATAGATTCACTGGATGTGTTGTAGAGCCGAATTTATTATGAATAGAAGACAGTGGAGCATGAACAATGTTGTGTTTTTCCCTGTTTTTGCTGCTCCAGTGAATAGTTGGATAAACTAAAGAATAAAGTGGATACGACATTCATATGAGTAAAATAAGCCTAAGATGGAGGAAATCGGTGCAGAAATAAGGACTCCAGATATGTTTTAATTTTTGCATTGGAGTACACTTTGCCAAAACCTAAACTGTTTGCGTGAATGAAAAATACTTTGGCCTAGTTGTCATCTCGTACATCCGCGATTTCACTATATAAGGGGAAGGAACGGAAGGCGCAAACACACTCGCCGCCTATTTCAAACTACAGACACGGAGAACAGCATCTGCATCAACTCCTTTGCCATCTGCAGAAGTGTGAGCAGACTGTGTAACCATTAAAAGCCTGTCTGTGATTGAGGGTAAGCGAGATGTTAGTTAAATATATTTATGTATGTATATTATGAATGTGTGCTTAGGGTAATATTGGTATGTGTAGAATCATTGTGCTATTTCTGGAGGAAAACCCGAAGTGTGTTGGTTTAGTTTAATTGTGTAATAAATAAGTAGAACGAATGGATTGAGCTAGTTAGTTGTGGAAAGCGTTTTAAAGATATTATGCTTGCTGGAAAGGACTATCCAAACTTGAAGAAGGAATGACTGTAACCGATCGATTTTCTGTATTATTTTATATATGACACAATGATTACCATAAGGCCTATATGATTTTAAAGAAGCAAATCATGGACAGAACTGTAACAAGTGAGTTACTGAAATATTGTGTTGGAACTTGAACGAATTGTGTTATTCATGTCTTACTATGTCTCTTGTGATTAACCACAGCTTGTCTGAACTGTCTCATTATACCTCCTGACTGTGTAGGGAGACAATAAGCGATATTGCGTAGGTTGTATATTATATTTCAGGTTATATCCTGCACTGAGTGTCATACTAAATCTTTAGTGACCAAGTCAGCTAGTAGATGTTCAAGTTGTTCAGAGCCTGTGCCAGTATCAACTGTGTCATCTTGATTTAGAAAACCCGCAGTTGTGGGGTTCTCTCCGATCATACTGCTGTACGAGGCCTAGAAGGACCTTTTGATCAAACGGCGACCAGCGGTCTATTTTGGTCTATGTGGGTCCTTTTTCTTCATCTACTGATTGATTAATGTTGTCTTCTTCTTGGCTTACGTGTCCCCAAGGTCAATTGTGAACAGGACTGGCCAAAGAGGCAAATTAACATTTTAAATAGTAAATTTAACTGGACTTATAAATACCCAGATGTTTGTTCAATTTTATGAGCCCACTGTGGCGGAACAAAAATAACATTTCTATATGACTTTTGACAGTTTTATCCAAGTGGATTTTATCCATAAGAGTTACGATGTTTCAAAATCGGCAATCACCACAGAGCCAGCCGATAGGATTTACCATCATCATTTATAAATTGTAACAGTTTTTTTAGCAACCTGTTGTGTCAAAATAACTGAAAGTATTTTCTACTGTTTACTGTGAACATAGATCGCGGGTTTGTTTCTACTTTAACTATTCGATGTGACATTTGTCTAGCCAGGAATCGACCACCGAATTAGGCCCCCTTATAGAAATTTAATTATTAGAAGGAGGAACTGGGGCCCAATTTGGAAGATAAGACACTGGAATATATATATATATATATATATATATATATATATATATATATATATATATATATATATATATATATATATATATAAATATATATGTATGTATATGTATGTATATATATATATATATATATATATATATATATATATGTATGTATGTATATATATATATATATATATATATATATATATATATATATATATATTCAGACATTGTATGTCCAAGAGATTTCTTCACCAAGAATAGGGTAAGCGTGATTGGGTGGCCACGTATGTCAGAGAGAGAGAGAGTGGACATTTTCTTTGTTACATGAAAATTTTATTATCTGGAGTCTGCTTAAATCCTGTTTATTTTACTGGATAGTTTTAGTAGGAACTTTGTTCTTTCTCTACTGTCTATGCTGTAACATAGTGCTAACCTTTAACCTTTGGTGCTATTAACTTGTTGGGTTCTTTTCTTCTCAATGAGGGGAGGGCACATGTATTCTGTTATTTTTCTATGTATGAATTATTATTTTTTTTGGATCTTTCTTTAGATATGCGATGTTGTAAAGTTTAATGATAATAAACAACAAAAGAACTTAACTTTGTGTGTTGGTCAAACCCATACCCAATTTACCATAGTTTTTCACGTTTGTGTGTCTTGTTGTCACATAGTTGTGTGTGTATGTGTGTGGAGTTAAACATATTTACATATATAGGGAGGTGCAAGATTGTTTTATACTAAAAGATAGTCGTATAGATAGTCTGGACTAGAGAAACTACTCATTCCAGAGACAGATCTTCTCCTTAAACTATTCACTCGTGAAATCTATTCTCACACCTTTACTTCTCACGTACTTATCACCATCCACCCTACTCAGGCGGGACCATAAATATCTTTTCAAACCTATCTAAATTCACGACATACCCCATTCTCTGAAAAGAGTAATGGTGTATCGAAGTCAAAGGTAGAGTCAAGCTGTATAGATCACTAGGTGAGATGGTAATGGCAATCCTAGTTACCTATGGTGCCCCTCTCCAGACCAACCTAAAACTATGACTCTGCTAGGGGTAATTAATTAACCAACAAGAACTTTGAACCCAACTTAAATAATTCACTGAAGACTGTGGGTACAATTTATAATTTATTTATCTACAAGATCTTTTTTCTTTGTACTTCTGTTAAATTTCAAATAAAATAAAATTGATTTTTTTTTAAAAATCTGTTTCACTTTCATGATATATATCGGGGGGTAGGGCATATATATCGTACTATTGCTTTAATAAGCCATGCCAGCAAAATCCTCTTGCGGATTATCATGAAGAGGATAGAAAGAAAGTTAGAACTTGAAATACATGAAGTACAGTCGGGTTTTAGACAAGGCAGAGGTACGAGAGATCACATTTTTAATGTGAGAAACATCCTCGAGAAATGCAGAGAATACAATGTAGATCTTCATGCCTGTTTTGTAGATTACACCAAGGCCTTCGACTGCGTACAACATCAGAAACTGTGGAACATCATGAGAGACATGGGATTTCCGGTGCATTTGATCCATCTAATTGAAACACTATACCATGAACAACAAACAGCTTGTCAGAGTAGCGGGGGAAACATCAGGATGGTTTGAGGCGAAAAGGGGAGTAAGACAGGGTTACATCCTCTCTCCATACTTGTTTAACATCTATGCAGAAAATATAATGAGAAATGTTCGGAGTGACCAAGAGTGTGAACATTACGATCCGTTCACAATTGGTGGAAATGCGATCCCAGAACTCAGGTACGCAGATGACACAGTTATTCTTTCAAACAGTGCCAAGGGACTAGAACAGTTAATCCTGTCTGTCAAAAGACACAGTGAGGATCAGAACCTTTTTCTGAACAACAACAAAAAAAAAAAGATAATGTCCACAGACAAAACAAGATGCCAACCAAAAATTACCATCAGTGATGAGGAAATTGAAAATGTCACGACATTCTGCCCTTCCTTTTCTCTCACCTTTCATACTGAATTCATTTATTCTCATATGCATTTTACATATCAAATTCAAGGAATTCAACGTTGTAAAGTAAAATAATAATATAGCACACTCATATTAACATTAATTACTTATAAGCATGACATAACATATGTTGAAAAGTACAAACATTATCAGAGATAGATAGATAGATAGATAGATAGATAGATAGATAGATAGATAGATAGATAGATAGATAGATAGATAGATAGATAGATAGATAGATAGATAGATAGATAGATAGATAGATAGATAGATAGATAGATAGATAGATAGATAGATAGATAGATAGATAGATAGATAGATAGATAGATAGATAGATAGATAGATAGATAGATAGATAGATAGATAGATAGATAGATAGATAGATAGATAGATAGATAGATAGATAGATAGATAGATAGATAGATAGATAGATAGATAGATAGAACGAACGAACGAACTTTATTTTCAAAGGGTTTAGAATTGGTCACGCAGGCCCGTCTAACATTCTGCCCTTCCTTTCTCTCTTCTTCCATAGTTAATCTATTTATTCTCACACGTATCCTAAATGTTACTTAAATAATAAAATAACAAGAAAGTACAATAAAATAAAATCCCAACATTGTAACAGTACAATAACAGTTACACAAATTTACAGATGCGTATCATAATTTATACTAAACAGGACAAAATTAACTTTAAAACCTACATATGATGTTATGTAATAATAATAATAATAATAATAATAATAATAGCCCCTTCAGTCATAACTGACTATGGGAATGCGCCCCTGAGGTGACAGCGTAATTATTTAAGAACATAACGAAATTAGGGTGGCATATAATCTGCACTCATGATGTATTTGAAAAGTCTGTGATTGAATGAATATGGACTAAGAGTATTTTTTAAGTCGTGTGGAAGAGTATTCCACAGATGAGCAGCAGAAAAAGCTAAACTTTTCTTGAATAAGTCGAGCCTAGGCTTGGGCATGTGTAATTTATTTAAGCGTTGACTGCGTCTTCCGCTGTATTTGAAAATAGGCCACAGATACGTTGGAGCATTCTGTGACAAGATTTTGTGAATAAATTTGGCTTTGTTGAAGAGAAGGCGCTTTCTTAGTGGTAATATGTTAAGATATGTATATGCGTCTACACACTGTGTGAGGTTTTTGTCTGAAATTAGGCGCACTGCACGTTTTTGTAATGAAAAGAGTCTTTTAGTGTTGGACATGGTGCAGCCATCCCAAATTGTGGAACAATAGTCTAGATGTGTTTGTATCTGGGATGTATAGAACATTTTTCGTGTCTCCTCATCTAGGAAATGTTTGATTTTAGCTAACTGGTAAACTTTTTGTGCCGTTTGTTTGGTCAGTGCTTGTACATGCGAATTCCAACTTAAATGTTGGTCAATTATGAGTCCTAGTGTTTTATATTCATTTACATTTTCAATTAAAGAGGTTCCAATGTAGAGCTGAAGTGTTGTTTTCGGCGAGTTTTGTAATTTTTGTCTAGTTGATATTATCATACATTTTGTTTTAGTGATATTTATTTGCATGCAGTTTTCATTGCTCCACTTAATAAGATTGTCTGTGTCGCTTTGTAATAATATTTCTAGCGTGTTGCAACTTTTATCACTAGTATAAATGGTACAGTCATCGGCAAATAGGTCGCAGGATGAGTGCTCGATGTGTAGTGGAAGGTCATTTATGTAAATGGAAAAAAGTAGAGGGCCGAGAATAGAACCCTGAGGAACACCAGTGTCAATAATAGTTGGGCTTGACAAGGAGTTATTGTACCACACTACTTGCTGTCTGTCGGACAGGAATGATTTAAGTAATGTCACTAGTTTAAAGTTAACTTTCATTGTTTCTAATTTTCTTATTAAAACAGCGTGATCTAACATATCAAATGCTTTCCTAAAGTCTACAAAGATTGCTCCACATATGTTATCGTTATTTATGTTTAGGTGCAAGTTGTCTATCATCTTAGTTAGAGCTGTGTGGCATGAATGCTTTTGTCGAAACCCTGACTGACTGTCAATTAGCAAGTCATTGCTAACTAGGTAATGTAGTGTTGCTTTATGTATGTGTTTTTCTAGTGGTTTAGAAAAGCGATGATAAAAGAGAAATAGGTCTATAGTTACCAAGATTACTGTTATCTGACGAGCCAGGTTTGAAGAGAGGATATACTTTGGCAATCTTAAAGGCTGAAGGAAAATAACTTTTAGCAATACATTGATTATATATATAAAAGTTAGTGAATCACTAATAGCTGGTGCGGCGTAACGCAGTATTCGATTACTAATTCCGTCAAGCCCTGATGAGCTATTATCCTTAAGGCCAATAAGATAGTTATACACTTCATTAACTGTCATAAAAGGAATGTCGGGTGGAACTGAGTTTGTACATTTGTTTTTACAGAATGCTGAAAGTTTGTCTAAGTCACTACAGGAAGGTGGTATTGTGGATTTCAGACCGTTTATTTCTGCTTGAAAGTGATTGCTGAAGTCGGTGCAAGTAAATGAAGTGTTGGAAGAGAATGAGTCTGGTGCATTACGTTTTTTCGCTAAGGTGTTAATTGCCTTCCATATTTCCTTACTATTTGATTTGTTCTGAACTATATTTCTAAAACGATTTTTCTTTTCTTTCCGAATTAAATATTGAACTTTGTTCCTGTATACCCTGTATGTGTTGAGGTCCTTATTTTTTGTGCGCTTGATCTCTCTGCCTCATAGCCTCCAACACTTCCTGCGTGATCCACGGAGATTTTAATTGTCGTTTGACGCGAATTTCCTTAGCTGGTACGTGCGTGTCAAAAACATTATAAAAAATTTTTGTCCAGTATTCAATAGCGTCATCCGGATCAGGAAGTTGGTAAACACGGGCGAGAGGTGCAGTTAGCAAGTCATTTAAAAATAATTCCTTACTGAAATGTTTGAAACTTCTAAATTTGATACTTACATGTTTATTTTTCGGAACTTTACATTTATTCTTTGACCATGTACAGCATACTGGATAGTGGTCACTCATTGCAATATTAGGGACAGAGCATTCTATGATGTTTTCTGGGCAAGTTACGTAGATGTGGTCGATTAGTGTGGTTGATGCTTGTGTTACTCTTGTAGGCTGGTTAACTATTTGTTTTAAGTTGTACGATAATATTATATTTTTCCATGTTAGATTTGAATTGTGTATATCGATGTTGAAATCACCAAGAAGAACAACCTCCTTGACTGTGGCAAATACATTGTCCATCATTATGGTGAAATCTTCGTACCATATAGGTCCTGCACTAGGATTTCGATAAAGATATCCCACCAGAAATGGGCCCTGATTCGGTAGCTTTATTTCCAACCATACACATTCTATCTCTGCTGTCTCTAAGTCGTTTCTGCGGCGAAAATTAAGGGAAGTGGAAATATAAACTGTTATACCTGTCTCTTGTTTTTTGCTTGCGTCTCGCCGAATAGTTTTAAAACCATTTAACGCAATGTCATCGTCTGTTATTCTGTCATTTAGGCGACTTTCTGAAAGTCCAAAAATGTGAAAATTATTACTTAGAATGTAAGTAAGTTCGGGGAGTTTACCTAGAAGATGGTAAATATTCAGATGACCAAGTCGTAGACCATATCCTACACGACCTGAACATCGAGGAAAACTGGCTCATAAACAATATATGTCCCGGAAACTGAAATATTTTGGCCACATTAAACGTCATAGTGGCTTAGAGAGAGCAGTGATGGAGAGTATGGTACCTGGAAGGCGAGGCAGGGGCCTACCAAGACGACGGTGGACACAGGACATTGAAGACATCTTGAACATGACAATGGAGGAGGCAGGAGGGCTGGCTAGAGATCGAGAGTCTTTCAGGCGGGCTGTGATGAGAGCAACGTTCTGCAAAGGACATGCTACATGATGATGATATATATATATCACATTTACAGTTAATTAATTGTAACTAATAAAGTTCACTTCAACTGTTTTCTTGATCATTGATAAAATCTGCCTTCCTTTTGTGCTTTCTTGAATAGAATATCAATGTTAATTTATGATAAAGTCATAAAAACTGATCTGACTGTCAATTGTCTTCCAAATAAACCACAGGATTTTGCTATCATCATAACACAGTTTGTTCGTAGGTGTGTGGTAATTGAAAGTAGAAGTAGCCCAACAAAGAACTACTTATCTTCAAAAGGTCCTTCTAGGCCTCGTACAGCAGTATGATCGGAGAGAACCCCACAACTGCGGGTTTTCTAAATCAAGATGACACAGTTGATACTGGCACAGGCTCTGAACAACTTGAACATCTACTAGCTGACTTGGTCACTAAAGATTTAGTATGACACTCAGTGCAGGATATAACGTGAAATATAATATTTCTGATTTCTCTACTGTGCACGGTGGTGTGAAAAGTAACGCCATCTATAGATCAGAGAGACAATAATGTATATAAACTTTGCCTTCTCAAATCAGTTATCAGTTGTCGCTCAGAATTCTTCGGATAGTCTAAACACGTAGCTGTTAAATCACGTTTTTATTTGGTTAAATGCCGTGAATGTCCACCAGTTGATAAATGTAGATGTTGGGACTGGTGTAGTAAAGTGTAACGATTGTCAACTCATTAAACCCAGCACAGTTTTGGTCATACAGGTCATCTTGTCCTGGAACGTGATGAGGCTCCGACAAGAATGTGAGTGTAGACAATGAGTGTGTATATGAATGTCAGTACGCGAATGGTAGAATGATTCGATAGAGTTGACAGGTTGGTAGTACATCACTCATACTCACACTGTTCGAATTCAAGAAGTACTGGAACTACGGTGGTCTTTTTATAACATTTAATGGGACGCACACTTGGACAGTACGTGTATGGTTACAGGAACAAATGTCGACATAGACAGCATAATGTTGATCACAGGAATATCATCTTAAGTTAGCATTCATGCTTGGCAAATATCATAATGGAGCATTCGTAAATAAGCATTCAGAGTTCCATCATGTAAATCATCTGGCTTTACTGACTGGGCACGTCAGACCATAACCAATATATAGGAAGGCTCCTAGACCTAACCTCGTCTAGCGAATATCCCTTCACGTAAAGTTCAATATATATATTTTCCATAAAGATATAGGAATCCCAGACATGGGTTCTCACATGTAGCAGTGATCTCTTGGTTCATCGAGCGATAGTACAGGCATCCCTTTTTCTCACTCGATAAATACAAAGTATATGGATTTCAACATGGCTGTGTTCTCTCGTGAGCTTCACTCACTATTGGATACAGACCAAAATTGGTCATTCGTTAAATGTCCTCATTTCTTCATAGCTTCTATCATAGAGGTAATTGAATAATATCATATAATCTAGTGCTGATACATAGGAATGTCATCTTCCTTTGAATAAATATTCTTTTCAAAAGTACCACTGTGCATCTGCTTATCGACAACGATGGCGAAGCCCAAGTTCATAATAAATTGTGGTTTTTACCTTTCTATGCGAAATATAACTTTGCCATTCCTTGGCAAAAGAGAATAAACACTGGGGTAAAGTACATACAACATGTCTAAATGACTATCACTTTTCCCCATTTACTTATAGATCACTTTTTCGGCAAAAAGCCGGCTACAACAAAATTCGACATCCCGACAGGATGACAGCCATGAATCACACCCCCTGCTAGCGATACTTCCGCTGCATAGCCTTTGACCTTTTCTAGCGACAACCAACATAGTTCGACTTAGAAATGTAAAGATATCCATATATAAGACAGACTCGTCCTACTCATACAAACACTACGTATAAATTCAGGCCATAGATATACTGAAGCAAGAACAATCTATTCCTACCCAGGCAAAGAATAAATCGCAGTAGGCCTAGATTCGTC
This sequence comes from Oreohelix idahoensis, assembly GCA_024509875.1. Classification (NCBI taxonomy): domain Eukaryota; kingdom Metazoa; phylum Mollusca; class Gastropoda; order Stylommatophora; family Oreohelicidae; genus Oreohelix; species Oreohelix idahoensis. The sequence continues at coordinate 335,862 of JAMPIV010003313.1, forward strand.
CGCGGAGTCCGATCGAAGATGACGGAACTCCTTTCAAGGGAAGTAACTCAAAAATGACTTCTCCTTAAGCACTTAAAAAAGGAAATACTTTGTTTACAAAATATTTGCGAACATAATAAGTATATAAATGTATTATATTGCAAGATAGTAAAGATTGCACTTTACAGTCTTAACACACACCTCCCGGGAAAAAAAAAAAAATTTTTTTTTTTTAAAATACATCTAGGAGCAACGTAGAATAGGCTCACAACGCAAGAATACTGCGCAGATGAAAATATCAGGAATAACTATAATTCCTAATATGACCGGTGAGAATATATCTCAAAATCTGAGAGAAATTGTTTCTCTACGAATAAATGTTTCCAGGAAGGTGTGATGTACGTATAATACAATTCTGGTAATTATACAATGCATACCAAAAATTCACACTATAATCTTAAATTTATGATTTATGAAGAAACAATCATCAAAGAACAGCGGTGAATAAACATCAATAAACCGCTAAGTAGCGATACCATCATTCTATTATTAAATTACAAATGTGTATCTTAGTAAAGAAACAAAAAATAACTGTTGTAAAGTTATACATATTAAAAAAATCCAATATTTAACAGTTAAGTGGCATCATGTGGGCATCTGGACAGAATGTCCGCCATCACATTTTCTGAACCACGGATAGCTCGTACCGAGAAATGAAAAGGTTGAAGAGCGATTGCGTATCGAGTTGATCTCGAGCTCTTCAAGTTCTTACTTTGGATAGCCGTAAGAGCTTTTTGGTCAGTTTCCACTACGAAATGCGCGCCCAGAAGGAATCTTTGGAGTTTTGAGAATTGACCAAACCATTGCCAATAATTCACGGTCTAAAACCGAGTAATTCCTTTCTGCAGCATTAAGTTTTCTGGATATATACATTACAGGATGCAGAGTTCCAGAGTACTCTTGCATTAGTGCCGCTCCAATCCCAGTGGATGAAGCGTCACTACGAAGAACAAATGTCTTATCTGTTGTAGGTAACACTAAAATAGGTGGTGATGAAAACATAGTTTTGATCTTCTCTAGTGAAGATTGGCATTCATGAGACCAGTGAACCATGTTAGGCGACCCTTTCTTTAATAGTGTAGAGAGAGGTGCCATGATAGAGGACAGATTCGGAATGAAACGTCCATAAAATTGTATGAGACCTAAAAGACTTCGCACTTGCTTTTTAGTCCTAGGGATAGAGATGTTAAGTATCTTAGTGATATTATGGTCTTCTGTCTTCAAGAAACCGTGACCTACTCGATGGCCTAAGAAAGCAATTTCGCTAAAGCCAATACAAGCTTTGGATGGTTTTGCTGTCAGGTTATACTCACGCAGAGTTGATAATAATTCAACTAACCCTGAATAGTGATCTTCCCAAGTATCGCTGAAAAGACAGATGTCGTCTAGATAAGCAATGACATCTGACCGATACGATAGGATTCGACGCATCATGCGTACAAATGTAGCTGGTGCGTTCATAAGGCCGAAAGGCATAAAATTCCATTGGAAAAGGCCTCTGGGAGTAGAGAAAGCGGTAAGAGGTTTGGCGCGTTCGGATAATGGAACTTGCCAATATCCTTTAGACAAATCAAGTTTAGTGAAAAAATGCGATTTAGAAAGACGAGTAAGTAGCTCTTCTAGTAAAGGCATAGGTTCAGCATCGAACTTCGTAACTTGATTCAATTTGCGATAGTCAACGCAAAGACGTATGTTATTGTCTTTTTTTCGAACAATAACCATCGGCGAAGAATATGCAGAAGTGGATGGTTCGATTATTTGTAAATCTATCATTTCATCCAACTCCTTTTCAACCTGTGTTTGGAAATGTATAGGGATAGGATAAGGTCTAACCCTAATTGGAGTATGTTCAGTTAGAACAATGTCATGCTCAATGACATGAGTTTGTCCAGGGATGTCAGTGAGGACATCCTGAAATGTTTGTAACATAGACGAAACTTGTCGCCGTTCTCCTAGAGACAAATCAGGAGAAACAGTAACGTCTTTCCATGATTCACTAGAATGAAGTGGGATCATTGGAAGCGGAAGATTAACATCCGAAAAACTTGTTTCCTCATCCTGTATTACAGACAGTGATGAGTAATGACCATGTTTGACATGAGAATCGTCCGTTGCCTGGAAAATAGGCTGTAGATAGTCAGGACGTTCATGGAACTCCGTAAGCATATTGATGTGGAAGGTTTTATGCTTCCCGTTAATATCGACGATGTAGTCAACATCTGAAATTTTCGATATTATATCGTACGGACCTTTCCAACTAATAAGGAGTCTATTTTCACGACAAGGTAGCAAAACAAATGCTTTGTCACCAGGACAAAGTTGTCGTAAAGTTCTCTTCTTATTAGCAAATTGTCTTGCCTTCTGCTTAGCAAATTCAGAAGAGGACGTTGCCAATTTGCATGCTTCGATAATCTTCTGTCTCAGCGCGATGACATACTCGTAAGAAGATTTTGTGTCATCGTCAATATTGTCAGCTGTTATAAGATCATGCAGCAAAGACATTGGGCCGCGCGGTCGCGCGCCAAAGACAAGTTCAAAGGGAGAAAACCCTGTATGTTCATTGGGGACCTCTCTGTACGCGAAGAGGGCCGCGGGTAAAACCCTATCCCAATCTTGAAGATGATCCTCAGTTATCTTCCCTAATAAGTTCTTAAGTGTTCTATTTAGTCGCTCGACCATCCCATTGGACATAGGATGATAGATGCTACTCAAAGATCTCTCTATCTGTAGAGTAGACATTACTTGAGACATGGTATCCGATATCAGTTGGGTGCCATGATCTGATAATATTTCTCCGGGGAATCCCAGCCGAGAAAATATAAGCCAAAGAGCATCTGCAATGTCAGCGGTAGTAATGCTCTTTAGAGGGATAGCCTCTGGCCAACGTGTGCACATGTCTACACACGTTAAGATAAACTGATGTCCTCTAGCAGATTTGATCTTGAATGGACCAATGATGTCTATCGCCATTTTCTGGAATGGACGAATAGGAATATCTGCAGCCTGAATAGGCGCAGCATGACGAGGACCTTTGGATTTGACTTCTTGACATACTTTACAGGATCGACAATAGATCCGTATGTCCTTGTTCACAAAAGGCCAAAAGAAAGCCGCAAGAACTCTTGACTTTGTACGGGAAAAACCCATGTGACCAGCACACTGAGAGTCGTGTGCATGTTGTAAGATCTTAACTCTCAAATTCTTGGGTACAAGAATCTGAGAATGACTTGACTTAGTGGAGTCTTGCACCATACGTACAAGTACGCCATTCTTCATTGTAATCCAAGATTTACAATTTGAATCTTTATTCGGATCACCTTTCGTTACAAGAGTGAAGAATTTCTTAAGAGTCGGATCTTCTTCTTGTTGTTTTTATAAACGAGTCACGAGAAATTACCAAGGGATCATCTTGGTTATGCACTTCATTATCTTCAACAGATGAAGTTTCAGGCATATTGAGAGCTTGAGCTCTAGTGACTACCGCATTAGCAGATTGCATATTTTGATTTTCCCAAACGGAAATTTGCTCCGGAGTGCATTCTTTGACTCCGTGAATGCGACCGATGATAAGATCAGCGATCGGATTCGGCAAAAGACATGCGTGTACATCTCCTGTGAAGAAAGGAGTAGCAATCCTAATGATAGCGGTAGAGTATTTCTCTATGGTGCCGCCAAATGTTACGCATTTGACTACTTTGCCTGTAGAATGAGAAGGATCTATGAGTGACTGCCTAACCCCAATAGTTGTGCATCCAGAATCAAAAAGTACTGAGACTGGATTGTCATTTACTAAACCTTTGTGTAAGACAAGAGAACCTCTCCCATCATGCGCGATTGACGCAGGAAGAGCGGGAAGAGGATGGCCACAGCTTAAAGTAGACACTGTGGTTGGCTCAAATAATGTTTTGCATTGGGGGCACTGAGATGCTCTCCCAAAATCAAAAGCGGCACATGCCATATTATTAGAGTCATCATTATCTTTATTTTGTTTATAGGCTTCGTGGGACTCTTGCTGTGCAGAGTTCGCCTGGTAATGAGCTTTATGTTTTTTGAATTGTGCTCTACCTCTGTTATTATTGCCTCTGTACTTATCATTGTTTCCACTATTAACCCCTACTCGGGTTTGAATCATAGCTCCTTTGGTTACTATCATCATATTCATTATAATGAGTATCTCGGTAATTATGATCTTGTTGTCTCCATGAAGGAAAACTTGGATAGTTTCTAGAATGACTTCCTTTGCGAAAGTTCCTGTAATTATGACCACCCCTGAATCGAGGGCTGTCAGCTCTTCTCCAGGTATTCGAAGAAGAACCCTGAAATGATTGGTTACCTTGGTTCTGATAACTGTAATAGTTACCTTTTTTATTAAACCTATTTTGAGGTCCTTGGAATTTGTGAGAGTGATTAGGGTTGTATGGTGTTGCAGAAGCAACTGGCATACCTTCTTTAACCTTACTGTTGCTAATAGCTACGTCCGGATGTGCAGTGACGTATTGGGTACAATACTGTTCCATTTCTTTTAGAGACTTAGGTTTACGCTCATGTAAGAATTCGAGGAAAGGTTTATTTATACTTGACATAATCTTGTCTCTGAGTATCAAGTCCATAAGGGCTTCATAAGTCTTTTCTGTTTTGGATAGCTCAATCCAACGATCAAATGTAAGACGTGTCCTTGCAATGAATTCTGAGAATTCTACACCTGCCTCAGGCACCATTGTCTTAAACAACTTCCGATAACCCTCTTCAGACAACTGATACTTCTTTAATAAGGCTGCCCTAATAACATCATAGTTATCTTTGTCAGCCTCTTCAACCAAACTTAAACTAGTCAGAGAATCACCTTTCAGATTTTCTGATAACTGGTTAGCATATTGTGATTTGTCCACATTATGGGCTCGACAAGAGCGTTCAAATCTATTTAGCCAGAATGTTATGTCATCACTGGAAGGGTTGAACGCTGGTACCTTGACCTTGTAAGTAAAGGGTTTACCATTACCACCAGATGCTTGATTACTTATGTTTGTTAACTTTAACTTTTCTAACTCAAATGCTAAAAGTTCTTTTTTGTGTTCATGTTCTCTTATTGCTTTTTTCTCTTGAGCTTCAGCTTCTCTTTGTAATCTTTTCTCTTCTGCAGCAGCTTGTAATTTTTTCTCTTCTGCAGCAGCTTGTAATTTTTTCTCTTCTGCAGCAGCTTGTAATTTTTTCTCTTCTGCAGCAGCTTGTAATTTTTTCTCTTCAGCAGCAGCTTGTAATTTTTTCTCTTCAGCAGCAGCTTGTAATTTTTTCTCTTCAGCAGCAGCCTCATCTTTTCTTTTCTCTTTTTCCATTTCCATCTGGAATCTTTTTTCATCAGTCTGTATCTGCAATTTCTTTTGTTCATACTCTCTTTGTAATTTTTTTTCCTCAGCTTCTAATCTTTTCTCCTCAATCAATGCTTTTCTTTCTTCAGCAGCTAATGCTTTGTCATATTGAGCAACTGCCCATTCTTCTAATTGCTGACCAGTCTTATCAAGAGCCTTGCCTTGTGTGATAAAATAATCTAATGTAGACATCTTGTCTAATAAGATCAGTAATTTGCAAAAGTAAATAAATTCACTTTCTTAGTCTTAATCAAAGACCTTGTATGATAACTTTTTAACCTGTGGAAAATAGTACTTAACTATCCCAATCACTGTGGGAAACAAGCCTTACAAAGGTCTTGTATAAATCCTTATATAATAACAGCTATAAGTTGCTGGTTCACTTTATAATATAAGTGCAGTGCACCAGAAATAGTGTTTTATATCATCAACTGTGTACCTTTAGTAATAGCAATTAACTATCAGTTGATTCTTGTACATCAATTTATATGATCAACTATATTTTAAATAGTGTATGTCGATCAGGCACAAAACAAAACAGTTATACAGAAGAACATGAAAACATTTGCGGAAATGAAATAAATCAAATGGGAAAAACAATAAAAGATAAACCGCAAGAGGATAACAAATACAAATAACGCCACAGTATATAAATATAAATTGAGAATAGAACTGAAAGATAGAATAGGGTAGACCAACAAATTACAAACAAATCAAAACAAACTAAAGAACAGAGGAATATTACAAAAACAACAATGAGTACAGTCTTCACAGCTAACACTAATAGCAACAGCTGTCGCAGCAAATTTTCAATCAAGAAAATTGCACCTATAGAAACGCACACATCAGACCCTCTATTACGTGGGATACTCTGTTGTGTGACACCGCCCAACCAAAACAACAACCCGCTGGATACAAACAAATATCACATATAAATATTTAAACATAAATACATAAATGCATAAATAGTATGGCAATATGATGTAAATAGAGTGTTGCAGAAAGAATGTGTTGTAAAGAAGGCTCAGTTACACTGCCTAATAGTACAGTACTGTGGTACTTTATTAAACAAATACTTCTGGTCTAATTATTTTAAATTCAACACAGAAATAGAAGCTCCATCGTTGATGTGAATGATAACAATCGATGTAGGACTTCTCAGTTCAATAACATTTCCTTTCGCAAACACTGTCAAATATTCTCCAGTCCTGATGTGTAATGTTCTATGTTTCAACCAAGCTTGCTGTGTAACACTGTCAGTTGTATGGCAAATGTCCAACGAACCAAATGTCAACAAACGCTGACCTAGTTACTGCATACTGTCGACAGGACAGGTCACGCTGACATCACTGTAGAGTTGTACTGTTGATGTATTTGTGTGTCGTAACAGACCCCAAGGAACGTCTGGTCTCAGTAGTTTACTTCTCAATATGGTCACTGTGCAGGTTGACCCAGGAAGCTGGCACACCAGTTGTTAAACTCATACTGGCCAGTAGTTGTTAAATCACGTTTTTTATTTGTTAAATGCCGTGAATGTCCACCAGTTGATAAATGTAGATGTTGGGACTGGTGTAGTAAAGTGTAACGATTGTCAACTCATTAAACCCAGCACAGTTTTGGTCATACAGGTCATCTTGTCCTGGAACGTGATGAGGCTCCGACAAGAATGTGAGTGTAGACAATGAGTGTGTATATGAATGTCAGTACGCGAATGGTAGAATGATTCGATAGAGTTGACAGGTTGGTAGTACATCACTCATACTCACACTGTTCGAATTCAAGAAGTACTGGAACTACGGTGGTCTTTTTATAACATTTAATGGGACGCACACTTGGACAGTACGTGTATGGTTACAGGAACAAATGTCGACATAGACAGCATAATGTTGATCACAGGAATATCATCTTAAGTTAGCATTCATGCTTGGCAAATATCATAATGGAGCATTCGTAAATAAGCATTCAGAGTTCCATCATGTAAATCATCTGGCTTTACTGACTGGGCACGTCAGACCATAACCAATATATAGGAAGGCTCCTAGACTTAACCTCGTCTAGCGAATATCCCTTCACGTAAAGTTCAATATATATATTTTCCATAAAGATATAGGAATCCCAGACATGGGTTCTCACATGTAGCAGTGATCTCTTGGTTCATCGAGCGATAGTACAGGCATCCCTTTTTCTCACTCGATAAATACAAAGTATATGGATTTCAACATGGCTGTGCTTCTCTCGTGAGCTTCACTCACTATTGGATACAGACCAAAATTGGTCATTCGTTAAATGTCCTCATTTCTTCATAGCTTCTATCATAGAGGTAATTGAATAATATCATATAATCTAGTGCTGATACATAGGAATGTCATCTTCCTTTGAATAAATATTCTTTTCAAAAGTACCACTGTGCATCTGCTTATCGACAACGATGGCGAAGCCCAAGTTCATAATAAATTGTGGTTTTACCTTTCTATGCGAAATATAACTTTGCCATTCCTTGGCAAAAGAGAATAAACACTGGGGTAAAGTACATACAACATGTCTAAATGACTATCACTTTTCCCCATTTACTTATAGATCACTTTTTCGGCAAAAAGCCGGCTACAACAAAATTCGACATCCCGACAGGATGACAGCCATGAATCACACCCCCTGCTAGCGATACTTCCGCTGCATAGCCTTTGACCTTTTCTAGCGACAATCAACATAGTTCGACTTAGAAATGTAAAGATATCCATATATAAGACAGACTCGTCCTACTCATACAAACACTACGTATAAATTCAGGCCATAGATATACTGAAGCAAGAACAATCTATTCCTACCCAGGCAAAGAATAAATCGCAGTAGGCCTAGATCCGTCCGCGGAGTCCGATCGAAGATGACGGAACTCCTTTCAAGGGAAGTAACTCAAAAATGACTTCTCCTTAAGCACTTAAAAAAGGAAATACTTTGTTTACAAAATATTTGCGAACATAATAAGTATATAAATGTATTATATTGCAAGATAGTAAAGATTGCACTTTACAGTAGCCTAGAACCATTTTTAGAAGGTGTGTTAATAGCCTTCGTGGGGATTTCATTCGGATTTTCTGGTAATAGAAATTTGTACTTAAGGGTTAAAATGTGTTAAGTTTTACCATTATAATTCACTGTGATTTCCTAGCGTTAAACCTAGTGAAATAAAATAACGCGTAGATATTTCTTGCCAGTTGTTCCGTTTAATGTAATTTCCATCACCCGCTTCCTCACATAAGAAGATACGGTTTAGCTGACTGAATTAATATGCTAGGCGTGACTGATAGTGGACCATAGAATTCACGTTATATTTCATTTGTGTAATTATAAAAGTGACAAGTGTTTAATATCATGCGACTAAACAAACCGACGCCGACAATCTAATAGCTATTAATAACAGGCGATACGTGTTAAGTGCGCGTAGGGATAATTAAAAACATTATGAAAAAAATTGTACTATTATATCTCTACATATATATACATGGAAGGGGACGAGACGATCTCTTATCCCCTCCGTCAGTCCTGATTAAAGTGAAAAGGCACACGGTGTCTCTAGCCTATCTTATCGCGCGTCGCTTAGTGAGTACAGGTTTGGTTGAGGCATGCAGCCTTTCCCCTCCTGCTCCGGCCAACGATCAGCGCACAATGTCAATTATTTTTTAATTATCCCGACGCGCACTTAACACGTATCGCCTGTTATTAATAGCTATTAGATTGTCGGCGTCGGTTTGTTTAGTCGCATGATATTAAACACTTGTCACTTTTATAATTACACAAATGAAATATAACGTGAATTCTATGGTCCACTATCAGTCACGCCTAGCATATTAATTCAGTCAGCTACACCGTATCTTCTTATGTGAGGAAGCGGGTGATGGAAATTACATTAAACGGAACAACTGGCAAGAAATATCTACGCGTTATTTTATTTTACTAGGTTTAACGCTAGGAAATCACAGTGAATTATAATGGTAAAACTTAACACATTTTAACCCTTAAGCACAAATTTCTATTACCAGAAAATCCGAATGAAATCCCCACGAAGGCTATTAACACACCTTCTAAAAATGGTTCTAGGCTACGTGTTTAGACTATCCGAAGAATTCTGAACGACAACTGATAACTGATTTGAGAAGGCAAAGTTTATATACATTATTGTCTCTCTGATCTATTGATGGCGTTACTTTTCACACCACCATGCACAGTAGAGAAATCAGAAAACTACGTTCCACGGATAAAAGGCTTTGCGGTCACTCTGTCGGCCGTTGCTAATCGACAACAGAGACTTGGAACCGTGTAACGGGTTTCTTTAGATTTTGCCCGCTTATGGAGATCACAGAGTTATCTCTCCATGTATGTACGAACATCAAAGGATCCCTCGGGAAAATATTTCTGCTCGAGCGCCTACTCTTCAAAAAGGTCCGGTATTTCCACGTGCATCTGTCTGATATCTGATGATTGACAGATCAGTTCGCGTGAGAAACTCAGGTAAACAAACCGGATTCGCTCCCTGTTTTGACTGGCAGGTTGTGGAAGTTGGTAAACAACTTAGTTTGTTTACGCCTCAGGGAAAAGACGCGTTGATTAAAAATGAGTAAACACAGGCTGTAAGTTGCATGGCTTTGCTAGCGAATCATAGACTATATTTCCATTATACGTCACAGGGTATTTCTTTTAAGGCCAGTCTCTTATCTGGCACTATCCTGGTATCATCTGATACATCTTTTTGTCCAGGATATTATCATCATCTCATTATTATCGTTACCTCTCGCGACACAGGGTGTCCATAAAAGAATGCTCCTATTTCTTTTTTTTTTCCACCTACTTGACCAGTGTGTGGAGAGACATATAACAATTACCGGTTGCAACTCAACTGCGAAAGTTTCACTTGAAATACCCGCCGCGCGCATGAGCACTGTTTTTGCAAAATGGCGCCGACAAAACAACAGAAGGCGTTTTGTATGGTAGAATATGCGAAAACGACGTCTGTTATCGCAGTTCAATGCAATTTTCGGCGACAGTTTGGTTACGCCTCCAATCCACCTGATAAGAATTCCTTTAAGCGTTGGTATACGAAATTCCTTTAAGAAGGTTGCCTGTGCAAAGGCAAAAGCACCGGTCGCCCGTCATGTTCGGAGGAGGCAGTGGATAGAGTTCGGCAAGCCTTCCAGCACAGCCCCATGAAGTCGGTTCGAAGGACGGAGTCGTGAGTTGGAAATGCCCCGCAGTACGGTATGGAAAGTGCTTCATATGCGTTTGAGAATGAAGCTTACAAGGTATGCTTAAAAACTTGCAGAGATGATCTTACTTTTGTGATAGAAAGCATCGTCGTACCACATCATGGGGCCGAGAATAAACTTGTTGAAAAGGGTACAATCTTTTATGGACACCCTCTATACAGCGAATGTTGACTGTTTAAGATATTGGCTTTGTTTCTTTTCCTACAATCGTTTTGACGGGTAAATTTACTTGTATGTTAAATATTTAAAGAGTTTTCACGATGTACCCAGATTAGCCTTTACAGTCAGTTCTCGTCATTATCGTCGTAGTTCTGTTATGTTATTAACAATCCGAAGGACTAATTACACGTGAAACAATCACTCTTTCCTTGGGTACACCTCCCTGCACGAACCATCATTGCGTTACATTAAGTTTGTGTGATCAGTAACCCCATCAACAGAGCCGTAGACAAGTATTCTTCGAATTTGGACGCACCACAGACTCAGCAGCCTAACAACTGACCAACATCAATCGTGTACAGTGTGGTAATATTCATTCAGATAACACTGAGGTGCAAATTACCGCCATCGTTTCTGAGCAGTGATGTACATTTTACTTAATATGGGTAGTTACAAATAAAAGTCCAGCCAGGAAGCCCATCACCAGTAATCATGACCAGGCCCTTCGAGAGCTCAGATGAGGCCTGGGCCAATTCACATTGTGATGCCCGTTTAGTTATTGTGTGGGAAGAGGCGTAACCAAATTTTAATGCAAAGAAAGCGTGTAATTTTGTTTTATTCGTGTCCTTCTTCTTCTTCGGCGTTCAGTTTGCAGTCATGCTAAATCTGCAGGCCTGTCGCCAGGACAAAGTCCAGTCTTTCCCAGGTCAGCGCGGCAGCCCCATCGCTTCTGCTTCAGCTCAGCACCCTCTGGCCAGGTCAGACGTCGTAGGTCATCATGGGTTGGGCAGTTTCAGAGAATGTGTTCGAGGGTCAGGATTCCAGTTCAACTTGGACATTCATTTGTATGAGATATCCTGAGGAGATAGAGATGGCCCAATAATCTGCCGTGTCTAGTTCTCAGGCGGAATATGATGGTCTGTTGGTGTCTGTTAAGTTGGTGGATTGGGCCATCTCTGCTGTATGTATCCCCTTCCTCCTTCCACTGATTTGTGTACTTGTGTTATACGCCCCATGTGAATTGAGGCCAAATTGTCATGCTGGTTCCCTCCGCTAGTAGTGCTTGATCACGGCATCATCAGGAGAACGATGTAGCCCAAACGCACACACCTGGATTATTTATTTTTGTTGAATTAGTCATTTAATTTAGTCTACGGCAACGTCAGCTATCATTGAACTGTCAGCGTTTTTTGTTTACTATTATAGTTACTATCAAGTTTGGTAGTTTTGTTTGTTGTCCAGTTTGAGTTCTTGACTTGTTTACACTAAAGATGATGATTCGCGGAATGTTTACACTAAAGATGATGATTCGTGGAATGTTTACACTAAAGATGATGATTCGTGGAATGTTTACACTAAAGATGATGATTCGCGGAATCCATTACCCATTCTTTTTTTTTTTGGTCCTTTCTTTTACATCAGAAAATGTTTACACGAACCACTACAGGCACCACCAGCTTATACATTGTTAAAGATTATTTAGAATATGAATGTTGGGTGCTTCAATGATTATTCAGCCAAATCACGCATTTTCTTTGCTAAATCTATGGGTTTACTGAGTGTTTTAATACAAATCCCTTCACGTTCATCGCTCAAACATAAAAATATATAATGTGAGGAAAACCAAAAACAAGATATTTAAAGTAAAAGAAAAAAACCAGGCTAAAATCATCCATTTTGCTGCTTGACGGAAATAAGAATGTAGAAGTTAAAGAAAGATTGCAATAGCCATTACATGGGGATAATAGTTGTTTGCTTGTTATTTTTTGTTTAATCTCAAGCTCGCTATAATGATGTCATCTTTTTCCCCAAAGCGGTTGTCGTAAAAAAAAAAAAAAATAAGATCCAAATTGTGTCCTCACCTGTTATATCAGGTTTCTGCCTGTGTCCACTGGTAAAGATGTTTTAAAACGTACTCACAACAAAGTCTGATGAGAACAGATCACACCAAAGCCAATCAACTATAAGTAACAGGCTGATGTAAATAAAACAGAAACAGGTCTGTACAGCTTATATTGACGTCTTTCCTTTAAACTTCCAATCCAATTTACCACCCATTCTTCTATTATGATTTAAAAAATTATGGTTTTCATCTATGTTCTATCCTGAACTTACATTTATTTGGTTTTTAGTGTCTCTACTTTTCTTGTTTCTTTCAATAAATCAATACCCTTTAGCTCCCCCTTCAACAAACACATGCCAAGTCCTCCTGTCACGTGCCATCAGCTCTAGTTCTTTCCACGTTTTCCTCATTATTTTCACTTCCGTCTCCAGTTTTCTTCTCCATGTGTTTGTTGGGGTCTAACTCTTTTTCCTCTGGGGATTCCAGGACAAGGAATACCTTGTAATGCTATGAACAGGTTTCCTCAATGTCTTGTCCTATCCATCGTCAGCGTCTTCTTCTCATCTCTTGTTCCACTGGCACTTGTCTGGTTCTTGTCATCAGCTCTACATTGGTGACTTTGTCATACCACTTCAATCGTTCTATTCTATACAAGTAACCATTTATGAACGTCTGTCACTTTTTTGTGGTTCTCCATGTTTCAGAGCCATACAATAGGATTGACTTGACATTTGAGTTAAAGATTCTTATTTTTGTGTTGGACTTGATTTCTCTTGATCTCCATATGTTCTCTATGCCATGAAAGATCCTCATGCCTCTTGTATTCTTATTTTGATATCGTTGTCTGTCCCTCCAACTTTGTCTATATTGCTGCCAAGATACATATAATATTCTATATCTTGTATTGGTGTTTCCTCAAGTTGAACCTCGTTATCATTTCTTGCATTTATTCTCATTATCTTTGCCTTTTCCCTTGTTTCCGTATCCGCCATTTAATTTCCTTCTTTGCCAAAATGATAATAGAAGAATGGGTAGTAAATTGGGAAGGAACGATGTACAGAGCTCTACAAAGAAACTAAATGCAATTAAAAACCAGCAATAAGAAAATGCTCAGATTTCAACTGGGAACTATATCTTTTATGAGAGAAGAACGTTTCTGTACTGGTTGTGTACAGGATAATACATTGAAAGCGTTTCCTTGTAAAACTATAAAAAGTATGAAAGGAACAAAAGAATTCCCTATTAGAGTTTTTATAGTAACGCAGCTCTCCCTACATTGCAGAGCAAGTATTAAAACATATAACTATGGGTAGAAATGTCTAATACAAATTGAAACGTCTAATAGCAAATACCGAAATCAGTATCTAATTTGTTTCGAAATAAATTACGAGAAATTTAAATTCTGTCAAGTTAAAAATAAATAAAGACATATCAAAAGTGGAAAAGTAAATTGTTTTGTGTGAAATAAAAAATAAAAAATATGATATTAAATAGAAATTCAGTTTCTTCCCGCATGCACACACACACACACACACACACACACACACACACACACACACACACACACACACACACACACACACACACACACACACACACACACACACACACACACACACACACACACACACACACACACACACACACACACACACAACACACACACACACACACACACACACACACACACACACACACACACACACACACACACACACACACACACACACACACACACACACACACACACACACACACACACACACACACACACACACACACACCACACACACACACACACAACACACACACACACACACACACACACACACACACACACACACACACACACACACACACACACACACACACACACACACACACACACACACACACACACACACACACACACACACACACACACACACACACACACACACACACACACACACACACACACACACACACACACACACACACACACACACACACACACACACACACACACACACACACACACACACACACACACACACACACACACACACACACACACACACACACACACACACACACACACACACACACACACACACACACACACACACACACACACACACAAACACACACACACACACACACACACACACACACACACACACACACACACACACACACACACACACACACACACACACACACACACACACACACACCACGCACAACACGCGCAACACGCACGCACAACACGCGCTTCACGCACGCAAATCATTTCAGTTTATTTATTTCTTAAAGTGATACAATAAATTTGATTATTGAACATATTAAAAACACGTACACAATTCTAATTTTTCATTAACCCATACACAATACGGAATAAACGAGTAGAAAAGATGTTTACAGTAATCTAAAGGAAGGACTCGGATATGTAATCTACTAATTAAAAACATTTCCTCTTCTTTACATTTTTGTGTCTCGTGAAGAAAGGAGCCACCTGTGGCCCGTTTACAGGAAGCCTGCATCAAAGAACTCATATCCTCTTGCAACGATGATTTCTGTAGCTATTTTTATTGCACGATGAGTTTGTGAAATACACGGGACAATGACAAATACTAATTTAACCTCCTATTTTTCTAATTGAAACATTACTTAAAAAAAAAAGAACAAATTTCCACCAACTGTTCAAGGAAAGGCGAACATTGCACCATGAAATATAACTTGCAGACACATTGAAAGACCATGCACACACAAGCTTTGCCAAACAATTTCTAGATGTTTTCCATACATTTACACATACAGTATTTCCTAACAAAATCTTCGCCAGTATGTAAGATGTGTATCTCTAATTCTTAGATTTAAACATAAAAACAGTAAAGAATGAATGTGTACTCAAACAGATCTGTACAATACAATATAATTAATTGATGTATGTAAGAAATCATCAAAATTAACAATTTTAGGAGATTAAAAGGAATATGAAGTGGACATACGTCCCAACTTGCCCAAATAATTATTGATACTTTGAAGGATTTAGTCGCCCAAGTCGATACATCCTTAAATAATGATTCTGAGACGGAATGATAAAAATATGTTTGGAATTTTGTTTCGTTTGTGCGTGTGTGTTTGTGGGGTTTTTTTAAAAGTGTGACTACAAAGATATAATGAAGATGACATGGAAAGGAAAGGAGTAAATTGGCCACAGGAGAAAGTGTGCCGTCATCAGGACATGCGCAGAAAAATACGCAACATAATTATTTCCCCGTGGAAATTACTTGCTCGAATTATGACTCATCACCTCTTAAATCAGACATTTTCACTAAAACAGCGACAACTTCCGAAAATCAGTGAACTAAAAGTAAAGGACTCATCATCATCATGTGACGTATTCTCTCCAGAACGTTGTCTCCATTACAGTTGCTCTGAACGCATCACAATTCTGGGCAAGTCGACCTGCGTCATCCACAGACAAGTTCAGACTCTCTGTGATGGGGGTCCATGAAGAGATAAAATAAAGCAAAAGGTCATTGTTCCCCTGGGCATCTTGCAAAAGGCGACTAACGTGAGGCTGTACATGGGGGTCGGTAACAAGTTGTTATGTAAAACAAGTTGCTACAAATACAAGAAGCCCTGATGAAAAGGTACAAGAAGCGTTTTATCGCAGGTTTCTTGTAAGAGGACCAACAGTGGTGGGTCTATGTTCTGTCAAGAAGATGGCTGAACATTTCTTACTTGCACTTGTCCTGATTTTGCGAGTGCGCTTTCCTAGTTCTGTATTTGTAATTTCTTAGTTCTGTTTTTGTTTTTTAATTCTTAGTTCTTTGTGTGAATTTTCTTACTTTGCTATGAGTAATTTCCTAGTTCTTTGTTCACATTTTCATAGTTTCATATTTGAAGTTCTTTTTTTTTTTTAAACTTTGCAGCTCTGCTGTCATAAAAGAAATTGTAGAAAAGTCAACGTTTAATTATTACAAAACATATTAAAAATAACAGCCAGACATATCAAATCCCGGTAAACATATAATACTGCGCTGAAACATAAATTGCTGCTCACTGTGTAGCATACGGCTCCAATTAGTTCTTCTGAAGCCTTTCTGTCTATGGCAACCCTTTCAATTTCTATCCACGTCTTCCTTACCTTTCACTTCTCATCACCACAAATACTTTTAAAGAAAACAGAAAGAAAAAATTTATAGCAGACAATGTAAAGCCACTAATAAAACACATCTGTAAACAGAGAGCAAACAGACATGGACATTCATTCATTCATAACCCTCCACTCCCAAAGGAGCATAGGCCTTCAACAAACACATGCCGTGTCCTCCTGTCACGTGCCATCATCTCAAGTTCTTTCCACGTTTTCCTCATCATTTTCACCTCTGTTTCCAGCTCTCTTCTCCATGTGCTTCTTGGTCTACCTCTGCCTCTCTTGCCATGGGGGTTCCAGAACAAGGACTGCCTTGTAATGCTATCAACAGGTCTCCTCAGTGTGTGTCCAATCCATCGCCATCGTCTTCTTCTCATCTCTTGTTCCACTGGCACTTGTCTAGTTCTTGTCCTCAGTTTCCACGTTGGTAACCTTGTCATACCATTTTAATCCTTCTATTCTATACAAGCACCCATTTATGAAAGTCTAGCTTTTTTGGTTGTTGTCTTTGTTGTTCTCCATGTCTCAGAGCCATACAATAGGACTGACTTCACATTTGAGTTGAAGATTCTTATTTTCGTGTTGGATCCGATTTCTCTTGATCTCCATATATTTCCCAATGCAATGAAAGCTCCTCTTGCTTTTTGTATTCTTATTTTGATATCACTGTCTGTCGTTCCAACTTTGTCTATATTGCTGCCAAGATATGTGTACGATTCTACATCTTGTATTGGTGTTTCTTCAAGTTCAACCCTGTTATCATTTCCTGCATTTATTCTCATTATTTTTGTCTTTTCCCTGTGTATTTTCAGACCCAATTGCTGTGACCTCTCATCGAGTGTTTTCAATTAGTCCTGTATCTGATTACGGTTATGGGACAGAAGAGCCAAGTCATCAGCAAAATCCAGATCATCCAACTGCTTAGTCAGAGTCCACTGGATTTCATTTCTGTTGTGTGTTGTCGATGATCTCATAACCCAGTCTATTGCTAGTAAGAAAAGAAATGGAGACAAGAGGCATCCCTGTCGCACTCCTGTTCTTATCCCAAACGGTTCTGTAAGCTGTCCTTCGTGAAGAACTCTGCATGTCATGTCGTCATATTTTTTTTTTTAAATTAATGATCTTCAGGGGAACTCCATAATGCCCCATGAATTTTCAAAGTGATTCTCTGTCTACACTGTCAAATGCCTTTTCGTAGTCCACAAATCCGATGTATAGTGGTGAATTCCATTCCAGACTTTGTTCAACTATTATTCTCAAAGTAGCTATCTGGTCTGTACAAGATCTGTTTTGTCGAAAACTTGCTTGTTCATCTCTCAGTTTCTTGTCTATAAACTCTTTTAATCTCTCAAGGATAATCCTGTTTAATACTTTTCCTGGCACTGATAGTAACATTATTCCTCTATAATTTGTGCACTCTTGTAAATTTCCCTTCTTAGACAACTTAACCAGATATCCTTCCTTCCATTCTGCTGGTATCTCATCCTTTTCCCAGACTTTACCAAGTAATTTATATAACATCTCTGTAGCCGTGTCGATATCTGCTTTGATGGCCTCTGCTGGAATGCCATCAGGTCCAGACGCTTTTCCATCTCTTAGAAGCTTTATGGATTTCTTTATTTCTTCCTTCGTTGGTCTTTCACCGTTAATTTGTAGCTCTTCTTCTGCTGGCTGGATGTCCGGGGGTTTTGTGGAGCTGGTCTATTGAGAAGGTCCTCAAAATATTCTGTCCACCTCTTCATTTGCTCTTGTTTATTGCTGAGCAGTTTTCCATTCTTGTCTTTTATGAGGCAACTTGTTTGCTTGTATTTCCCTGTTAGCTTCTTTGTGCTGCTATACAGTTCTCTCATATTTCCTTTGGCTGCAGCATCTTCTGCCTCTCTTGCCAACTCCTCAATATACTTCCTCTTGTCTCTTTTGATACTTCTTTTTACTTCTTTGTTTGCTTCTGTGTACACGTCTTGATCATTGGCTTTGGAACTTCTGGTTTTGCTTGTGTTTAAATCTGCTTTCTTGTTTTTTTCTGTCTTTGATCTTATTGGTGGTTTCTGTTGTTATCCATGCTTTTTGTTGTCGTTCCCTTTTCCCCAGTATTTCTTCACATGTCTCATTCCATACAGTTTTGACCTGCTGCCAATAGTCTTCTGTATTCTCTACATATTCCAGCTGTTGGAGCACTTGGAATTTGTTGCATACTGTGACCGCAAATTTGTCTTTTGTTTCTTGATTTCTTAGATGTCTATAATTTTGCATTGTTGCATATCTCTTGAGTTTCATTTTTAGTTTGGCTATCAGAAGGTGGTGATCTGATGAAACATCTGCTCCTCTATATACCTTTACATCCTGCAATGATGATCTAAACTTCTTGTTTATGCATATATGATCAATCTGATTTTCTGTTCTATGGTCTGGTGATATCCATGTTGCCTTGGGTATTCTCTTATGTGGAAACATGCTTCCTCCTATAGCCAGTTGATTTGAAGCACAGAAGTTTGAGAATAGTTCCCCATTTTCATTCATTATTCCTAGCCCATGTTTTCCCATGACTTCTTCAAATCCGGTGTTGACTGTACCTATCTTTGCATTCACGTCACCCATCAAAATTGTGATGTCTCTTCTTTTTACTTTATCCATAATTTCCTGTAGTCTAGTATAAAATGCTTCTTTCACAGACTCTTCTTTGTCATTAGTTGGTGCATAACATTGGATGACATTTACATGTATATTCTTTTTAGCTGTTTTTAAAAGTAGCTGATATTATTCTGGATCCAACGGCTTCCCATTCAATGAGTGCTTTCTGTGCTTCTTTAGATAACATAAGAGCTACGCCTTCATTGTGGTGTGAACTTTCGTCTTCATGTCCTGAGGACAGCACCAATTCACCTGTGATGAGTTTCTTCCTGTCTACCCCCTTCCACTTTGTTTCACACATTCCCAGAACTTCGATTTTATATTCCCACATTTCTGCTGCTACTTGTGCCACTTTCCCTTGTTCGTTTAATGTCCGAACATTCCAGGTGCCAAATCTTGAGGTTCTCCTAGAAGAAAGAAGGTTAGTCAGCAACGCAGACTCCTTTCGGCTTTCTCTGTATTGCATCACACGCCTCCCTGCGAGAGAACCTTCCCCTGTCTTGGATGGCTGTGTTTTATTTTCCTTAATTGACTTGTCCATGTTTGTTGAAGTTTTTTTGTGGTTTAAATTTTTTACAGGATGGGGTAACCAGCCCCATGCCCAACCCTCCTTAGTCGCTTTCTACGACATGCATGGCAGGGAACAGTGTTACTATTCTTTGCTCCCCTTTCGGGCCTCGGTAACACACGGGTGGGACATGGACATAAGGTGTGTCAATACATTGAAATGTGTTAAAACTTAGATGAACAAAAAATGTATCTCCCGATCCAACCGCAAATGAATAATAGAGAACAGAACTAAAATATTACGTTATCTGGAGAACCTCTTTGGAAGCCAAAGGCTGTTTACCCGTTTAGGAATAATGGTATGTCAAGAATTTTGCAATTATGTTATAAAATACTGTCGAAAATCTATAAAATATTTTCCTCAACAGATTACAGCCATGTGAAGGGATAATTTCTGGCAGGTTTAGAAACAGCCGTTCTAAAACTGACCAAATATTTGTTCCCTGACTTTTTTTCGGTAGGGAAAGGACATCTGCATACAGAGTGCATAATCTCATGGACTTATCAAGGCTAATGACTATAAACACAGAAACAGACTATGCAACATCCAATGGGAATCCGGAATCCCTCAGAATTATATTACGGTAGTCCTATAGCACATATTGCAGTAGGGGAGTAAAATGTTACAGACTTCCCTATACTAGGTCCAGCTTTATGGATGACCAGTTCGGTTCCTCTCTGCCTTTGCCTTCCCTAACTCTTTGTACTGCATTGTAAAAATGACGCATGGATCACGCTTCAAGGACTTCTGACATTTTAAGGAAAATGATCTAATCAATTTGCGCTCGTACCAGGTTTGAACTAAAGGGGTATCATAAATCCATTCATATCTACTGGGGGAACAATTATTAGAAGCAGAAGAAAATATCAAATTATTGTGAAAACAAAGATTCCTGTGATATGTAGATGACGTCATAGTGGAGAGTGCTAAAGTAGATCAAATCGAGGACGTCTTCGGGAACAAAACAACTGGAATAAAAATGACTCTGTACATTAATTAAGTCTGACATATAAAATTATGTCTACAGATGAAGTTGATAACAGGAACGAAAATACGGACTGGAAACTACGATATGATGATCTTCAGGGAAATAGGAATTGCCTGTTACTGGGTGCTATATAATCTGACTCATAGAAAACTGCAAACTAGGGTACGTGTTGGTAGCAGAACTTTTTGTGCGTCTCAAGAAGTCATGGCATCAGAGTTTATGGCAGTCATTCATTTCCGCTTTCGCTTCTTATAGAGCATGCAGTCACCACTGTAACTACTCCATTTACAGGAAGCTTACACCACAAGCATCCTTGTGCTCTTGCTGTAATGGTTTCTGTAACAACTTGTATTGCATGATGAGGTTGTCAGCCTCATGTATAACCTCATTTCACGCTACTAACAGCATGTCCGAGGCAGCAGTAGCCATATTCCTTATTTGTCTCCTCAGAAACCTCCTCGGAACTAGATGACACAAAGAATATGTGGGCGTATGTAAAACTCTAATAATACCTGGTAGTCAAAGTGGGCACTTACTACCACAAAAATAAAAAATAAAAATATACTCTAATTACTTCAAAGACGTGGAGCACAACAACCTTAACATAAAACAGTTTACATACACTGTACTAAGAAGAACTTATATCCTAGTCAACAGTATTAAAGTTAGTGAATGGAGTACACGATTAACAATGATAACGGATCTCAGGCCTCTTAGTATTTAAAGAAGAATTTAGATATGCATGATAGAATCAGACATCAAACAATTAAGTATTGCACAATGGAGAAGATAGAAATGAATGGTAGCTAACTGTTTTTTTCCCTCCATTATGATGGGCTGGGAACATTTAAGAAGAAGGAAAGAAAGGATGCATTTACAAAGAAAGAATAAACAGAATGGACTGAATGCACGAACGAACTTTGTTTTTAAAGAGTTGAGAATGTGGCTCGAAGCCCTCTCTAAAATTCTCCCCTTATCATCCTTTTTCTCTCATCTTTTATATTATATCCGCTCATTCTTACATGTATTTTAAATATCAATTTAAAAACATGAAACATTATCAAAGTAGTATATCAGCATAATCGTACAGTATCCAATCCACAGTCAAGAAATAAAGTATGTGGAACAAAACAAGCAAACAGCAAACCATCTATATTGTATTTGATGCGTTTGATGGCCGTGTGAGGCCTTATTGTGTGTGTATATTATTATAGGGAAGTACCTGTTGAAGGTGTTTATTACTGTTGTCAGCCATTGTTGTGTGGTCATACCCTTAGTAGGGCGAGCCTATATTTGTTATTATAAACCCAGACAGCAGCGGTGTAACCTGTGGAGTGTTCTCCATGATAAGTGGTTCCTGACAATCTATATAGCACGAGTAATTGAAACGAGAGGCTAAAATGAGAATATAGTAGTTCAGTAGCTGATACCTCAGCTCAGAAACTGTAGATTTATTGAAAGAAAACACCAAGTGATAAATACCAAATGTATCAACTGTTATTTAGCAATTTCACGAACAGGTTATATATAATACACGTGAGACACGAGACACAGATCACAATGCAAGAAATAATAATTTCTTTAAAAAGAAACGCGGTTACTGTCACTGAAAATGAAATGATAAAAATTACGTGGGCGAAAATGACACCGTAGATCAGCAAAATCAATATATTATACTTATTTGTTCCCTAATCAAACTTGCTAATCACTAACAATCAGAAGTCTTCAGTAGCAGAAGATGGATGAGAGGAAGCTTTTTTTTTTTAAAAAAACATTTTGCCTCGAGGCGTGTCCCGTTCAACCTGGTCGGTTTTATTACGGCGCATGTCCAGATATAAAAAGACCCTTAGATCTGATGACCTTATTCTGTGAAGAAGATAGACAGTTATAAAGGCATTCAGAAGAACGAAAAAAAAAACAACCTTTTCTTAACAGTAAGACTGACGTAATCAGGAGCCTTTATCTGCATACGTATGAAGAAAATCAAAACAAACGATTAAGCATTCTATTCCTAGCTGTGACGTGAACAAAACAGGTGGTCGGGAGCTCCCATATTATTGGTTTAAACACCTATATTACAATCATTTGCATTTCTTTGCATCTGGCCCTACCTTGTATTTCTGAACGTATCTGGCACTACTTTAAATTTCAGAACGTATCTTTATGTAATCATTCTTTGTATTTCTGAACATACATAACCTTATCATCCCTTTGGGATGGCCTGGATCCTATTTGGTTCCCCCGCTCCTGCTCAGCTCGCGAATGGCTCCCCGAGTCTGCTTGTGTACGGCATCGCCACCCCCGGGCAACGGCTTAGGCTAGCCGGCTAAACTACCCTGAGCAAAGTAAAGAAGGGAGTCCCCCCTCATTAGTACACACAGCTGCTTGCGGAAGAGACGGATGATCGATTTACTCGACAAAGACTTTGAAGGCAGGAACCGGCCCGGCCTGGTATCGGGCTTCAGGGCGCACCAGGGACAAAAGTTGGTACGCGGCCAGAACCGTTCAAAAAGCAATGGCAAACTACTGAATGTATATTGCCAAGAAATCATGACAGCCAAGAATGATGAAACTCGAAACTCAAAGATCTGATGGTGAGGCACACAAGCCAGGCAGATCGACCATGCGAACTGGGGAAGAGAACGATGCCAGAGCTAGTACAAGTAATGGTGATGACGGCCAAAAACCTGACTGTGTTACTGCGGAAAGCCCTGAAATCGGGCTAAAGAAAAAATAAGAATAGGCACGTGGAATGTAAGAAGCCTACATCAGAGAAAACATTTTATGATTAGCAGAGAAATGGAAAGAACCAAAACAGACATACTGGGCATTTCTGAACATAGATGGGCCGGACAAGGTCACTTTATAAATCAAACAGGAGAGACCTTCAAATATTCAGGGAAGGAAAAGGGCGGTCAGAGCGGGGTTGGTTACCTGCTGACAAAGAAAGCATATATAGCACTACTAGGATACAATCCAATCAGTAATCGACTCATGATTAGATTCAAGAGAAGGAGAAGGAACATCACAGTTATACAAGTTTATGCACTCACGTCTGCAGCAGATTATGATAAAATTGAGGAATTTTACAACAGTTTACAAGAGACTTTAGGGAAAGTAACAAAAGGGATATCATGATAATCATGGGTGACTTCAATGCGAAAATTGGCATTGAAAGAACAGATAAGACATGGGTGCACGCATCACCAATGCTTGGAAAAGGGGAGACAACTTACAAGACAGACATGGAAGACAAGATTACTTGAGATAAAAGTTAGATTGCTACATCTCGAACACATGGTCATTTGCAGTTAGCGGTGTGTTTGGAAGTGTGTACACAAGGGCATCGGACATCTTATTACCATATATGGGAGAGCTGATCTCGTTCAAAATTATTCGATGTCGGAATTGTTTGAAATTACCCCATAACCCGCCTGTTTGAATATGATTGGAGTTTTTGATAGCTCATAACAAACGAAGGCGTGGGAAGGTAGGGAATATAATCTGATCATTTTCTCAAGATATTTCACTTGAGAAATCGCTCGCCAAGACAACAGACACTGCTACAGTTAAGAATTAGAATTCAGAATTCCTTCTTAAAATACCGGACACTTTTTATTGGAGTATTCATCAGGACTTACAATATAGCGCAGGAAATCTCTAACATTTTAAATAAGGAAACCGGGACTGAGGAAACTGAAGGACCACACACGAAGTCAGAGAGGGAACGTATTAAATTAACGACACCCCAGACGCGTGTAAAAGGCCGATCCAAGTATCTTTTATTCATCTGAGCAAAATGTATGTGAGTCAGGATTGGCGTAAGTTGTAATTTACATTTCGTATTTTATTACTAACATGTGAACATATATATGTATATATATATATATATATATATATTATATATATATATATATATATATATATATATATATATATATATATATATATATATATATATATATATATATATATATTAATATTACCATGTGAAATTTAATGTATGAAACTCGCTAATGAATGTCAAAGTCATTTGAGGCTGGCAACCTCAGCGTATCGAATGATGATTCATGAACCACCACTGCACGGGCTGGTGATTGCTTTATTGCTAGTTTCGTAAAGAGAAATAAAAGCATAAAGTAGTTCCAGGTTCCCTATGGAGCAGGGAGGGAAAGATGAAAGAAATGATGTACATTCTAAGTATAATAATTACATTGTCAAGCAGTGTAAATGTCCATATGAACATATTCATTTTAAAATTAATGTAAGTTTTCAAACTTTAAACCAGTGTAAATGTATATGTGAAAATATTCACTTTAAAGTTAATGGACGTTTCAAACCCTTTAAGCAGTGTAAATATAAATGAAAACCTATTCAATTTGTATTGTGAACACTTTTCAATCAGTGGAGATGTATATGTAAACAGACTCTATTGTGACGTGTAATGGAACAAAGTCTACAGTAATCTAACAGCCTATTGCACCCTAATAGCTACTCTCTGATTTGCTAGCTAAAGCATGCTTTACACTACCTGTCCTGTCTTCTGCAGCTTCCCCTTTTGTCCCTGCCCTCTTTCTTTAAACACTGGCAAACGCGGTGTTTACAATCTTCTTATACCTGTCAGTCATAGCAGGAAACAAATCACGCTATGGTTATACTTCGTTCCACTCACGCGAGCTCATCTGTCAATCATATAATACCTGACAGCTAGACCGCACGTGAGAAGTAACGGAACAGACCTTTGAAGTTAACTCAGGGAAAATCTAGAAAATTCCCCAGTACCCTTTGATCTTGAGCACGGGCATTCTAACGGGAAACCTGCTAGGAGAACAAAAAGTCTTTTGATCTCGGTCAAAGCCCCAGACGAAAAACTCTGAGAGACCGGGACGTAAAGCCTTTCATCTTGGGAACTCTAGCTTCTGAATTTTTGTCCCACACATGAGTGCGAAATAACGCCATTAGAGATCAAGAGCAATATATGATATAAACTGCTGTTTCTAAAACCCAGGATCAGTCGTCAGTCAGATATCGAAGAGTCTAGCGCGCAGTCATAGAACCATTTTTCTTTTTGGAATATTTTTTATGTGATTCGTGGAGATTTCATTATGGATTTCTGGTAAGAGGAAAATATCTCTAAGTATTAGAAGTATTTGATAGCCATTTAAAGTTAAACCCTTATACTTCACTTAGATTTTTTCTTGCTAGTAAGGCGTTTTAAATAAAATAACGCGTAACGATTTTTCATAAACAGATATCACAGTAAAAATTTTAGACAGCGCCACCGACTGCTTCATAACTGAGAAGAGACCGTAGTT
The DNA here is from genome assembly GCA_024509875.1 of Oreohelix idahoensis. NCBI lineage: Eukaryota > Metazoa > Mollusca > Gastropoda > Stylommatophora > Oreohelicidae > Oreohelix > Oreohelix idahoensis. The sequence continues at coordinate 362,173 of JAMPIV010003313.1, forward strand.
ATGTTTACAGTGTAGACCGACTCGGCACTTAACTCTACAGGAGAGAGAGAGAGAAATAAAAACGACTTAAACAGACCGGACTTAGAGGCGTTAGACGACTGACAGTGTGTTACGGCAGATTTATTGGCATGGTCTGCTAGAGGTTAGCAGCATGCGATTTTAGGGGTTACAACGTGTAATGTAATGTAAAAGTATTATTGGTCTAGTGAACGCTGTGACGTTTCAGCGTTAGTTGTCACGCACGGTGACCAAGAGACGAGACCCTTTTTTAGACGACCGTCGAACCGATAAGACGTGTCCTTGGAATGTTATATTGCCGGGCTTGTATTGCCGCACAATTATAGTACATTAAATAATGGACATGGGTCAGTCCAATGTGATAACGAAGAAAGATGAAGGTACAGGTTAGTAATTGACTAAACCTTGTCAACGTGAATTTATAGTCCGCCCTAGTTATTTTAATGCCAGACGCATAATCTCACTGTCGGTGTATTGGATTTTCCAACCACGCGTGCATACAGTTATGCGGTTCTGATTACTATGTTTTCAAGCTAGGAGACAAAGGACTGATTTGTAAAGGAATAATATATGAAGTATGAACTGCAACTTATTATGTATAATTCTTCATGATGACCATGTGTAAACTGTTCGTGTATATGGAATCGATATAATAAATGTTTGTGGACTCGAGAAAGGACTTATCTAATCTATAACGTTAGAATTTGACTGTATTATGAAGTTGACAATATTATATCCCACCTTCGCGTATTTCACCATCAAGAGCACGATCTCATAATTTACTGAGAAAAGACAATGGATAATTATATGTAAACGTAAATAGAAGAGCCAGTATAAACCAGCCCCATTAACAGTGTTAACGGCAACAGTGAGAAACTAACGGTAACAGTGGTTGGCCATCGCGGGGACGAAGGAAGAAGAAAAAGATTTTCTTGTTTACATGTGTTGCCAACTGTTTACCATTACAAGCAAGTCACATGATTTACATAACACTACGTTGAACACATGACTACGCAATGCAAATCTGACGTCACTACATCGTGCGTAGATGCCGCGCTTCGAAAGGAACAACCGTCAACTCATTCCAGTTTTGATTAATATTTGCTTAATCAAGAAGACCAGACAAGAGAATACTGTGATCAGCCAATCATGAGCAAACAGTACTAGGCATTAGTCTAGTCCGTTGACGAATTTGACATCGCCGGAGCCTTCTAAAGATAAGTTTAGACCTAGGACGATTGTCATTCATTAACACACTAATGAGTCCATACCATTTTGCAGGCATGTCCTCTCTATTAATTGTTTATCGATGTTATATCTGTTTCTTGTTGTCCGTTGATGTTGTCCTTTATTAGCGGGTATGGTTGGGCGGCGGTTCATAATGAATAAAAATGGCTCTCAGGATGCCGATATTCATTCTGAATGTTCCTTAGGGCCGTTAGTTAATTGCTTTTAACGAAGAACCCATCGACGACCTTCCGATGATTTTCGTTCGTTCGTAATAGCAATTAATTGACCTTGCATGTTAGATGTCCAGTCAAGTTATAATTGGTGTATTTTAATGTATTTAGTTTCAATATTTGTTCATTTCAGTAATCATGTTTGTAACCTATCGTGTTTTTTCTGACCTTACTATCATTCAGTTTAATTTTTTTTTTTGTACATTCGTCAATGAGTCCATGTATACGTCACTAGTTTTTGTGTACACAGGTTAATTATCTATTCAGTTCATTATTTAAGATCTCACTTCCGGTTTAGTCACCTTATTTATTAATGCAGTTTTATTGTGAAAATGTCTTTGTCTTGTGGTGCTACTGTTCTGTAATCCTTGGTTAACCCATTGTATTGTTTGTATTCATTTCATCCTTCTATAAATTAATATTAATGTCATAATTTCTTCATTAATAATATTGTAGATTAATATAAGTAAATTTTTATGAGTTTTAATGAGGAATTGGGGACTTTGCACCAATTTGCAGTAGTGGTCCTAGAAATGGGCAATGAACTTTATGCATCATGATTAAGGCATGAATTATAATGATTAATTATTAAAACTTTATAACATATTAATACATATCTAATATAAATTAGTACACTTTCTCAGTACTATATTGTGAACTTAGTGACAATTAAGACTAATTATTTGGGGATAATACACATAATTATTAAATATTAATATTAAGCGCTTGATATAATTTCAGCAGCTTATATAACTAACTATCATAACTATTTATGATAGATATCAGTGAGTATATATATAATATTTTATAAAAATATTATAGATTGTGGAACTTATTCATAACAATACAGGAATATTACAATTTCTTGTATTAATTATTCATTCGTTGAGTAATTATAATTATCTACATACATTCTATTGTTGATTACAAGACATAAGTAATTGAATACTTAAATAAATTAACATCAAGATGCTTAACTTAGACTATTTTATTAAAAATGGTAAGGATTTTGGAAAAAAAAGGAGAAATTCTCGAGGCGTATGCATTGGCTGAATTCGCAAAATATAAAGCAGAGATGGAAGAACTTGAAAGAAAAGAGGCTGAAAGGAAAACTATTGCTAAAGCAGAGATGGAAGAACTTGAAAGAAAGGAGGCTCAAAAGAAAGCAGAATTAAGACAAGAAGAAGAAAGAAAGGTGGCAAGAGATGAAATCCTACGGATTGAAGAAGAGAATAAATTGAAACGACAAGAAATCATACTGCAGCAAGAAATGGAACTGCAACGGCTTAAATTGGAAACAGCAAAACTTAATTCGCAGAGTGCTGCATCAAGCCAAAATGATAATGCTCAATCTGGATCTTCATCCACCCGACTTAAGGGCAATTATTACTTTAAACTACCACCATTCAAGTTACACGTGGATGACCTATCATCGTGGCTGGCGCGCTTTGAGGATATATGTAAGGTCAATAACCTTGACAAAACTGCATGGGCACTTAAAGTTAAGGAATTTCTGGACGGCGAACCTGCAAGTGCAGCACAAAATATAGATCCAACATTGTCCACAGATTATGAGGCCATTAAGACGTTGTTATTACGTCGTTTCCACTTGAACGAAGAGGCATGTAGATTACGTTTTAAAAGTTTGTTGCCAGATAACAATAAAGATTTCACAGGTTTTATTGCTAACATACGCAATACTTTTAACAGATGGGTTGAACTGGCAGGTGTCAACAAATCTTATGACAAGTTAGTCGATTTGTTATTGAGGGATAAAGTATTATCTTCTGTCAGCCCACCATTCTTTGCTTATCTACAAGAAAGAAAACCAGAATCTATTGATGAGTTAGAAAAAATTTCTTTAAATTACTGCACAGCTCATCCGAATGCTAATATTTCTGGCTCGTTGATAAGAGAACCACTTCCTGTAGCCTCCAATATGGCTGTGGTGAAGTGGGAAGTTATAAATACTTATAAGGGACTTAGTGTACTGACTGAGATCAGCTGTGAAGGTATCTATATCTATTAAAAGTAGTGTATTATAGATAACCTTACTTGCTACCACATATCTCTTTATCTCAGTCAGAATTATTCTGGAATAGTGTGATGCTACGTTATGTGTCTAGGGTATGAGTATGGTGAAGTGTAAGTCACAACAACAGACAGATAAACAATTTAATTTAATCCACTACTCTTAACAACACTGTGACACTCACATACATATAACACTCTATGAGAATAGCTTAAAGAAGTCACTAGTAACGTTTCAAATAACAATATGTATTCATTACTGGCATGAATGAATATGTGTCCTGATTCAACTACAAGGGAACCAGGAATCACAATCAATTTAAATTACAAGTTATGTACAGAATGTATTTAATATGAATATTGTAGTGACATATATTATTACCAATGTTCTATGTGTGTCAATTGTGTAGTGGTAAAATGAGGTAATACTGGTTTTGTTTTGTTCAAGCTCTGTTGGTATTTGTCATCATGACTTCAATAGTTTGTCTTTAGGGACCATTATTGTAGATGTTCACAGTTCCTGATTTTAAGACAAGTAAATTCCCCTCTTAATGTTAATTTTAAAAAGTCAGTTCAAGATGAGGGGACATAATGTTGAGCTCAACTGGCCAACTCTGCTTATCTTTAGTGATGGCGGCAGGAAAGGACTCCTCTGCTCGAATTCTCCTCTGGGCTCAGGAGACACCTCACTGATAGCTAAAAAGACCAAGGAGTATGCTGTCCGACTCTGGATTCAGCAAATCTCTGACCAGGTGCTGCTCACTACCATCAAGACCACTGTCCCTGAAATCAAGAAGGATGTACCTTCTACTTCATAACTAATTTATATTCTCTTTTACACTGATCACAATACAGCACAAACATTGCGTTCAGAGCGTTAGGCCAACAGTCAGCTTCATTTGAAATACTTTATTCCAGTATTACCCTTCTTAATGGTTACTACGCCTCTGCACTTCCAGCATTATTTCTTTCTAGTCCATCATCCAGGTGTCAGTGTACTACTTGGCCATTCCATGCCGTTTTACTTCTCTCTCCGACACCCTCTGTTCAGGCTGGAGCATTATAGGCTTTACCTCACGTTTGCCACTGAACTACACATATATATACAGGCATAAATCAACAATTCACATTCAATTTTTCATTAAAAGATACTGAATGGTTCAAGCTTACCACAATTTCATGGAAATAAACACAGATACGTTGATTAGCAATGAATTCTGGCACAAACTGGCACAAATTCCGTTCTGCCTATGTTCCAGGCTTTTATTTTAGCAAAAATGTGAGCTGGCTTCAACGTACTGTCGCTTTATCAAGCTTATTTGAATTAGTGGTCTCGAACTAACGCTCCCAAGTGTGTATATCAGCGAGACTGGCCAATGAGCCACGTTTCGACAAGTGTTTGAAAAAATGTTATCTTTTCCCGTCTCCCCCAACAACCAAGATAGTATTTATAGCCCGACCAATCGTGGTTAGGCTTTCATTTGTTGCGCTCCAATCAATTTGGAGTTTACATGGTAGGCTATTTATGTAACGTAAGGTTTTTTCAAACACGTTATAAAAAAAATTTTATGAGCAGAAATGATTTTATGCTGTCAGGCACCCCCAATATTTTATTTTGGGTATAATTTATTAATTCCTGGACTATTTGCGTAACGTTTTACATATTATTTGTCAGCAAACCCTAAGGAACCCAAAAATACTAATTTAAAGGAGCTACGTGGCTGCGTTCAAAATATGCAATTTCTTCTATCTCCTGTTTAGAAGATGTGCTGTCTGGGTACTGTTATGTGTTCAAACGTAAACCCATATAATGTTGTCTTTTCTAATAAGAGTCTGTTATGATTTATAAACCTAACTCTGGGAAAGGGTAGTGTATTTTATCACTGTCCGTCTGAAAAAAAATTAGTGCATGTAGACTTACACGCGTGATGGTAGTAATTGTGTATCGCGCGAAGCGGGTTTAGTGTTCGGCTTTCTGCCTCTCCCTTCTCTTTTTATCCCTTTAGTCCATCTGTTCGTTCGTTTTGGTAACGCAGTATAATTAATGTTAGGGTTAATTTAGGTCATTACGCAGTACGTCTCAATGCTTTTCCAAGAAATACAGCACACGTTTCATTGAAGAAGGCGGGTAATAATACAGTAAGCTTTACTATCAACGTGAAAGCGTTACAATTTGCAGACGAAGCAGAAAACAAGGGGGATTTCGAGTACATTCTTTGGGACAGCACTGTCATTTTACCATTGCTCTTCTCTTTATTAATTTTATTTGTTAGGCTTCATATTTACCTAATAATTTATATATGTGGATTAGAATATTTCATGACACTTCCCCTCTTAAAACAGACATTATATGTCAGTCCTTTATTCTATATACACATAGAGAAATTTATTATTATTTCTGGGGTTTACGGTGATTCTCATCACACGGATGGCGGCTTAAAAAATCCGCTCCCAGATTTGTTTTTCCAGATATATATTCAATGCTAAAATTATATGGAGCCAGAAGCAAAGACCATCGGAGTAACCTAGAGTTCTCATGCTTAGCCTGTGCTAAAAACGATAAAGGTTTGTGGTCAGTTTGCAACTTAAATGCCTTCCCATATAGATAAATATTGAATTTCTTTATTGCCCATATTACTGCAAGACATTCTTTTTCGCTAGTTGAGTAGTTGATTTCAGCTTTATTCAACTTTCTGCTAGCATATGCCACTGGGCTTAATTCCCCATCCAATGCATCTGATTTCTGTAGTAAAGTTGCACCTAGCCCAATATTACTTGCATCCGTCCTTACTATGAATTCTTGACTTAAGTCAGGTAATTTCAAAATGGGTTTACTTGTGAGCTTTTCCTTCAATTCTTGGTAAGTCATTTCACATTGTGGTGTCCATGTAATGCGATCTGGAAGTCCTTTACGTGTCAATTCCGTTAAAGGTGCACATATGGAATTAAAGTTTTTGATATACTTCTGGTAGAAACCACATAATGAGACAAAGGATCTCACGTCCTTCTTGGTTTGTGGTCTCGGGGCTTTCTGTAGTTTCTCTAAATTCTTTGGGTCAGGGGTCATGTTTCCCTGATAAACTGTGTGTCCCAAAAATTCCAATTCTTTACATCCAACGCAACATTTGGTTGGTCGGGCTGTTAAATTTGCCTCCCTAAGTCGATCAAACAGCATGTTCAGAGAGTCAATGTGTTCCTCAAATGTTTCTGTTGCTATAAGGATATCATCCATAAAATTTGTTATACAGGGATTATTCAGAGGATCCAATAATTTTCTCATCATTCTAGAGAAGACACTAGGCGCATTCTTCAATCCAAATGGCAATCTATTAAACTCATAGTGTCCTTCTGAGGTACTAAAAGCTAGGTATGGTCTAACCTCAGGCTTTACTGGAATCTGATAGTATCCTTTACTCAGATCCACTTTTGAGAAATATTTAGCTTTATTTAGTCTGGCAACCAGCTGATTTGTATCCGGCAATGGATCCACCTGTCCTTCTGTAATAGCATTCAGTCTCCTGTAATCTATACAGAGTCTATGTTCTCCAGAGGGCTTCCTTAAAAGTACAACACCGGAACTATACGAAGACTCACTGTGCGAAATAATTCCTTCCTTCAACAGATAGTCTATCTCTTCCTTCAAAGCTTTTTCCTTAGCAAACGGAATCGAATATGGTTTCATACAGACAGGTGTGGAGTCTATTAATTTCATATCATATTCCAATAGGTTTGTATGCCCTGGTCGGTCTGTTAACACCTCTGCATGATTATTTAGAACCTGTTGCACTCTCTCTTTCTGAGTTTTCGTTAAATGTGTACTGATTTTCACCTGTGCTGCTGTCTCACAGGGGTGTAATGGATATTCAAATGATGAAAGTGGTTCCTTTTTCATCTCCATGGCGATGGACAAGGTCAACAAGTGTGTCTCTTCCTGATGTTCTCTTTCCAAATATTTCTTCAGGAGATTCACATGATAGATTTTTTCTTTCCCCTTCTTATCTATCTTATAATTTGTTCTAGACACCTTCTCTAGAACTGTATATGGACCCTGCCATCCAATTTGTAACTTATTCTGACTCCCGGGCAAAAGAAGCAGTACCTTCTCTCCCACAGCCAAATTTCTGTCTTTCGCCTTCCTGTTATAATAGGCAGCATGTTTCTTCCTGGCTTGTTTCAAATTTTCATTGGCAAGTTTCCAGCCAGTTTTCAACCAAGTGGTCAGCTCATTCACATATTGGTATGAAGATGTAATGTTTTCCTCTGCCTTTTCATCAGTCCACGTTCTTAACAAAGCTACATATGGACCTTTAATGGTGTGGACCTATTTGTCCATGCACCGGTATGGTCTCTTCCTCTCGAAGCTTTATAGTGATGATTTTTCTTCCCAGAATTATCATTCATAAAACGACCGCTACCAATTTTTCTTTTGGGGCTTTCTCCCCACTTAAAATTCTTGATGAGAGATTTCCTCTCTACATCCTCTTCCTCCAGTTTGTTTAAGTCCGATTGAGGGATTGTCGGCTTATCCTGGGGTAAGACATCTTTTTGCACTCTCCGCATAGTGGCCATTGTAAAACAGTTAAGTGAAGCTTGTCCGTGAAAAGGGGCTTCCCATTTCATTTGGTCCACTTTATCAAATCTATATTTCTTTTTATTGTCAGGCCTGATTTTGCCTCGGGGCGTGTCCAGGTCCTGATCCATTTTCCCACTTGTGGGTGTTCCCTCATGTGCTATACTACACCTTTCTACAAAATTCTCAATGTCCCATCTTGCTTTGGGCCAATAATAATTGTGAGCCACCTTTTGAATGATGGTACCTATTTTCTCATGGTCCCCATCTGGTTTCACATGTAGGCTCCTTATTAATTCTGTCCTATATCTTTTAGGAAGAACCAGCTGTCCGTGACCATGGGATCTAGTTCCAGTCTTCCTATAAATCAACTTGTTTTTCATGTAAAAATCTCCCTTGCCTGGAGTTGTATGACAAGTTGACAATTTTCTGAAACAAGGCTTGAGTGTTTTATCCCCAGCCTGTGCCTTCCTCATCTCTTCTGGAGTGGTATCTAACATAATATCCTCCTCCTGTCTTGAGGTCGACCTGACCTGAAGGGTTGCCATATACACAGGTTTCCTTCTGCAACGGTCAGTGTCATGATTGTCCATCTGACAATTTTTACACCACCTTTTTCCTTGGTTGAAAGATTTTCTTTCATCATATTTCCTTTCATCGAATTGTGGGAATTTATTTTTATTGTCATACCGTGGCCTATCAAATTGGTGCTTACCTTTATTTTGATCCTTAGGATCAAATTTATTAAAGTTCTGTGGTGCCCTGAAGTTATCCACCTGTTTCTTTTTATTACCTGTTACCTCTGCTTGAGCTGCTTGATACCTTTCAGCAACATTTAGCAACTCACCCAGCCCTCTGCACCTTGTTCCATGAGAAACTTTCTCAGGTCTGGAGCCATGGACTCTCTTAGTTGCTCTATAAGGACCATTTCCTTAAGATCTTGGGTTTTCCCCAGAGAAGTCCATTTCTCCAAGTATGTCTCTATTCGTGCAGAGAACTGGTGATAGGTTTCACCTGACAGTAGTTTAGCATTCCTAAATTTTTTCCTGTAAAACTCTGCATTCTTTTCATACCTTAACAAAAGAGCCTGCTTTAGCATGTCATAATTTTCCTGATCACCTCTGCTCATTTTTGCAAAAACTTCATAAGCTGCCCCACGAAGTCCCTGAGATAACTTTAAGCTCCACCTTTCTCTCTCCAACCCATACGTGGTAGCTAATAGTTCGTACCTATTTATATAGCTCTCAATATCATCGTCTTTCTCAACAAAATGATCTAAATGAAAATTCATAGCTGAGATTGAGGCTCCTTGAGTAACCGTAGCATCAGAGGCAAAAGGACTGGCACCATTTTCAGGAGCATGGCCTTGAAACTCAAACTCCCTTAGTCGTAGCTCATGTTCCCTTTGTAATCTCTTCTCCTCCTTTTCTGCTTCCCTCTCTGCAGCTAATCTCTTCTCTTCTCTTTCTGCAGCTAATTTCTTCTCTTCTCTTTCTGCAGCTTGTCTTCTTTCCTCGGCTTCCAATGCTTTAGCCTCTTTGTCAGCCTCAATCTGCAACCTCTTAATTTCCCTTTCAGCCTCTAACCTTCTTTCGGCTTCAAACCTTCTTTCTTCGCGTTCAATAAATTTGTCACATTCCGTAGTAACATAGGCAACCATAACTTGCCCATCTAATCCTAACTCTTTTGCAGTCTGAACCGCAGCAGATCGAAATTTGGCCAGGTCCGCCATTGTCTATCAGGTAACTTAATACAATGTCTAACCAACAATTCAATCTCTAATGGACAACACAGGCACCGTGAGCTCAACCTTATTTAATTCCACCCAAGGATACCTTTTAATTCTTATATTCCCTGAAGTGAATTATCCCCAATATTTTTAATAGTTAAAGATTCAAAATCCCGGACGAGCCCCCAATATATGTGGTGAAGTGGGAAGTTATAAATACTTATAAGGGACTTAGTGTACTGACTGAGATCAGCTGTGAAGGTATCTATATCTATTAAAAGTAGTGTATTATAGATAACCTTACTTGCTACCACATATCTCTTTATCTCAGTCAGAATTATTCTGGAATAGTGTGATGCTACGTTATGTGTCTAGGGTATGAGTATGGTGAAGTGTAAGTCACAACAACAGACAGATAAACAATTTAATTTAATCCACTACTCTTAACAACACTGTGACACTCACATACATATAACACTCTATGAGAATAGCTTAAAGAAGTCACTAGTAACGTTTCAAATAACAATATGTATTCATTACTGGCATGAATGAATATGTGTCCTGATTCAACTACAAGGGAACCAGGAATCACAATCAATTTAAATTACAAGTTATGTACAGAATGTATTTAATATGAATATTGTAGTGACATATATCTCTGCTTATCTTTAGTGATGGCGGCAGGAAAGGACTCCTCTGCTCGAATTCTCCTCTGGGCTCAGGAGACACCTCACTGATAGCTAAAAAGACCAAGGAGTATGCTGTCCGACTCTGGATTCAGCAAATCTCTGACCAGGTGCTGCTCACTACCATCAAGACCACTGTCCCTGAAATCAAGAAGGATGTACCTTCTACTTCATAACTAATTTATATTCTCTTTTACACTGATCACAATACAGCACAAACATTGCGTTCAGAGCGTTAGGCCAACAGTCAGCTTCATTTGAAATACTTTATTCCAGTATTACCCTTCTTAATGGTTACTACGCCTCTGCACTTCCAGCATTATTTCTTTCTAGTCCATCATCCAGGTGTCAGTGTACTACTTGGCCATTCCATGCCGTTTTACTTCTCTCCGACACCCTCTGTTCAGGCTGGAGCATTATAGGCTTTACCTCACGTTTGCCACTGAACTACACATATATATACAGGCATAAATCAACAATTCACATTCAATTTTTCATTAAAAGATACTGAATGGTTCAAGCTTACCACAATTTCATGGAAATAAACACAGATACGTTGATTAGCAATGAATTCTGGCACAAACTGGCACAAATTCCGTTCTGCCTATGTTCCAGGCTTTTATTTTAGCAAAAATGTGAGCTGGCTTCAACGTACTGTCGCTTTATCAAGCTTATTTGAATTAGTGGTCTCGAACTAACGCTCCCAAGTGTGTATATCAGCGAGACTGGCCAATGAGCCACGTTTCGACAAGTGTTTGAAAAAATGTTATCTTTTCCCGTCTCCCCCAACAACCAAGATAGTATTTATAGCCCGACCAATCGTGGTTAGGCTTTCATTTGTTGCGCTCCAATCAATTTGGAGTTTACATGGTAGGCTATTTATGTAACGTAAGGTTTTTTCAAACACGTTATAAAAAAAATTTTATGAGCAGAAATGATTTTATGCTGTCAGGCACCCCCAATATTTTATTTTGGGTATAATTTATTAATTCCTGGACTATTTGCGTAACGTTTTACATATTATTTGTCAGCAAACCCTAAGGAACCCAAAAATACTAATTTAAAGGAGCTACGTGGCTGCGTTCAAAATATGCAATTTCTTCTATCTCCTGTTTAGAAGATGTGCTGTCTGGGTACTGTTATGTGTTCAAACGTAAACCCATATAATGTTGTCTTTTCTAATAAGAGTCTGTTATGATTTATAAACCTAACTCTGGGAAAGGGTAGTGTATTTTATCACTGTCCGTCTGAAAAAAAATTAGTGCATGTAGACTTACACGCGTGATGGTAGTAATTGTGTATCGCGCGAAGCGGGTTTAGTGTTCGGCTTTCTGCCTCTCCCTTCTCTTTTTATCCCTTTAGTCCATCTGTTCGTTCGTTTTGGTAACGCAGTATAATTAATGTTAGGGTTAATTTAGGTCATTACGCAGTACGTCTCAATGCTTTTCCAAGAAATACAGCACACGTTTCATTGAAGAAGGCGGGTAATAATACAGTAAGCTTTACTATCAACGTGAAAGCGTTACAATTTGCAGACGAAGCAGAAAACAAGGGGGATTTCGAGTACATTCTTTGGGACAGCACTGTCATTTTACCATTGCTCTTCTCTTTATTAATTTTATTTGTTAGGCTTCATATTTACCTAATAATTTATATATGTGGATTAGAATATTTCATGACAATGGCATATCATAATCATAACAAACCTAGAACACACAGTGTGGACAGAGGTAGGTTCAAAGGAAACTATGAAATTAATTTTCATAAGGGACAGAATAACTTTAACAATAACTTTAATAGATCGTTCTCATTCTCGAAGACAACCACGTTAAAGCATGCATGTTAAGAAACCCAATTGCCGACCTTATGGTGGGATGCATACACGGGAGTAAAGATTGCACACCAGAAGAGATTATTGAATGGGAAAAAAATAATCTATGCATCGGAAATGAAGCAATAACCAGAGAACATACGAAACAATTAGAGACTATGGACACTGAAAACAAGGAAACAGACGATCATGAAAGTATCAAGATTCATTCTGCTATTGACCGAGTATCCTTTGCTGCAAAACAGAGGGAAGACAGGTCACTAACAAAATTTTTTTCACTGGTCAACAAAGTTGACAATCTTGCTATGAACAAAAATAATAGTCATTGGTTTAGTATTAAAAATGACATTTTATTAAGATGTTTTATGGATAAAACTCAGATAAGACAACAAGTCATGGTACCTTTTGCTTTTAGGCGGTACATACTTCAACACGCACATGATTCTAAGTGTGCAAGTCACATGGGTTATACTCGTACACGTTCGCGAGTATTATCTTCTTTTTTTTGGCCGGGAGTATCACGAGATATTTCACAGTACGTACGCTCCTGTACGATATGCCAAGAAGTGAAAGCACGGGGAGCCTTTCACACGGCGCCTATTCAGGCTTGTGACATATCTGTGAGACCTTTCGACAAAATGGCCATTGATATCATTGGCCCACTTTTACCATCAGCCAGAGGACATAGATTTATTCTCACTTGCATCGATTTATGCACACGATGGCCAGAAGCCATCCCATTGAAAACCACCACCACCACAGATGTAGCTGATGCACTACACCTTATCTTTTCTAGAGTAGGTTTTCCTAGAAAACTTTTGTCAGATCATGGTTCTCAATTTATATCTGAGACTATGACGGAGGTAATGAAGAATTGGCAAATAGATAGAAATCTCAGCAGCATTTATCACCTAATGAGTAATGGTGCTGTAGAAAGACTTAACCGCACACTCAAACAAATGTTACATAAAGTTACAGTTAACCATCCACAGGACTGGGACAGAGTCCTACCAGCTGTGTTATTCGCTTATCGAGAGGTGCCACATGAACAAACTGGCTTCTCTCCATTTCAACTAGTCTTTGGCGCTCCACCAAGAGGTCCTATGGGACTAATAAAAGACTTATTGATTGACTCCGAGATGACTCAGGATACCCAGTCATCCTATGAGTATGTAATTAATCTCCGGAATAACATTATTGATGCCTGTAAAATGGCAACAGCTTCATCTGAGGCTGCAAAAGAGAAAGCTAGAACTTTCCAAAACAGTAATAGACGATTACGTCAATTATTTCCAGGAGATCAAGCTTATGTGTTATTGCCACATAACAATAATAAACTACTAATCTCGTGGAACGGTCCTTACCAGGTTATCAATAAGATTTCTGATGTTGATTATGTCCTGGACATTAAGGGACATCACAAAATATTTCACATAAATATGCTCAAGCAATTTCATACTCGACCTGAACATCTACAAGCTATTTTTCATGAACTAGATGACACTTTCGTACCTAGATGTCACTATTCTAATTTGTCTGTTATCCAGGAAGAAGAATCATCTTTTCCTGAGGTACAGTTAGCATTACCTGTACCTGTAGTACAGCCTAGTGAATCTTGGCGGGACGTAACCATCTCCTCGTCGGTTACACCGCAACAGCATCAACAGATTGCTGAACTTCTACAATCTTATCAAGATGTGTTAACCGACATTCCAGGTCGCACATCAGTCATTAGTCATGACATCACTCTTAATGATGATACTCCAATTCGGGTACATCCTTATTCTGTTCCTCTACACTTTCTTACTAAAACTACTAAGGAACTTGAACAGATGTTATCTTTAGGAATTATCGAAACTAGTAATTCCCCATTTTCTTCTCCATTAGTTATTGTCCGAAAGAAGGACAATAACATTAGACTATGCGTCGACTATAGAAAATTAAATGCACAAACGATAGTTGATAGCGAACCACATCCACTTCTCGATGACTTACTGCCACGTCTATCGACAGCAACTATATTCACTAAGATAGACTTAACTAAAGGTTATTGGCAGATACCACTAACCGAAAAAGCTAAATACTACACAGCGTTTTCAACTCCGCTAGGTCTATACCAGTGGAATGTGATGCCTTTTGGGCTTGTTAACGCTCCAGCTACCTTTGTTCGCATGATGCGACACATTTTTTCAGGTAGACCAGACATTATTACATACATAGATGACATATGCTTATTTAGTTCATCTTTTGAGGAACATGTTTTGGGTCTCGAATACGTTTTGGATACATTAAGAAATAACAATTTAACTGCTAAACCCACAAAATTACAAGTAGCGTTTCACGAAATAACTTTTTTGGGTCACATTATTGGAGCAGGATATATCCGAACACTACCCAGTACAGTTTCAAAAATTTTAAACATTTCCGTTCCTCAAACGAAGAAACAGGTTAGAAGCTTGTTAGGTCTAGTCTAATATTACAGTAGATTCGTACCTAACCTGTCATCCATCACGGCTGTATTGTCCTCATTACTGAGGAAGGACATGCCAGTGAAGGTGACATGGACTAATGAGTGTAATAATGTATACCTTAATATTATTAATATCTTTTCAAACCCACCTATTTTGAGACTTGTTGATGCTTCCAAAAAGTTTATTCTCCGCACAGATGCGAGTAACCACGGAATTGGCGCATGTTTGCTCCAATACCATGACGACATCCTCCATCCAAACTTGTACGTGTCACGAAAACTGAAACCACCAGAAGTGAAATACTCTACTGTTGACCGCGAACTTTTAGCCGTCGTGTGGGCGATAACCAAACTTGAGAAATTTCTACTGGGAGCCCCTTTCGTAGTACAAACTGATCAGAGGGCCGTAGCATCACTACGACGGGCTAATCATAAAAGTCCAAAGCTCACCAGATTCGCTATTCTCCTTCAACCATTCAACTTTACGATTGAGTACATTTCTGGGACAGACAATATCGTCGCAGACGCACTATCTAGAAATCCTTTGGATGTCTAGTAATCAACACTGACACTTTTATAATACGTCAACCGAAATTACGTGTCACAGAAGAATGAACCCTATCGCGAAATTCTTAACATGGAGATAAACCTTTGCTTACAATTCAACTAAATAACTTGTACAGACGATTGCGAAAACGAAATGAACTAAATCAAGTGACACTATGGTCGTATTTACACCAGAACTTTGTGTGAATTTCATTTATGACAAAACTATTGGACACATTTCCTTGCATCAAGTGAAAATAATAGAAAACACTATCAAAGTAAATATTTGTTTGTTAATCGGAATTCACAAGGATCAAGCCTACGTATGGATCATCATATCCAACTTTAATTAATTTTAATTAATTACGTTAAAATAATGGAAAATAAAATAAAAGGTGAGATAAATATGAAAAAAAATGAAATGAAATTTGAAGAAGAAAAAAAAAAAAAAAACTTTTGAAAGAAGAAAAAAATAAGATCTCACATGATTCTTAGATAATGTTATTGTATGTAACTATTATGTTTATTAATTAGGTTGATACATTACATACTATATTATTGTTTAAATTAGTTAGATAGGTTTTAACAACTTAATACTACACTTAATTGATGTCCAACACACATAATTAAGTTAAATTTATACATTACTTTCTTTCGCTACTTTATTCTTCATTTATTTATTTCTCTACTTAACATATCCTTTCATTTCTCTTACATTAGATTTGCAATAACTTTATTTTGATTACACACTCAATATAATTAATTAATTTAATTTTAACTCGTTAGATTAGTCTGACATGACAGTTCATTGCGACATATTTTAAGTTAATTATTTAATTAGATATCAACATTAGCCATTTATGTATAACATTTATGTATAATATGATGATTAATATATTAGATGACTGTTAGTAAGTCGACATGACCACGACACTGTTCTAGACAGAACATCGTAGTCCATATGCCGCATTGTTGGTTAAATTTTTCGATATTGTTAAATTTTTTTTTTTGGTATTCATTCAGATAGGTTTTTGAAAAAAAAAATCTATCTAATAGATTTTTTTCCCCCCAGTGGACAGGGAATTGTTACGGCAGATTTATTGGCATGGTCTGCTAGAGGTTAGCAGCATGCAATTTTAGGGGTTACAACGTGTAATGTAATGTAAAAGTATTATTGGTCTAGTGAACGCTGTGACGTTTCAGCGTTAGTTGTCACGCACGGTGACCAAGAGACGAGACCCTTTTTTAGACGACCGTCGAACCGATAAGACGTGTCCTTGGAATGTTATATTGCCGGGCTTGTATTGCCGCACAATTATAGTACATTAAATAATGGACATGGGTCAGTCCAATGTGATAACGAAGAAAGATGAAGGTACAGGTTAGTAATTGACTAAACCTTGTCAACGTGAATTTATAGTCCGCCCTAGTTATTTTAATGCCAGACGCATAATCTCACTGTCGGTGTATTGGATTTTCCAACCACGCGTGCATACAGTTATGCGGTTCTGACTACTATGTTTTCAAGCTAGGAGACAAAGGACTGATTTGTAAAGGAATAATATATGAAGTATGAACTGCAACTTATTATGTATAATTCTTCATGATGACCATGTGTAAACTGTTCTTGTATATGGAATCGATATAATAAATGTTTGTGGACTCGAGAAAGGACTTATCTAATCTATAACGTTAGAATTTGACTGTATTATGAAGTTGACAATATTATATCCCACCTTCGCGTATTTCACCATCAAGAGCACGATCTCATAATTTACTGAGAAAAGACAATGGATAATTATATGTAAACGTAAATAGAAGAGCCAGTATAAACCAGCCCCATTAACAGTGTTAACGGCAACAGTGAGAAACTAACGGTAACACAGTGGGAGAAATGAATACATGTTATATTTCATTTGTAATTATTGTTATTATAGCATCTATTAACTTTTAAATGCCAATACGACAAAGTAGCAGTCACCGACGACTTAATAGTGACTAAATGATATATGATTATGTTGTACGTGTCGCGTATTGGAGAGAGAGGAAATAAAACACGGTATGAGTGACTCGGCGGTCGCGAGACTGTGAGGACGAGTCATTATCGACTCGGTCTGAACAAGATCAGCGGTCAGCGAACGTCTGTAGGCCGCAGGGCAAACAAAGTGTATCTTTTCATTTCGTCTATGCGTCAGGATTGACAGAGCTGATGAGAGATTGTCTTGTCCTCGTCCGTATATTTTTATATATAGAAAGGTAGCATTTTCCCACAAATGTTTTCTTATATTTTTCGCAGACCTGATCCCCAAGTGTACTACCAGCGGTTTTTATTTTCATTCATAATGTGTGTACTAGCCCAATTTTGTGACTGTAAATTATAACTACTGAACTTACCAAATCCAGGATATTATTTAACAGCCCACAGTGGCATACCTGATATCATCATTATTTTTCCCCGACACCTGACAGTTCTAGTCAATTGGAGTACCTAGTTATACCCGGTGCAGGACCGGCACTATGGCAAAGAGTCAGCCAATATAAAAATCAATCATCGTCATCCTTAAGATTAGGAGCAACCAGATTTATCCTGATACTAGGAGTATCAGTTCTCTTAAGTGGTAAAAACATCAAGGATTTTAACACTATTCACCTGGTTATATTGGAACCATTACCCAGATAGAATTTCCAGACCGAGCGGGAAACAAGCCTGTTTTTCCCCGGCCCGCCCATACGCTGCAAACGTTATCGCAACGGATTTATTCAGTTGTAGTTCCTGTATCTAGACTTATACTCCCCTCGTGCACCCCCATCGGAGGAAGAGTGACAGTTTAGAATAGTGACGATAACCTTTAGGATTCATACTTCTCCCAGGATTAATAGTGGGAAATAGTATATTCGGCGTTCAACTAATTCGTATTTTTGGGGGATGAACTGGGGCCAATTTGTACCCTCGACAGCTGGTGTGGTACATTAATCACAGTGAAACCGTGATTTTTTTCAAGGAATATTCTATAAACAAGGGATACCACAGACCCACGGGTAAAAGACAATAGGTAAGAGAGTGAGAAGTGGCCACTGAGTGAGAGAGTGTGTGATGATTTTTTTGTTTTTCTGGAAAATATCTATTAATTTGGTTGTTTGATTTTCTACTTGGTCATATATCGCACTAAGATTGTTTATTTCTGAAACCTAGTGCTAACCTTCAACATTTTGGGTTAATAATATTTTTCGGTTTTTCTCCATACGGTGAAGGCGCACCATTCTTCTCTTTTTCCTCTATATGTATGATTCTTGCTATCTTTGGTTATTTGATGTTGTAACAAGTTTAGTGATAATAAACAACCAAGAATTTAACTTCGTGTGTTGGTCAGACCCATACCCATTTATCCTTAGTTTTTCACGTGTATGTGTCTTGTTGTCACATAGTGTTGAGTGTGTGTAGAGTAACTTGTCTTATTTTAGATAGGGAGGCAAAGACTGTCTTGTAAACAAAGCACAGTTGTACGGATAGGCTGGAGGAGAGAAAACCTACTCACTCCAGAGACATATATTTCCCTCAACCTACCACCAGTGAAACCTATTTCTATACATTCTCGTGTATCTGTCAACATTCACTACTTTAATTAGAAGGGCCAAATAAACCAATTTACCGTACGACATCTATCTGTATTATTAACCTTTTCATTTAAATGTCTTGTAAAGCTAAAGCTATTCTATTTAAATGTAAAGGAAGTTTTATCCCGAGTGATTAAATTAAATTATCATCGAGGGTAAAGTCTGAGTAATTCGGATGGTGGTATGGGAAGATAGGAACCCATAACTATGGGGTGGGAAACGCCATACTCAGAAGAGCGTTTGGTTCTATTCTTTTACCATAGTTATTGGTGGTACCAGCAGAAAATACCATCTCTGGAATAAGAAGGGAACTGTGGCCTAAGCTTTAAGACGAAGGACCCACGTGGTAGACTCTCCTTGACATTTCTGGGACAAGAGCTACCCCCGACAACCTTGATCAGAGACCAGCGTGAGCAGAGTGAAAAGAACCAACCCATAAGAAGGAGCAGAACCATCATTGTCAGCTAAGTTCAAATATATGCTGCCACTTGAACTTCTTGTAACATCACACATTCCATATAGACTGTGATAACTTTTCTTGATCCATAACTATTCAAATTATTTTCCAACTGTTAAAACCTAAAGTGATTATTAAATTTTGTTATTTGCAATGTTACAAATTTAACTTCGATTTAGTCATTTAAAGTTACTGCATGTTTGTCTCAGTCAAATTACTACACACACTTTAAACAGAGCTATACTAGAATAATAGAATTCCACTGAGTAAATCAGTGGTGGGGGCTTAAACGAGCTGAAAGTAATAAGTGCTTAAATCTTTCACAAAAGCGTCGGCAGAATTACAGAGTTAACATACTCAGCCAAAGCAGTATTGTTCTCGCTTATTCTGAATATCTTGTGAAGACTCCCTTTGTAATAGAAGTGTCATAACCCTTCTATCTACATCTCTGCCAAGAGTAATCTTGTGCGAAGGTAGATACCTTTGAAGCCCATATTAGATACTCTTGAGTTTTGGCCACTGTTGGACCCCTACTGCAAAGCAGGGGAGGCAATACCGTCACACTAGTCCTACTTTGTATTTCTGAACGTATCTAGCCCAATTTTGTGATACTTCAGAAAGTAACTAGCTCAAATTTGTAATATTTCTTAAAATATCTAGCCCAATTTTGAATATGTCTGAAAGTGTCTAACCCAGATTTGTAATATTTCTGAACGTATCTAGCCCTACTTTGTATTTCTAAACGTATCTAACCCTACTTTGTATTTCTGAACATATCTAACCCTACTAGTATTTCTGAACGTATCTAACTCTACTATGTATTTCTAAACGTATCTAGCCATACTTTGTATTTCTAAACGTATCTAGAAATACTTTATATTTCTAAACGTATTTAGCTCTACTTTGTATTTTTGACCGTATCTAACCTTACCTTGTATTTCTAAACGTATATAGTCCTACTTTATGTTTCTAAACGTACCTAGTCATACTTTGTATTTCTTACCATTTCTAGCTCTATTTTGTCTTGTGAACGTATCTAGTCCTACTTTGTATTTCTGAACGTATCTAGCCCAATTTTGCGACATTTCTGAAAGTAACAAGCCCAAATTTGTAATATTTTTGAAAATATCTAACCCCAATTTTAATATTTTTGAACGTATCTAGCCCAAATTTGTAATATTTCTGAACGTATCTAGCCATACTTTGTATTTCTGAACATATCTAACCCTACTTTGTATTTCTAAACGTATCTAGCCATACTTCGTATTTCTGAACATATCTAACCCTACTTTGTATTTCTAAACGTATCTAGCCATACTTCGTATTTCTGAATTATCTAACCCTACTAGTATTTCTAAACGTATATAGCCATACTTTGTATTTCTGAACAAATCTAACCCTACTAGTATTTCTGAACGTATCTAGCCATACTTTGTATTTCTGAACAAATCTAACCTTACTAGTATTTCTGAACGTATCTAGCCATACTTTGTATTTCTGAACATATGTAGTCCTACTTTGTATTTATGAATGTATCTAGCCAAATTTTGTGATACTTCTGAAAGTAACTAGCCCAAATTTGTAATATTTCTGAAAATATCTAGCCCAAATTTATAATATGTCTGAAAATATATAGCCCTAATTTTTAATATTTCTGAAAATATATAGCCCTATGTGGTATTATTTCTGAAGAAAAAGCCAGCTAAGATGTAATGCTTGTTCAGTGAAAACCGAACAGAGAAAGCTAGCTAACAGTAATCATCAATCAATATCGAACATCCGACATCGACCCTCAAAACTTTTTAAGATTAATGTGGACAATAAACTCCGGCGGCTAAACAAAATTGTTTGTGGAAGAGGAATTATTCAGCGGTCTGAAAAAAGATACTGTTGTTTTTTTTTAGCTGCTCGCGATGTTGATAACGTAGCTGTCCAATTTCTTAGCTCTGTTTTTCTTAAGACGAAAACTCGCTTTCAGAGAATGTCACAGGGCCAGACAGGGACACGTCCCAGCCCCCCCCCCCCCCTCCCCCTCCTACGCCAATTATGTTCTACTGAAAACCGAACATCGTCGTGTCATGCAAAACTTCAATGAGAATTTACTGTTCTAAAGATATACAACCTAAACACTAAGGTGAGCATTACTTAAGTAGTGCCTGATTGTTACCTAGAACACGATCATTCATAACCCTCCCCTCCCAAAGGAGCATAGGCCTTCAAACAACACATGCCAAGTCCTCCTGTCACGTGCCATCATCTCAAGTTCTTTCCACGTTCGCCTCATCATTTTCACCTCTGTTTCCAGCTCTCTTCTCCATGTGCTTCTTGGTCTACCTCTGCCTCTCTTGCCCTGGGGGTTCCAAAACAAGGACTGCCTTGTAATACTATCAACAGGTTTCCTCAGTATGTGTCCTATCCATCGCCATCGTTTTCTTCTCATCTCTTGTTCCACTGTCACTTGTCTAGTTTTTGTCATCAGTTCCACGTTGGTAACCTTGTCATACCATTTCAATCCCTCTATTCTACGCAAGCACCCATTTATGAAAGTCTGTAGCTTTTTGGTTGTTGTCTTTGTTGTTCTCCATGTCTCAGAGCCATACAATAGGATTGACTTCACATTTGAGTTGAAGATTCTTATTTTCGTGTTGGATCCGATTTCTCTTGATCTCCATATATTTCCCAATGCAATGAAAGCTCCTCTTGCTTTTTTTATTCTTATTTTGATATCACTGTCTGTCCCTCCAACTTTGTCTATATTGCTGCCAAGATATGAGTACGATTCTACATCTTGTATTGGTGTTTCTTCAAGTTCAACCCTGTTATCATTACCTGCATTTATTCTCATTATTTTTGTCTTTTCCCTGCGTATTTTCAGACCCAATTGCTGTGACCTCTCATTTAGTGTTTTCAATTTGTCTTGCATCTGATTACGGTTATGGGACAGAAGAGCCAAGTCATCAGCAAAATCCAGATCATCCAACTGCTTAGTCAGAGTCCACTGGATTCCATTTCTGTTTTGTGTTGTCGATGATCTCATTACCCAGTCTATTGCTAGTAAGAAAAGAAATGGAGACAAGAGGCATCCCTGTCGCACTCCTGTTCTTATCCCAAACAGTTGTGTAAGCTGTTCTTCGTGAAGAACTCTGCATGTCATGTCTTCATATGTTTTCTTTATTAAATTAATGATCTTCAGGGGAACTCCATAATGCCTCATCAATTTCCAAAGTGATTCTCTGTCTACACTGTCAAATGCCTTTTCGTAGTCCACAAATCCGATGTATAGTGGTGAATTCCATTCCAGACTTTGTTCAACTATTATTCTCAATGTGGCTATCTGGTCTGTACAGGATCTGTTTTGTCGAAAACCTGCTTGTTCGTCTCTCAGTTTCTTGTCTATGGACTCTTTTAATCTCTCAAGGATAATCCTGTTTAATACTTTTCCTGGCACTGGTAGTAACATTATTCCTCTATAATTTGTGCACTCTTGTAAATTTCCCTTCTTAGGCAACTTAACCAGATATCCTTCCTTCCATTCAGAACACGATCATGTAAAGAGTTTTTTTTTTTTTTTTTTTTTTTTTTTTTTTTTTTTTAAATTCATGAAATTGAAATAATTCTAAGTTTGATCCATTTTTTTCTGATTGACAAGATCTGCAGAAAGCTCAGCTGACTGTATGACTCAACTGCCTATGTCATTTCTCGGTTTCATGAAATAATATGGAAAAGTAGATTCTCCAAGCTTTGATTACACATTGGCTACATGTGGCGACTAACGAAGGGGCTTCCTATCACAGCTATAGAGCAATGTTTTGTACGTTAGTACGCCTTTCACATAATTTTTTTTAAATTATGAGCAAGTAACCCGCTAAAACATGACGCGCTGGGGGAGGGGAGGGAATAATTACATTGCTCTCTTCCTGCTCCATGTTCTTTGATGGTAATTACTCCCCTGTTGGTCATTTTGTTCCTTTCCATCCCATAAAAGGCCTTCGTGCTCTGTTAGTGTGTAACCGATTCGTCTTTCATGGTGCAATGCGCGCTGTTTCCGTATTTTCCGGAAAACTGACGAGATTTTTTCATTGGTCACAACAAGACGATTACTTTAGATGATTAGTAATGTGGGGATTTGTTTTTTTTTTTTTTGCGCCTGTTACTTAACATGGAACATATATAGATTATTCAAATCTGATCTATCTTTTACTATAATACCATCTATATATGTCCACTGTTGGACAATTCAGCCGGTTGGCAAATAAAACATCTTCATTCTTCTTAAACCGCGATTGTAAAAAAAAAATAAAGTTAATTATACATGATGAGAGAACGTATGACCCAGCCCAAGAAAAGCCTTCTTCAGAAAGAGGCCTGGTGAAACTATGCCATTAAATTCCTACTCAAAGCAAAACCCTAGCAGAGCCTCAAGAGACGTTGACCCAGAATGCATCCTACTTTTATAAGTGATCTAGATCAGCCGATTTAAAAAAAAAAAATCAGCAGATTCGTAAAGAAATACAGACCTTTTTTTTTTTCTTGAGTTTCTACTTGGAAAGAAGTCTCTCCCCCAATTCGCCTACCCCCCCCCCTCCCCCCCCCCCCCCCCCCCCCCCCCCTTTCTCCCCCTCCTCCACCCAACCTTCTGCCGACTAATCTGTAACCATCTCTGTGGGCGGGAAACTTATCCATGAATCAGAGAAAATCCCCTTTCGAACTTCATCATTGTCTCTTTCCATAAGACCTGATTACGATAATCAAAAAGTCAAGGAGTCTGGGGACTGGCGGTCATTTACCAGAAAATAAATCTCTAGTAGAAGTAACCATGATGGTTGTGGTAGGAGTGGTTGTGGTGGTAGTAAAAGAAGTGTTTGTGGTGGTGGTGGTAGTAGAAATGTTTGTGGTGGTCGTAGTAGAAGTAGTCGTGGTGGGGGTAGTAGACGTGGCGGTAGTGGTGGTAAATGTGATTGTAGTGGTAGTAGTAGAAGTGGTTCTAGTGGTGGTAGTAGATGTGGTTGTGGTGGTGGTGTTAGTAATAGTAGTTGTCGTGTGGTAGTAGAAGTATCATGGTGGTGGTAGTATTAGTAATCGTGGTGTTAGAAGTGTCGTGGTGGTGATAGTAGAATTGGTCATGGTGGTAGCTGTAGCTTCAGTAGAAGTAGTATAAATTTGTAGTATAAATCATTGTCAGACTCTTGTAAGTAATATTAGAAGTTGCAGATTAAGAACAAAAAGCATTTGATTATAATGATGAAGATTAAGTTTAGTTTGGATTGGTTTTAGTTTTAAGGACCATATTCATTGTCCACAGACATCTCCATAAGTGCTCCTTAGATCACACAAGGAGGATCTCGGCACAGTGCACGAACTACGCAGCACCGGTGAGGATCTCAGTGTGTGCATACAGAAATCTCACATTTTATAAATATTTCTGGTGGATAGGTTTCCAAATTGTTTAAATTGTGCCAGGGCAGCGGCCGTATGACCTACTCAAGAAGATGAAGATTAGGAAGAAGCAGAAGATGATTGATGAAGTTTTTGTTAGTGTTGCACTTGCTGCCCCTATCTTGTATCTTATCAAATTTTTTGGCAGTTACTCTTTGGAGTTTGAAGGACTGGGTGAAAATTTCTCTGCCAGTCATATTTTATTTTCCCTAAATTGGTAAAATTACTAAGCAGCGCATATCGCGAGTAACTATAGATTTCTTCTTCCTCGTCTTCCTCGTTCGCCCTGAGAAGGACGTTGGTTGCGTTGTGTCTGTTTACAGCGAAGCTGCGATATCTGCACCTTTCGGCCGACACATCCGACTTCAGCACGGCATTTTTGGGGACTGGGTTTGCCTTCCCACTTCGATCCCTACTCTCTCAGCCAGACTGCAGTGATGCAGCCTGTTTCCAGGACCACCACTTGGAGGTGGAGTAGGGTCGTGGTCAGCTCTGGTTCGCTGACCCTGACGCAAGCAGTCAAGCAATGGGTCGCTGACTGCATTCTCTATTGCTGCATCTTTGGGTACCACTATAGATTTGATTACAGATATCTGGTGAATAATTTCAAGACTGAATGTTTTTATTATTATTCAGAATCGACATCATTGCACTCTGGGCAAACCCCTAGGTGCCCAGTCTGTCTCAGAAAATGTCGTGGGGTATGAACTGAATATTTAATATTCGAAAAC
The DNA here is from genome assembly GCA_024509875.1 of Oreohelix idahoensis. Lineage (NCBI taxonomy): Eukaryota > Metazoa > Mollusca > Gastropoda > Stylommatophora > Oreohelicidae > Oreohelix > Oreohelix idahoensis. The sequence goes on from JAMPIV010003313.1 coordinate 387,753, forward strand.
TGTGGATTAATAAAAGACACGGCAAATACGTAAGTAGCAGTTACCGGCTATAAGGATCTTTCCGAGTTGACGTAAGAGAGGCTACTTCTTATAGTGTGAGAGAATCTAGGATCTCGCCGGACTGCTACCGACCGCTTCAAGCTCTGCAATTAAGTGCTAGCCCGCCACTGTCCGACTTCTCCACTCTGTGCATTGGAATTTTGGTCTAATCTGAAGTGCTGATAGAAAATATTGCATCAGAGAAAAAAACAATGTTTTAAAAATTAATTCAAAGAAACCAATGATCAGACTGGGACGTTGGAACATTATGCTGACTGGATTCTCCGAAAACCCGCAAGATATCCACATCCTTGGTATTTCATGGAAGGATAAAGTAACAAATGTCGAGGTGCTGTCACATACTGGCCTTCAAAACAAGCATGCACTGCTTAGACAACACATATTACTGTACGCTGGCTTGGCCTTTCTTGCATCATGGAACACGATGACATCCCCAAAGATATTATCTAGGGTCACTGGTAGATGGAAGAAGAATAACGGAGCGACGACAGCTGATGTTCAAAGATGTGTGCAAGACAGGCAAGACAGTGCTGGACATAAATTCAGTGTCGTGGGAGGACGAAGCTACCGATCGCACCAAGTGGAGATGCTCCCTACGGCGTCGGCTCAGATTGGGCGAAGCAGCAGAAAAAACCAGAACGTCAAAATGAAACCAAGCAAAATGCAGCTGTGGGTTATCACCTAAAGGACGCTACATCTCCATTGTCAGCTATAATTGGAACAGGCTACTACATACACATTCGTTCACACTGAAACACGTGAAAGATGCACATAAGAGTGTTACTTCAACTATATTTATATACACTTCTTTGCAATGTCATAGAAAGGCCACAGACAGTGAATACTTTTTTGTTTTTAAATAACACGTAGTTTCGTGATACTTATATTTTAGTTCTCTCGATATTTTATGTTTCATTACATAAATACACACATCTAAGAACAACGTTGTGTCATTATTTTTGTTGTTGTAATTCCTGACAACACAAACTGTTTTGTTTTTCTTCTCTCTGGTCATTATCCGGATAAAAACTTCATCACATGTTACAAACAGAGAGCCGCGTAGTTCTACCTGTGTCGACGGTTAGTTACTGCCAGAGATTTAACGATTGCTTTTTGTTGCAATTTAGAATAAACGGTTAGTACTATACAAGCAAGATGAGATTCGCTAGCATTTCTATCGTCATTATTTTCATTATCAACATCATCATAAACTTCTTTATCATGATTGCATCTTAATAACATTCATCATCATCACCATCCCCGCTAACCTCATCATTTCATCATAATTATGACCATCTTAGTCATTTTATGGAAATTTGTATCTTTATCATCATTATCATTTTCAACATCACCAACACTACAGTGTGATTGAACACTCTCTTTCTATTTTTAGATTGTTGTATCCTCACTTGTACCA
>JAMPIV010003314.1:0-83442 GCA_024509875.1 Oreohelix idahoensis
TTACACGCCCGTTGAGGGCATATTGGAATATGGTGTTAGGCCCATATTTGTCGTTGAGATCATCGGCACACTAGGGGGTGACATGGTCTGGGATCACGCTGGCCGCCTTTAACCATACCCAGAAGTTGCTCTGGTACCCAATTGGGCTGGGTCGACCCAGGAGCGTTTGCGGCCTAAAAAAATCCCACATCATCTGGGGATCGAACCATTAGACCCACTGAGCTAGGAAGCCCAGTGCACTGCACCACTAACCACTATGCTACCGCAGCTCCCCTTGGATTATGTGGATCATATTTAATATTTGCAGGCCAGTTGTGTCCAAAATAAGATAGAGTGGAATAGAAAAAAAGAATTTGAACAAAAGAGAAATAGTGCTTCCCCTCCAGGACATGAGGGAGAAAGTATATCTCATAATGAAGTTATGACTCTGGTGCTGTCAAAGGAATCGCATTAGACACTCATAAATTGGCAGCGCATTGGTTAGTGCACTGGCTTCCTAGCTCATTGGTTTATGGTTCGATCCCCAGTTGAGGTGGGATTTTTTAGACTGCAAACCATAGATAGGTAAAAAATGGAATCCCATGTATCACCTCATTTGAATCGTTGACATAGTTTGAGTTGACCGGGTTCTAAATATATGATATCTTTCCCTTACATTCAAAACCTAGTAGCTTCGTGCTCAAGTTTCATCATCATCATCATCAGTTGCCATCTCCACAGCGAAGGTTGGCTGTAATGGATCTCCAATGTCTTCTGTCTCTTTTCTTGGTGGTGCACTCTGATAAACTCTTTCCTGTCCATCTCTTGATGTTATCTTCCCACTTATAGCGCTGTCTTCCCCTTGCACGTTTGCCTTCAACTGTCTCTTCTGTTATGGTCTTCTGCAAGGTGTTATGCCTTTTTATGTGGCCAAAGTATTTTAGCTGCCGAACTTTGACCTCCCTCATTAGTTCTCTTTTCATACCTAGATTTTCTAGGACCTCCTTATTTGTTTTCATCTCTTTCCATGAGATACGCCCCATTCTTCTATATATCCACATTTCAAGAGCCTCAATTCAAGTTTACCCAGCTGTAAATGTGTACCTAACTCTGTGCTTGAGTTAGTGTGGTTGTGGATGATGGTTGTCTACTATTTTATGATAACTAAAATGTTTATGTGCTCTATCTTTCTTGCTTGCTGAGAACACTCAGGGCTGCATCTCAAATACTTTTACTTTTCACTCACTATTGCACAATTATCTTCACACGATGTTCCTGAGTTATCGCGAGTCTGTACTATTTCAATATAATTTTACTCGTGCGCATGTGTCATGACACTTCATCAGATTTTACATACATGTGCTGTTAGAATACACCAGTGGTTACGTGGGATGGTGTATAGAAAAATAATTTCTTTCCTTTTGACGCAGGACCTCTTTACCTCTTGTAACTTGCTGACTTTTTCCTTCTGTTGTACTTCTTGATGTGCTATGTTCGTTGATCTGTTGTGCTACTTCATCTGCTGGGCTTCTTGATCTGCTATGTTCGTTGATCTGCTGTGTTCATTGATTTGCTGTGCTACTTCATCTGCTGTGCTGCTTGATCTGCCTAGTTTAGGGCTGGTCACAGGCACCAGTACGAGTATATGTGGCCATTTACGGACTTGTCACTTGCGCCAATTATTAAATGGGGCTGTTGATGAGGGTTGTCTACTATTTTCTACTTCTATTTTTGTGAATCGTATAGGTTTTTATCTCTGTCTTAGACAGTAGGCAGCTGTTGGTTTATGTTAATAAGAAAACTTCTTTCTCTCGGACGATAACATTTCTCATACCAACAGTTGATGATTGATTTCACGATGACAGCAGTAAACATTCAACATCGAACTTTATTAACATAAGTCAGCAAAAATTGTAAAATGATATGCCCAACCTTCTCTTGAGGTTGGCAGATTTGTACAGCAAACATTCAGTAGGTAAAATCTCATTGTTACTATCTCTCTCTCTTTCTTGCTTTATATCTTCACAACTGTCTCTAGTTGTTATTGTGGTCACAGCTCGAGAACCACTATTGCTACAAATTTTATCTCTCATCAAATTCTTCATATGTAAACATTGTCTCTCTTATGTGCTGACGTATTTCTTATGTTCTGCTTGCTGTATCTTAAAGAAACTGGCCTCAACGCCAGCGATGAAAATTTACCAAGTCTATCTTCTACTCGCTAGCCTGTCAGCTTGTCTATTGTACTGCATTACAAGTAATAGACGCATTATGTTCAACGTACCTGGTTTGTTTTGAAATACACACATTCTCTCACTGGGAACACTGGCATCTTGTCCTCAGAAATAAATAAAACTGTTGTACACAACATGTGGCAAGAAATGTGATTAGGTGTCTGGGCAGTAGTCACTATTCTACCACCATAGAATCAACCAAAAAATTTATTGGCTTATCGACCCAANGTAACTCCCATTCACCGCCACTTTCTAGATACTAGCTCTATTGTAAAGTGCAATCTTTACTATCTTGCAATATAATACATTTATATACTTATTATGTTCGCAAATATTTTGTAAACAAAGTATTTCCTTTTTTAAGTGCTTAAGGAGAAGTCATTTTTGAGTTACTTCCCTTGAAAGGAGTTCCGTCATCTTCGATCGGATTCCGCGGACGAATCTAGGCCTACTGCGATTTATTCTTTGGCTGGGTAGGAATAGATTGTTCTTGCTTCAGTATATCTATGGCCTGAATTTATACGTAGTGTTTGTATGAGTAGGACGAGTCTGTCTTATATATGGATATCTTTACATTTCTAAGTCGAACTATGTTGGTTGTCGCTAGAAAAGGTCAAAGGCTATGCAGCGGAAGTATCGCTAGCAGGGGGGTGTGATTCATGGCTGTCATCCTGTCGGGATGTCGAATTTTGTTGTAGCCGGCTTATCGCCGAAAAGTGATCTATAAGTAGATGGGGAAAAGTGATAGTCATTTAGACATGTTGTATGTACTTTACCCCAGTGTTTATTCTCTTTTGCCAAGGAATGGCAAAGTTATATTTCGCATAGAAAGGTAAAACCACAATTTATTATGAACTTGGGCTTCGCCATCGTTGTCGATAAGCAGATGCACAGTGGTACTTTTGAAAAGAATATTTATTCAAAGGAAGATGACATTCCTATGTATCAGCACTAGATTATATGATATTATTCAATTACCTCTATGATAGAAGCTATGAAGAAATGAGGACATTTAACGAATGACCAATTTTGGTCTGTATCCAATAGTGAGTGAAGCTCACGAGAGAAGCACAGCCATGTTGAAATCCATATACTTTGTATTTATCGAGTGAGAAAAAGGGATGCCTGTACTATCGCTCGATGAACCAAGAGATCACTGCTACATGTGAGAACCCATGTCTGGGATTCCTATATCTTTATGAAAAATATATATATTGAACTTTACGTGAAGGGATATTCGCTAGACGAGGTTAGGTCTAGGAGCCTTCCTATATATTGGTTATGGACTGACGTGCCCAGTCAGTAAAGCCAGATGATTTACATGATGGAACTCTGAATGCTTATTTACGAATGCTCCATTATGATATTTGCCAAGCATGAATGCTAACTTAAGATGATATTCCTGTGATCAACATTATGCTGTCTATGTCGACATTTGTTCCTGTAACCATACACGTACTGTCCAAGTGTGCGTCCCATTAAATGTTATAAAAAGACCACCGTAGTTCCAGTACTTCTTGAATTCGAACAGTGTGAGTATGAGTGATGTACTACCAACCTGTCAACTCTATCGAATCATTCTACCATTCGCGTTCTGACATTCATATACACACTCATTGTCTACACTCACATTCTTGTCGGAGCCTCATCACGTTCCAGGACAAGATGACCTGTATGACCAAAACTGTGCTGGGTTTAATGAGTTGACAATCGTTACACTTTACTACACCAGTCCCAACATCTACATTTATCAACTGGTGGACATTCACGGCATTTAACAAATAAAAGCGTGATTTAACACTACTGGCCAGTATGAGTTTAACAACTGGTGTGCCAGCTTCCTGGGTCAACCTGCACAGTGACCATATTGAGAAGTAAACTACTGAGACCAGACGTTCCTTGGGGTCTGTTACGACACACAAATACATCAACAGTACAACTCTACAGTGATGTCAGCGTGACCTGTCCTGTCGACAGTATGCAGTAACTAGGTCAGCGTTTGTTGACATTTGGTTCGTTGGACATTTGCCATACAACTGACAGTGTTACACAGCAAGCTTGGTTGAAACATAGAACATTACACATCAGGACTGGAGAATATTTGACAGTGTTTGCGAAAGGAAATGTTATTGAACTGAGAAGTCCTACATCGATTGTTATCATTCACATCAACGATGGAGCTTCTATTTCTGTGTTGAATTTAAAATAATTAGACCAGAAGTATTTGTTTAATAAAGTACCACAGTACTGTACTATTAGGCAGTGTAACTGAGCCTTCTTTACAACACATTCTTTCTGCAACACTCTATTTACATCATATTGCCATACTATTTATGCATTTATGTATTTATGTTTAAATATTTATATGTGATATTTGTTTGTATCCAGCGGGTTGTTGTTTTGGTTGGGCGGTGTCACACAACAGAGTATCCCACGTAATAGAGGGTCTGATGTGTGCGTTTCTATAGGTGCAATTTTCTTGATTGAAAATTTGCTGCGACAGCTGTTGCTATTAGTGTTAGCTGTGAAGACTGTACTCATTGTTGTTTTTGTAATATTCCTCTGTTCTTTAGTTTGTTTTGATTTGTTTGTAATTTGTTGGTCTACCCTATTCTATCTTTCAGTTCTATTCTCAATTTATATTTATATACTGTGGCGTTATTTGTATTTGTTATCCTCTTGCGGTTTATCTTTTATTGTTTTTCCCATTTGATTTATTTCATTTCCGCAAATGTTTTCATGTTCTTCTGTATAACTGTTTTGTTTTGTGCCTGATCGACATACACTATTTAAAATATAGTTGATCATATAAATTGATGTACAAGAATCAACTGATAGTTAATTGCTATTACTAAAGGTACACAGTTGATGATATAAAACACTATTTCTGGTGCACTGCACTTATATTATAGAGTGAACCAGCAACTTATAGCTGTTATTATATAAGGATTTATACAAGACCTTTGTAAGGCTTGTTTCCCACAGTGATTGGGATAGTTAAGTACTATTTTCCACAGGTTACAAAGTTATCATACAAGGTCTTTGATTAAGACTAAGAAAGTGAATTTATTTACTTTTGCAAATTACTGATCTTATTAGACAAGATGTCTACATTAGATTATTTTATCACACAAGGCAGGGCTCTTGATAAGACTGGTCAGCAATTAGAAGAATGGGCAGTTGCTCAATATGACAAAGCATTAAAAAGATTAGAAGCTGAGGAAAAAAAATTACAAAGAGAGTATGAACAAAAGAAATTGCAGATACAGACTGATGAAAAAAGATTCCAGATGGAAATGGAAAAAGAGAAAAGAAAAGATGAGGCTGCTGCTGAAGAGAAAAAATTACAAGCTGCTGCAGAAGAGAAAAAATTACAAGCTGCTGCAGAAGAGAAAAAATTACAAGCTGCTGCAGAAGAGAAAAAATTACAAGCTGCTGCAGAAGAGAAAAGATTACAAAGAGAAGCTGAAGCTCAAGAGAAAAAAGCAATAAGAGAACATGAACACAAAAAAGAACTTTTAGCATTTGAGTTAGAAAAGTTAAAGTTAACAAACATAAGTAATGTTAATCAAGCATCTGGTGGTAATGGTAAACCCTTTACTTACAAGGTCAAGGTACCAGCGTTCAACCCTTCCAGTGATGACATAACATTCTGGCTAAATAGATTTGAACGCTCGTGTCGAGCCCATAATGTGGACAAATCACAATATGCTAACCAGTTATCAGAAAATCTGAAAGGTGATTCTCTGACTAGTTTAAGTTTGGTTGAAGAGGCTGACAAAGATAACTATGATGTTATTAGGGCAGCCTTATTAAAGAAGTATCAGTTGTCTGAAGAGGGTTATCGGAAGTTGTTTAAGACAATGGTGCCTGAGGCAGGTGTAGAATTCTCAGAATTCATTGCAAGGACACGTCTTACATTTGATCGTTGGATTGAGCTATCCAAAACAGAAAAGACTTATGAAGCCCTTATGGACTTGATACTCAGAGACAAGATTATGTCAAGTATAAATAAACCTTTCCTCGAATTCTTACATGAGCGTAAACCTAAGTCTCTAAAAGAAATGGAACAGTATTGTACCCAATACGTCACTGCACATCCGGACGTAGCTATTAGCAACAGTAAGGTTAAAGAAGGTATGCCAGTTGCTTCTGCAACACCATACAACCCTAATCACTCTCACAAATTCCAAGGACCTCAAAATAGGTTTAATAAAAAAGGTAACTATTACAGTTATCAGAACCAAGGTAACCAATCATTTCAGGGTTCTTCTTCGAATACCTGGAGAAGAGCTGACAGCCCTCGATTCAGGGGTGGTCATAATTACAGGAACTTTCGCAAAGGAAGTCATTCTAGAAACTATCCAAGTTTTCCTTCATGGAGACAACAAGATCATAATTACCGAGATACTCATTATAATGAATATGATGATAGTAACCAAAGGAGCTATGATTCAAACCCGAGTAGGGGTTATAATAGTGGAAACAATGATAAGTACAGAGGCAATAATAACAGAGGTAGAGCACAATTCAAAAAACATAAAGCTCATTACCAGGCGAACTCTGCACAGCAAGAGTCCCACGAAGCCTATAAACAAAATAAAGATAATGATGACTCTAATAATATGGCATGTGCCGCTTTTGATTTTGGGAGAGCATCTCAGTGCCCCCAATGCAAAACATTATTTGAGCCAACCACAGTGTCTACTTTAAGCTGTGGCCATCCTCTTCCCGCTCTTCCTGCGTCAATCGCGCATGATGGGAGAGGTTCTCTTGTCTTACACAAAGGTTTAGTAAATGACAATCCAGTCTCAGTACTTTTTGATTCTGGATGCACAACTATTGGGGTTAGGCAGTCACTCATAGATCCTTCTCATTCTACAGGCAAAGTAGTCAAATGCGTAACATTTGGCGGCACCATAGAGAAATACTCTACCGCTATCATTAGGATTGCTACTCCTTTCTTCACAGGAGATGTACACGCATGTCTTTTGCCGAATCCGATCGCTGATCTTATCATCGGTCGCATTCACGGAGTCAAAGAATGCACTCCGGAGCAAATTTCCGTTTGGGAAAATCAAAATATGCAATCTGCTAATGCGGTAGTCACTAGAGCTCAAGCTCTCAATATGCCTGAAACTTCATCTGTTGAAGATAATGAAGTGCATAACCAAGATGATCCCTTGGTAATTTCTCGTGACTCGTTTATAAAACAACAAGAAGAAGATCCGACTCTTAAGAAATTCTTCACTCTTGTAACGAAAGGTGATCCGAATAAAGATTCAAATTGTAAATCTTGGATTACAATGAAGAATGGCGTACTTGTACGTATGGTGCAAGACTCCACTAAGTCAAGTCATTCTCAGATTCTTGTACCCAAGAATTTGAGAGTTAAGATCTTACAACATGCACACGACTCTCAGTGTGCTGGTCACATGGGTTTTTCCCGTACAAAGTCAAGAGTTCTTGCGGCTTTCTTTTGGCCTTTTGTGAACAAGGACATACGGATCTATTGTCGATCCTGTAAAGTATGTCAAGAAGTCAAATCCAAAGGTCCTCGTCATGCTGCGCCTATTCAGGCTGCAGATATTCCTATTCGTCCATTCCAGAAAATGGCGATAGACATCATTGGTCCATTCAAGATCAAATCTGCTAGAGGACATCAGTTTATCTTAACGTGTGTAGACATGTGCACACGTTGGCCAGAGGCTATCCCTCTAAAGAGCATTACTACCGCTGACATTGCAGATGCTCTTTGGCTTATATTTTCTCGGCTGGGATTCCCCGGAGAAATATTATCAGATCATGGCACCCAACTGATATCGGATACCATGTCTCAAGTAATGTCTACTCTACAGATAGAGAGATCTTTGAGTAGCATCTATCATCCTATGTCCAATGGGATGGTCGAGCGACTAAATAGAACACTTAAGAACTTATTAGGGAAGATAACTGAGGATCATCCTCAAGATTGGGATAGGGTTTTACCCGCGGCCCTCTTCGCGTACAGAGAGGTCCCCAATGAACATACAGGGTTTTCTCCCTTTGAACTTGTCTTTGGCGCGCGACCGCGCGGCCCAATGTCTTTGCTGCATGATCTTATAACAGCTGACAATATTGACGATGACACAAAATCTTCTTACGAGTATGTCATCGCGCTGAGACAGAAGATTATCGAAGCATGCAAATTGGCAACGTCCTCTTCTGAATTTGCTAAGCAGAAGGCAAGACAATTTGCTAATAAGAAGAGAACTTTACGACAACTTTTGTCCTGGTGACAAAGCATTTGTTTTGCTACCTTGTCGTGAAAATAGACTCCTTATTAGTTGGAAAGGTCCGTACGATATAATATCGAAAATTTCAGATGTTGACTACATCGTCGATATTAACGGGAAGCATAAAACCTTCCACATCAATATGCTTACGGAGTTCCATGAACGTCCTGACTATCTACAGCCTATTTTCCAGGCAACGGACGATTCTCATGTCAAACATGGTCATTACTCATCACTGTCTGTAATACAGGATGAGGAAACAAGTTTTTCGGATGTTAATCTTCCGCTTCCAATGATCCCACTTCATTCTAGTGAATCATGGAAAGACGTTACTGTTTCTCCTGATTTGTCTCTAGGAGAACGGCGACAAGTTTCGTCTATGTTACAAACATTTCAGGATGTCCTCACTGACATCCCTGGACAAACTCATGTCATTGAGCATGACATTGTTCTAACTGAACATACTCCAATTAGGGTTAGACCTTATCCTATCCCTATACATTTCCAAACACAGGTTGAAAAGGAGTTGGATGAAATGATAGATTTACAAATAATCGAACCATCCACTTCTGCATATTCTTCGCCGATGGTTATTGTTCGAAAAAAAGACAATAACATACGTCTTTGCGTTGACTATCGCAAATTGAATCAAGTTACGAAGTTCGATGCTGAACCTATGCCTTTACTAGAAGAGCTACTTACTCGTCTTTCTAAATCGCATTTTTTCACTAAACTTGATTTGTCTAAAGGATATTGGCAAGTTCCATTATCCGAACGCGCCAAACCTCTTACCGCTTTCTCTACTCCCAGAGGCCTTTTCCAATGGAATTTTATGCCTTTCGGCCTTATGAACGCACCAGCTACATTTGTACGCATGATGCGTCGAATCCTATCGTATCGGTCAGATGTCATTGCTTATCTAGACGACATCTGTCTTTTCAGCGATACTTGGGAAGATCACTATTCAGGGTTAGTTGAATTATTATCAACTCTGCGTGAGTATAACCTGACAGCAAAACCATCCAAAGCTTGTATTGGCTTTAGCGAAATTGCTTTCTTAGGCCATCGAGTAGGTCACGGTTTCTTGAAGACAGAAGACCATAATATCACTAAGATACTTAACATCTCTATCCCTAGGACTAAAAAGCAAGTGCGAAGTCTTTTAGGTCTCATACAATTTTATGGACGTTTCATTCCGAATCTGTCCTCTATCATGGCACCTCTCTCTACACTATTAAAGAAAGGGTCGCCTAACATGGTTCACTGGTCTCATGAATGCCAATCTTCACTAGAGAAGATCAAAACTATGTTTTCATCACCACCTATTTTAGTGTTACCTACAACAGATAAGACATTTGTTCTTCGTAGTGACGCTTCATCCACTGGGATTGGAGCGGCACTAATGCAAGAGTACTCTGGAACTCTGCATCCTGTAATGTATATATCCAGAAAACTTAATGCTGCAGAAAGGAATTACTCGGTTTTAGACCGTGAATTATTGGCAATGGTTTGGTCAATTCTCAAACTCCAAAGATTCCTTCTGGGCGCGCATTTCGTAGTGGAAACTGACCAAAAAGCTCTTACGGCTATCCAAAGTAAGAACTTGAAGAGCTCGAGATCAACTCGATACGCAATCGCTCTTCAACCTTTTCATTTCTCGGTACGAGCTATCCGTGGTTCAGAAAATGTGATGGCGGACATTCTGTCCAGATGCCCACATGATGCCACTTAACTGTTAAATATTGGATCTTTTTAATATGTATAACTTTACAACAGTTATTTTTTGTTTCTTTACTAAGATACACATTTGTAATTTAATAATAGAATGATGGTATCGCTACTTAGCGGTTTATTGATGTTTATTCACCGCTGTTCTTTGATGATTGTTTCTTCATAAATCATAAATTTAAGATTATAGTGTGAATTTTTGGTATGCATTGTATAATTACCAGAATTGTATTATACGTACATCACACCTTCCTGGAAACATTTATTCGTAGAGAAACAATTTCTCTCAGATTTTGAGATATATTCTCACCGGTCATATTAGGAATTATAGTTATTCCTGATATTTTTCATCTGCGCAGTATTCTTGCGTTGTGAGCCTATTCTACGGTGCTCCTAGATGTATTTAAAAAAAAAAAAAAATTTTTTTTTATTTTTCCCGGGAGGTGTGGTAAGACTGTAAAGTGCAATCTTTACTATCTTGCAATATAATACATTTATATACTTATTATGTTCGCAAATATTTTGTAAACAAAGTATTTCCTTTTTTAAGTGCTTAAGGAGAAGTCATTTTTGAGTTACTTCCCTTGAAAGGAGTTCCGTCATCTTCGATCGGATTCCGCGGACGAATCTAGGCCTACTGCGATTTATTCTTTGGCTGGGTAGGAATAGATTGTTCTTGCTTCAGTATATCTATGGCCTGAATTTATACGTAGTGTTTGTATGAGTAGGACGAGTCTGTCTTATATATGGATATCTTTACATTTCTAAGTCGAACTATGTTGGTTGTCGCTAGAAAAGGTCAAAGGCTATGCAGCGGAAGTATCGCTAGCAGGGGGTGTGATTCATGGCTGTCATCCTGTCGGGATGTCGAATTTTGTTGTAGCCGGCTTATCGCCGAAAAAGTGATCTATAAGTAGATGGGGAAAAGTGATAGTCATTTAGACATGTTGTATGTACTTTACCCCAGTGTTTATTCTCTTTTGCCAAGGAATGGCAAAGTTATATTTCGCATAGAAAGGTAAAACCACAATTTATTATGAACTTGGGCTTCGCCATCGTTGTCGATAAGCAGATGCACAGTGGTACTTTTGAAAAGAATATTTATTCAAAGGAAGATGACATTCCTATGTATCAGCACTAGATTATATGATATTATTCAATTACCTCTATGATAGAAGCTATGAAGAAATGAGGACATTTACGAATGACCAATTTTGGTCTGTATCCAATAGTGAGTGAAGCTCACGAGAGAAGCACAGCCATGTTGAAATCCATATACTTTGTATTTATCGAGTGAGAAAAAGGGATGCCTGTACTATCGCTCGATGAACCAAGAGATCACTGCTACATGTGAGAACCCATGTCTGGGATTCCTATATCTTTATGAAAAATATATATATTGAACTTTACGTGAAGGGATATTCGCTAGACGAGGTTAAGTCTAGGAGCCTTCCTATATATTGGTTATGGACTGACGTGCCCAGTCAGTAAAGCCAGATGATTTACATGATGGAACTCTGAATGCTTATTTACGAATGCTCCATTATGATATTTGCCAAGCATGAATGCTAACTTAAGATGATATTCCTGTGATCAACATTATGCTGTCTATGTCGACATTTGTTCCTGTAACCATACACGTACTGTCCAAGTGTGCGTCCCATTAAATGTTATAAAAAGACCACCGTAGTTCCAGTACTTCTTGAATTCGAACAGTGTGAGTATGAGTGATGTACTACCAACCTGTCAACTCTATCGAATCATTCTACCATTCGCGTTCTGACATTCATATACACACTCATTGTCTACACTCACATTCTTGTCGGAGCCTCATCACGTTCCAGGACAAGATGACCTGTATGACCAAAACTGTGCTGGGTTTAATGAGTTGACAATCGTTACACTTTAAATATGTATAACTTTACAACAGTTATTTTTTGTTTCTTTACTAAGATACACATTTGTAATTTAATAATAGAATGATGGTATCTCTACTTAGCGGTTTATTGATGTTTATTCACCGCTGTTCTTTGATGATTGTTTCTTCATAAATCATAAATTTAAGATTATAGTGTGAATTTTTGGTATGCATTGTATAATTACCAGAATTGTATTATACGTACATCACACCTTCCTGGAAACATTTATTCGTAGAGAAACAATTTCTCTCAGATTTTGAGATATATTCTCACCAGTCATATTAGGAATTATAGTTATTCCTGATATTTTCATCTGCGCAGTATTCTTGCATTGTGAGCCTATTCTACGTTGCTCCTAGATGTATTTAAAAAAAAAATTTTTTTTTTTTTTTTTCCCGGGAGGTGTGGTAAGACTGTAAAGTGCAATCTTTACTATCTTGCAATATAATACATTTATATACTTATTATGTTCGCAAATATTTTGTAAACAAAGTATTTCCTTTTTAAGTGCTTAAGGAGAAGTCATTTTTGAGTTACTTCCCTTGAAAGGAGTTCCGTCATCTTCGATCGGACTCCGCGGACGAGTCTAGGCCTACTGCGATTTATTCTTTGCCTGGGTAGGAATAGATTGTTCTTGCTTCAGTATATCTATGGCCTGAATTTATACGTAGTGTTTGTATGAGTAGGACGAGTCTGTCTTATATATGGATATCTTTACATTTCTAAGTCGAACTATGTTGGTTGTCGCTAGAAAAGGTCAAAGGCTATGCAGCGGAAGTATCGCTAGCAGGGGGTGTGATTCATGGCTGTCATCCTGTCGGGATGTCGAATTTTGTTGTAGCCGGCTTATCGCCGAAAAAAGTGATCTATAAGTAGATGGGGAAAAGTGATAGTCATTTAGACATGTTGTATGTACTTTACCCCAGTGTTTATTCTCTTTTGCCAAGGAATGGCAAAGTTATATTTCGCATAGAAAGGTAAAACCACAATTTATTATGAACTTGGGCTTCGCCATCGTTGTCGATAAGCAGATGCACAGTGGTACTTTTGAAAAGAATATTTATTCAAAGGAAGATGACATTCCTATGTATCAGCACTAGATTATATGATATTATTCAATTACCTCTATGATAGAAGCTATGAAGAAATGAGGACATTTAACGAATGACCAATTTTGGTCTGTATCCAATAGTGAGTGAAGCTCACGAGAGAAGCACAGCCATGTTGAAATCCATATACTTTGTATTTATCGAGTGAGAAAAAGGGATGCCTGTACTATCGCTCGATGAACCAAGAGATCACTGCTACATGTGAGAACCCATGTCTGGGATTCCTATATCTTTATGAAAAAATATATATATTGAACTTTACGTGAAGGGATATTCGCTAGACGAGGTTAGGTCTAGGAGCCTTCCTATATATTGGTTATGGTCTGACGTGCCCAGTCAGTAAAGCCAGATGATTTACATGATGGAACTCTGAATGCTTATTTACGAATGCTCCATTATGATATTTGCCAAGCATGAATGCTAACTTAAGATGATATTCCTGTGATCAACATTATGCTGTCTATGTCGACATTTGTTCCTGTAACCATACACGTACTGTCCAAGTGTGCGTCCCATTAAATGTTATAAAAAGACCACCGTAGTTCCAGTACTTCTTGAATTCGAACAGTGTGAGTATGAGTGATGTACTACCAACCTGTCAACTCTATCGAATCATTCTACCATTCGCGTTCTGACATTCATATACACACTCATTGTCTACACTCACATTCTTGTCGGAGCCTCATCACGTTCCAGGACAAGATGACCTGTATGACCAAAACTGTGCTGGGTTTAATGAGTTGACAATCGTTACACTTTACTACACCAGTCCCAACATCTACATTTATCAACTGGTGGACATTCACGGCATTTAACAAATAAAACGTGATTTAACAACTACTGGCCAGTATGAGTTTAACAACTGGTGGCCAGTTCTAGATACTAGCTCTATCACCACTCAAAGCAAAACTAACTGCTAACGCTTTCACATCTCGGATCTGACTGACTTAATCTAAAACGTTGATTTTTAACTACAACTGTTTTCGAACATTCTAGAACAAATTTGCCTGCCAAACAACTGACCAGAACATCACAAACCCGTGATTTACGATCCCGTAGCCAAGTTCACCTTGCCAATGACAGACAAAAACAAAACAAAAAACACAACATTAGAATCTTCGGCCAAGGCCAGACAAACAAAACACCACAATCAACGGATGTAAGCATTACTCTTGACCCCTTCTTCTCGTTGTATCGATTATTCCCCTTAGTATTACAACCATAAAGTCAGTAAATCTCCGTCATAAAAATTAATCTCATAGAAAATACTTCTAACCAGATTTTCCTCTTAACCACTCTAATGGTTACATTAGGGAAAGCAAAGGCAGCGATAAAGGGTACTGTTCACCCTACCTCATAAAAAAAGCTGAGAATTAGCACAGTGAAAAAAACTTCAGTCCCGTGTGGCAGTATCTGCAGTGGAACGTCCTTTATCTTTACATATCCAATATTACTTGATGCATTCAATGCCTGATCATTAAACAGATGGGAGGAAAACAAGGCATCAGGGATATGCTTGGGCATGTTATGAGAAGAAGGAGGGGGCTGGAGTATAACATGACAACAGGAAAGATTGGAAGAAAAAGAGATAGCGGACGACAAAGAGAGAACATACTGGGCAGTTTGACATCATGGCATGGAAAGAAGTCAAACAGCAGAGTTGATAAATAGTATTATAGACAGGAAGTTGTGGAGAGACATGATCACATACGCCATCAGATATGGTACTTGAAGAGAAGAAGAAGTCCTATTGCAGCCAAGAAAACCTGTTTAACCATGAAACCCCTTCTTTCTTTCCCCCCTACCCCCACCCCCCCCCCCCCCCCCCCCCCCCCCCTCCACCCCCGCCCCCCCCCCCGCCCACCCCCCCACCCCTCCCCCCCCCCCCCCCACCCCCCCCCCCCCCCCTACCCCCCCCCCCCCCCCCCCCCCCCCCCCCCCCCCCCCCCCCCTTCGCCCCCCCCCCCCGCGCCCCACCCCCCCCCCCCCCCCCCCCCCCCCCCCCCCCTTCGATAAAAACAGAGAAATTCGTCAATTAAATTATCGTGGTACAGGCAGACTGTAAAAAAAGCTCTGTAGTTAATCAGACCACTAGGTATTTTATGTTATGACGTGCGCCTCAATATAATCGACGGACCTTGTGTCTAAGGTGAGCGGGGCGCCAAAACGAAGCAAAACTCCTATGTTTTTTTTAAAAGAAAACCTGTATAAATGTCATGAGAAGAGAATAATTAGAGCATCTGCTAACAAATTGTACATTCAGATTAAAGATGAAGACAGCGAGAAACGTCTCGATAAACAGAGTACAAGTCCTGGAAGGAAATTTTAAATGCAGCTTGTTCAAGATATCAGAGATCATAAGAATTGAATAGAAGTAAGCGCCAGTCGGCACGGCACTTGGCGACCTTGATGAGATCATATTGTATGCTGTTTAATCCCATTTCCTTTACTTAGTTTACATTTATATGTAGACTCGTTTTGCCGTTTCCGCTGTTATTCTAGTGTTTTTGTTTTTGTCCTCTTGTTTTCTGATCTTCATTTACCCTCTGATGTCAACTTGAATATGTTTTAAGAAAGCAGTGCAATGGTCAGTCTGAGGCTGTCGATATCTCCGTAGAGCTTTCTAGGAATTGTACTGGTGATGGCCAGATGCGCTTTCTCTATTCCTCATATGTTGGACATCTTTGAAGTAGATACTCAGTAGTCATTATATCAGTTCTCTTCCTCTGATCTAACAGGAATATATCGATCATGTGAAGCGTTAAACAGTGTTTTATAATTTGTTTCCCTTTTGTATTCCTCTCTTTAGTCAATAACTTACAGGATGATCAAAGAAGATATTAGGTTGTTTTTTTTTTTTTAATAAACTCGTTTTTATATTGCGATATTTTTTTGAAGAGTTTGCCTGTGTTAGTTGTTCTTCAGCTAGTCTCTTTGAATTTGTGTTTGTTTATAAATAATCAATTTCACTTTTGGTTCATAATGCCTCACTCTTTTCCAGTGATATCTTGGTAGTTTCCAATGATGATTCAGCACTTTCCAAAGATGTCTCAGTATTTCCCATGATGTCTAGGTATTTTTCCAATGATGTTTCGGTATTTTCCCATGATGAGTCAGCATTTTCCAAAGATGTCTCAGTATTTTCCCATGATTTCCCGGTATTCTCCATATTAATGGGCGATCCGTGATGTTCTCTGTGATTGTCATTGGACATAGACATTCCTCGCTACGACCACGATTTGTTCAGTATCACGTGATGTCTTTTATCCTTTCAGGCTTACTTTATAGGAATATCTTCTTCGTACACTCTCAGACGTCCACTTGAATGTTCTCAAAGAAAGCAGTAGTCAGTTTGAGGCTATTTGAATCACCGTAAAGCTTTTCCACGAAAGGAGCTGGCGTCGGCCATATGCACTTTCTCTGTACCACATATAAGGGGCAACTTTGAAGCAGATGTTCAGCAGTCATTTTATCAGTGCCACAGTTACACTGATCGGTAGTTCCTATCTTTAGCTTGTGTCACGGGACGCGAGTAAGTCTGCAATTAAATTCCTAAAACCTAATGGTAATATTTTGTCGGTAAATTTCTCACTGAATGAGTGTGTATTTCGACTTTCTATACTGATTGTCGGCACAGACTATCGGAATAATTGATACTAAGTTGCGGATATGTTTACACAGGGCCAGTGTTAACCAAGTATTGTTGTGACTAAGGGAGACTTAAAGTCTGCACAAGGGCAACATGAAAGCAGTATGAATACGAAATTATAACGAGAAGAACAACACTGTACGTGCCCCAAAAGACGAACGCAGACAAGTTGTCTCGGATAAGCAAAATATGAGAGCGACCATAGCAAAATAATACAGGAAATTTTACACAGTTTGAGGACGGAATGTCTGACTTTAGGAAAACAAACGAAATTTCACATGACACAGGAAGCGAACCCGAAAAATCGCCCTAGGCGATCCAGACGATATATAACCCAACTATATTCATTGCTTGGCATTGGTAAGAGAAACCATTCCGCCAACCAAGACTTGGGGTTCTAGATTTCACGAGAAAGAATCAAGACATTGTGTCAGTGAAATTCGTATAGGGACACCAAGGTTAGTGTAATATATTTTGTACTTTATCATTATTATGTCTTAACTTCAGATAATATATACATATTTTCCATAAATATAACACTGTAAATACCAGTCACGTTTATTATAATATTATATTTCACACTAATAAGTACAGGTTGCAATAAACGCCATGCAAAGAATTATTATATTTGTAAGATTGCACAGTTTCCAGTAACTATAACGAAGTAAATACAAGACACTTTTATTTTGCCTCTTACATTACATGTTAAACGTGCAGTAAACACCGCACAGCCCTTTCTTATAGTGATAAGATTTCACATACAAGACACTACAGGCGTAGCATAGTTTACGGGATACTTACAAAGGGTTCATTATTTTATCCATCACAGTGGTAGAGACAGGGACCATTTGAGATACTCATCCTTAGTCTACTACGTGGTTGGCGTTAATCACAGGACAAGCTTTAGAGTAGGGCCGACCGAGATACTGCGACGACACGCATCTCACACGTAATTAACGGCAACAACCTACCAATACTCCACGGGGGTCAGAAAGGAATTTACCAGGCGGTGAAGGGTCTTTCTATCATCGACTACCCACCCAAAAAGAAAGCAGAAAATACCCAGAAGGATTGCTGCATTTCTAAATAGCTGTCCACGTGAAATTTAATGATCTGAAGTGGCAGTCGCCAACGGATGATTTTTACAACAAGTGCCTTTGAGAAATTTAATGATCTGAAGTGGCAGTCGCCAACGGATGATTTTTTACAACAAGTGCCTTTGAGAAACTATGATCAAAAGCTGCAAGAGCAGACGGGAGATTTTGTAACCCCAGTGCCTACCAAATTTATCGAGATCCTAAATTACATGCAGTAATGGACAGATTCTCCCTGTACAATTGATGCACCAACAAATACGAATATACAACATATTTCCATCATCGTCACCACATAAGCAAAATACCAAGACAACAAAAGGACATCTGCATAACAGACGAAGTCTCACCCGCCTAACATTGTGTTCAACCTCACCCATGAATAAGACACCTCGGACGCTCGGGACAATGTCAACACAGGCATTGTGAAAGACAAAAATACAAGCCGTGGACACCTGGCGAAATCGAGTGAACCGTCCAATGTTATTGTAGGCAGACAAAGACTTGTCCATTGTGTTCAAACAACCAGAGTTTATTGACAGTTAGCAAGAGACCAAGAAACACAAGATATCCTTTTTGTTAGTATTTAGGAGTTACTTAAATTCATCATCATCACATAGGGTAGACTTTAGATTCATTTGTGTATTTTGCATTAACTAATATCTTTCTTCACAGGGATAGTTAATGTTATTTCTAGTTGCATTTGTATCAGTGTAATTGAATGTTGTTATATTTCAGAACATTAATAAATGTTGTAGTTGTGTTTACCAACACACGTTATCACATATATAGAGAAGGAACGAAAGTGTGCGAAAGAGACATACTGTTCTTCTTCTCTTTCTCTTCTGTTCACTCAGTGTAATAGGGGAGTGGGGGCTCGTTAGTATATAGAGGGGGAGATAGAGTGGTAGGAGGTATATGTCACGAGATCCAGAATCACTGGGGCTATATGCTGGGAATTCATCCCAAAGTCTTATATTCACCTTCTCCACTCCTGCTGCTCATCTTCAACCGGGTGCCAGGCGAATCTGAGCCATTGACAAAGCCGGCACCTCACAGATAACTCTCTTTGGTTACCCTCACAGGGGTAACTTTGTGACATAATTGGGGGCTGCAGTCCGGAATATACCTTGGGACTTGCCCTAGACTAAAACATTAAATAATTCTTTTTTGCAAATTTTGTATAAACCTATTCACTGTCTTCTATACTGTTCCTTATTCTACTTAGGTAGAGGGAAAGAACACAGAATAGAGTATTAGATAACTAGATATTCATATTAGATATTAAGATTAGATATTCATAGTATATTAAGAAAGACATTGACACATGTTAGAAGATTACACCGTATTAATTTATATGCACTTTATTACTGCATCTGGTTACCAATATTGATTTGTTGTCATCATTATAAATTTACCTGGATTTTTGGTAGTACCACGTGGGACTCGATCAAAAGGCATTGTTGAAGTCGGACGCTTTGAACGAGCGACCCGACATTGTGTATTCCTTTTGTTCACAAGTGGACAATAGCGACTAAGCCACTGAGACGAAACATTTTAGTATTGTTTTCTTGGTAGGCAGGCAGTTGATGGTCAGAAATATTTGACTGGTATTCTTAGCAAGCCTTAGAATTGTATTGCCAAGGTTTTCTTTACTATTGTCATTTACCTGTACGGCTGTAAAGGTTATAGCGAAGCATACGGGAAATTTGTTTTGGTTCTCCCTTTGGCCAAGGGCACAAATTTTTTCTTCGCCCTATATTTTTTTTTCTCTCACATAATTTTGAGTAGCGATAGGCAGATTGAATTCTAGCTTGATCATGGCAGATTTGATGCAAATTCGCGCTGCGATTATCCAGGAAGCAACTAGTTTAAAACTAGAAAAAGGAGAACTTATGGAATATGTGGAAAAAAATGTTAACGGCGCACAAAGAAGAGAGAAAAGACAAACTTGCAGAGCAAGAGAGAAAAGATAAACTAGCAGCAGAAGTAGAGCAAAGAAGATTGACATTAGCAGCGGAGAAGGAGGAGAGAGAAGCCAAGAAATTAGAAGCTGAGAGAGAGAGAGAGGCCGAGTATAGGAGATTCAAGGCAGAGTTAGAGAGAAATAAGGCAGAGAGAGAGCACGAACTTCGGATGAAGAGGTTGCTTAAAGCATTTGAACTATCCACAAGAGTTGAACCAGAAATATGTATTTCGGCCCATGAAGTGGCAGACGAGCTATCATATCGCCTAGAGGACACACCATCTTCGCCTTGCATTACGACATATGCAAAGAAATCTGCAGGAGAAACTGATTACGAGAAGGGCGCAGTTGACCGGTATCAGGGGAAGAAAGACAACTTGCTTTGCAATCCACATAGACAGGAAACTCAACACAACTCCTTTTCTCAGAACCAGAGGCAAGGGGAAAAATGGTGCCGGTATTGTCGCATGAAAAATCACTACACCAGTGAGTGCCGAAACCGCCCTCCTCTCCATCGCTTGGCGTATATAGAAACCCGAACAATGAAGGACAAAGAGTCCCGGAGAAAAGAGGGGGAAAAATCACACCCGGGCGGTAGTTAATTCAATGGATTCCAGACACCGCTGCAGAGATAACGGAAAGTTATTAAAAGGCACAGAAGAACCCACTCTAATTGCGAGCGGTACCTTCGATGGATCTTGCAAGGGGACTTCGAATAAAACAATTTCACCTGGCATCACAGGGAAGAAGAAAACAGGCACTTGTCTCCTGACATCAGGAGAACAATTATTACCTTACTCCACCGGCCCTTCTACGTGGAAAGAAGCGACCGGACAGGAACGGGCATTCGCTATTATCCACGGAAATAGACAGTTGCACACATCGCCTAAGTCTGCCTTTACCCAAGACGAGGAAAAGTCAGATCCTACCACTTTTAAAACTTACGGAGAGAAATGTGTGCCTTTAGAAGGTATAACAACACATACGATTATCGGGACAGGGTGGACGACGGACACGGAGGCACCCCCCGACTCTCTTCAAAAGGAGGTAGAAGAGGATTATGAGGAGAAAAGTGTGGTAGAGCCGGCGGGGATACAGCAGCTCAACACCCATGGGACTCCGATTCTATATGTAGGCGAGACAAAAACTAAGCGGATAGAGAGAAGGAAAGACACCAGGCGACACAAGAGGAAACAGCTTGGTGTACGCGCTTTATGCAAGGCACAGCGCAGATGCGCGAAATTTACAACACATTGTACCCGATATAAATGGACAGATGGGTTGCACCGTATCTTGAATTATGACCATTCCACGGGCAAGATACACAAGATACGTAATAAGGACAAACAATGGCCAACTTTGATCCGTCGGCGGATTCAAAGATTGTTTAGCAGAGGAAAGAAGTGGGGAAACACTTTTTGTTTCAAGAGATCGAAGAAAGAAACAAAGAGATTTGATGTCAGTAGGAGTGGGTCACTCAAGAGAAAGAAGTGGGGAAACATTTTTTATTTCGACAGAGCGAAGAAAGACACACTGAGAGTTAGTGTCAATAAGAATGGACCACTCAAGAGAAAGAAGAGGTTTAAACCTGGCAAAGAAGGTTACCAGGATGCTAAGGCAAAAGGGTGGAGAAAGAAAAGTGATCTTTCAGTGACGGCAACTAGCGCCCGGATTCCCTCGGAACGCAACGTTGTCAATAGAGAAAGAGCGGAAGAGGTATTCGATTCCAGGCTGGAATTCGATTCGAAACTCAGTTCTAGACTGGTTAGACCAGAACAATTGAGTGATGGAACTGTGGAAATTCAGTTCACAGGTAACGGCGATCCTCCATTGATGGCGGCTATCGCCCGGACTCCCATTGAAGGCAGGTATGTCGAGGGAGAACTACGAACGGCAGTTTTATATGATCATAGGTATGAATTCATTATAGGCTGCAAATATGTGAGTTTAGGAGACACTCGTCAATCAAGAGTCACAGCTGCAGGGCAGACAGGTGAACAAGCGAAGGAGAAGAGACAAGGAGACGAGTTTGACTGCCATCCGCAAGAGCTGAGACAAGCTCACAACAACGACAAAGCGGTAGAACCTTGTTTTAAGAAGAGACTGAAGGGAGACAATCCAGCGCAACCAGGAGACTGCTTTAAACAGCAAGGACAACTCCTTAGGAAAGTAGAAAAGCGCGGATATGAGTATAAGCAACTGGTAGTACCAGCACGATATAGATTTTATATCTTAGGTATGGGACATGCTAGTGAATCTAGTGGTCAGGTCAGACAATACATCACTACGCAAAGAATCACCCACCATTATTATTGGCAGGGAATCGCAGGGGACATGGATCAATTTATCCGATCAGGTCCTGAATGCCAGAGAGGGGCATCAAATCATGGGAAAAGTGAGGAAGCCACTGTTAAGGGAAACAGACTACGTATGAAGAAGAGGAGGCGTCAACATGACGGAGAATATAATACGACTGGTCCTAAGTGTGAGCTAGAGATAGGCAAACAAGTTTTACTGTTTATGCATAGTAAACAGAACAGGTTACTGATTGGATGGCACGGGCCATACGCAATGGTCGAGAAGGCATCTCGAACCAATGATAAGATTCCAATGGAGAATCAGCTGGAAATATATAATATTCTGCTAAAGAGATACTTAGCCAGACACATAACTGAAGCGGCCAACTTCAGGACACGAGCAGCCACAAAGCATTTGAATAAAGGAAATCCGAACTCAGCACTGCAGCCCAATGCGGCTAGACAGTCATCTGCAGGTGTGCAGAAAATCACAACACACTCTACGAACGTAGTCGAGCAGGGGCGACAACTCTTGACTACGGTCACGATATTGAAACAGGAAAGGGAGCAGCTCTTTATAGCTGATGCAGGAGAAGCAACTGAGGAAGATTGCGAGAAGAACGATTTGAACGAGGAGAAGGATGGCGGAAACGAGGAAGATGAGGAGGATAGTGATAGCGAGGAGATAACATCAGCCGACAATAGGGAATGTAAAATGCATCCTGACTCGCAGGAGTCTTCCCAAGCTAAGACTTCGTGTGGGGGACATATGTCACGGGACGCGAGTAAGTCTGCAATTAAATTCCTAAAACCTAATGGTAATATTTTGTCGGTAAATTTCTCACTGAATGAGTGTGTATTTCGACTTTCTATACTGATTGTCGGCACAGACTATCGGAATAATTGATACTAAGTTGCGGATATGTTTACACAGGGCCAGTGTTAACCAAGTATTGTTGTGACTAAGGGAGACTTAAAGTCTGCACAAGGGCAACATGAAAGCAGTATGAATACGAAATTATAACGAGAAGAACAACACTGTACGTGCCCCAAAAGACGAACGCAGACAAGTTGTCTCGGATAAGCAAAATATGAGAGCGACCATAGCAAAATAATACAGGAAATTTTACACAGTTTGAGGACGGAATGTCTGACTTTAGGAAAACAAACGAAATTTCACATGACACAGGAAGCGAACCCGAAAAATCGCCCTAGGCGATCCAGACGATATATAACCCAACTATATTCATTGCTTGGCATTGGTAAGAGAAACCATTCCGCCAACCAAGACTTGGGGTTCTAGATTTCACGAGAAAGAATCAAGACATTGTGTCAGTGAAATTCGTATAGGGACACCAAGGTTAGTGTAATATATTTTGTACTTTATCATTATTATGTCTTAACTTCAGATAATATATACATATTTTCCATAAATATAACACTGTAAATACCAGTCACGTTTATTATAATATTATATTTCACACTAATAAGTACAGGTTGCAATAAACGCCATGCAAAGAATTATTATATTTGTAAGATTGCACAGTTTCCAGTAACTATAACGAAGTAAATACAAGACACTTTTATTTTGCCTCTTACATTACATGTTTAAACGTGCAGTAAAAACACCGCACAGCCCTTTCTTATAGTGATAAGATTTCACATACAAGACACTACAGGCGTAGCATAGTTTACGGGATACTTACAAAGGGTTCATTATTTTATCCATCACAGTGGTAGAGACAGGGACCATTTGAGATACTCATCCTTAGTCTACTACGTGGTTGGCGTTAATCACAGGACAAGCTTTAGAGTAGGGCCGACCGAGATACTGCGACGACACGCATCTCACACGTAATTAACGGCAACAACCTACCAATACTCCACGGGGGTCAGAAAGGAATTTACCAGGCGGTGAAGGGTCTTTCTATCATCGACTACCCACCCAAAAAGAAAGCAGAAAATACCCAGAAGGATTGCTGCATTTCTAAATAGCTGTCCACGTGAAATTTAATGATCTGAAGTGGCAGTCGCCAACGGATGATTTTTACAACAAGTGCCTTTGAGAAATTTAATGATCTGAAGTGGCAGTCGCCAACGGATGATTTTTTTTACAACAAGTGCCTTTGAGAAACTATGATCAAAAGCTGCAAGAGCAGACGGGAGATTTTGTAACCCCAGTGCCTACCAAATTTATCGAGATCCTAAATTACATGCAGTAATGGACAGATTCTCCCTGTACAATTGATGCACCAACAAATACGAATATACAACATATTTCCATCATCGTCACCACATAAGCAAAATACCAAGACAACAAAAGGACATCTGCATAACAGACGAAGTCTCACCCGCCTAACATTGTGTTCAACCTCACCCATGAATAAGACACCTCGGACGCTCGGGACAATGTCAACACAGGCATTGTGAAAGACAAAAATACAAGCCGTGGACACCTGGCGAAATCGAGTGAACCGTCCAATGTTATTGTAGGCAGACAAAGACTTGTCCATTGTGTTCAAACAACCAGAGTTTATTGACAGTTAGCAAGAGACCAAGAAACACAAGATATCCTTTTTGTTAGTATTTAGGAGTTACTTAAATTCATCATCATCACATAGGGTAGACTTTAGATTCATTTGTGTATTTTGCATTAACTAATATCTTTCTTCACAGGGATAGTTAATGTTATTTCTAGTTGCATTTGTATCAGTGTAATTGAATGTTGTTATATTTCAGAACATTAATAAATGTTGTAGTTGTGTTTACCAACACACGTTATCACATATATAGAGAAGGAACGAAAGTGTGCGAAAGAGACATACTGTTCTTCTTCTCTTTCTCTTCTGTTCACTCAGTGTAATAGGGGAGTGGGGGCTCGTTAGTATATAGAGGGGGAGATAGAGTGGTAGGAGGTATATGTCACGAGATCCAGAATCACTGGGGCTATATGCTGGGAATTCATCCCAAAGTCTTATATTCACCTTCTCCACTCCTGCTGCTCATCTTCAACCGGGTGCCAGGCGAATCTGAGCCATTGACAAAGCCGGCACCTCACAGATAACTCTCTTTGGTTACCCTCACAGGGGTAACTTTGTGACAGCTTGTTGAATAGATGGTATCTCAATCTGTTGTGGCCAGTGCGGAGTCTGAAGATTACCACTTGTTATTGGAATATGACACCCGAGGTTAGATTTTCCTTCTGTCGCATTTTATGTTTTTATTTTTTATTTTCATGCCAGCTGTAGAGCAACAGACGGCTGTACGCAGAAGTTGAACCATTCTCTTTCATCAGATCTAAAGAATAAAGTGTGGATGCCAGTTGATGTCTGGTGTTTGCCCGTCTCAACTACGCTACCCGTTACCCAACCAGAACTCGGATGTACACGGCCTGGCCTATTCATTTCGTTCAAATGGGCAGAGATGACGAGTGTTATAGAAAAGCCAAGGACATCCTAAGGCCGGGTACATTCAGTCGTCTGACCAGTGGGCAGAGATTGAAATTCTGTGTATTTATTGGAGAAGTCCCGAGTAAGAACCTGTTAACGCCAGTAATCATCGCACAATGACCCAGACGCTCGAATCGCCAAGGTAGCCAATTAGAACGGTGCTTGCCCGAGGGCAACCGAAAGGGGAGGAACAGTAAAGAAGTGAGATGTCGGGGTAGGGAGAACAAGAGAATAAATAGAATGTTGGACCATCCGATCTTTTTAAAAATGTCTGTAGATTTCTTTAGTTGGATTTTTTTTTTTTTTTTAGTAAGGGGGATTGGTTTGGTTTTAAAGACTATCTTCATTGCACATGGACAACTCCATCAGTGCTCCGATCTCCTCCCTGATCACACAAGGAGGATCTCAGCACAGTGCACAAACTCCGTAGCACCAACCAGAATCCCAATGTGTGTATACAGGAATCATACATTCTATAAATACTTTTTGTAATGGGTAGGTTTCTAATTTTTAAATTTTGCCCGGGCAGCGGCTCTTTTACAAGGCTTTTTTACGATGTCCCATCTGCCGTGGGAATTTTAACGTGTGCAACTTGCACACAGGACCTCCTATTTGTTCGCCCTTATCAGAGAAGGCCAGGTATCCGATCTCACTGCCCAGGAGACCAGGTAACGGAGAAAAAAATGTAGTTCCATAGCAGATACTGCCGTAGGTAAGTAAAGTGTTAGAGACTTCTCTATACTAGGTCCAGCTTTATGAGGTGTGGTGACGAGTATCCTTCCTCGCTGCCTTGGCCTTCCCTAACTTACGAGCTGAGTCAGATACCCATTTACAGCTGGGTTTACTGGTGCGTGACGCTACTGGGTTTCGATTGTAAGAGAAAAGATATCGTATATTTAGAAAGCGTCTGTAGGTGCTTTAATGAGTAGATATTTTATGTGTTGTTTCCTGTTAGTTTCTGAACTGGTCCCAGATTTCATGAAACTGCAGTGGATTATTGTAGCCCCATGCGAGAACTCAAGGAACAGAACAAACAAGAAAAGATAGTGACCCTCACCACAGATTGTTTCTAGGGTAGTTGTATAAGATTATATTAAAAACACAGATGTTCGTTACTCATGTAGTGGTAAGACTGTTACCGTCACATCTCAGGCTGTATCTTATACAAGTTTACTTCTGCACTGACAAGGCAGCTGTTACTGTACTTGTAAAATATGCAAGGTGGCATATCTGGAGTCCATCCTTATATGACCACCAGCTATGCACAATGCTACAATGTACATATGTGGAAGTGAACCTCTGTCTGTGAGACTAATCACATCCTCCTCGACTCTTGACATCATCCACACACTTCCAGGGATTATCCCTGTGGTGAAACTTGTTGAGAACCCAGCATTGCACACTAAGCTTGGAGAAGTCACTTGAGCCCTATGCGTAATGCTTGGCTTTGACTTGGTTGACTGCATGCAGAAGGATCTCACTATGGACCTAGTGATAGGCAGGAGGAAGCTGAGAAGTGGCTCTGTGCAGAACGTGAGAATTC
This sequence comes from Oreohelix idahoensis, assembly GCA_024509875.1. Classification (NCBI taxonomy): domain Eukaryota; kingdom Metazoa; phylum Mollusca; class Gastropoda; order Stylommatophora; family Oreohelicidae; genus Oreohelix; species Oreohelix idahoensis. Next base: position 27,243 of record JAMPIV010003314.1, read on the forward strand.
CATGGGAGAGCCCAGAACCAGAGCACAGCATTTTAGCTCTGCATTTGGAGAGCCTCCATGAATGGCGGGGAATGCACAGCAGGTCTCGCGCTTCTTACCCCCTAGCATGAGACCAGATGTGACGACCCATTAAATGCAAGCCAAGCTGGAGAAACTGGAGCTCATGACTTCAACTCAGCACGTTTCGGAAATAGCAGAAAAGCCGCAGGAAAATCATAGATCTACAGTGTAGATAATACCAAGGAGTCTTCAACTTGGTATTGGCTGCAAACGTGCGAGAAACTCAGCAGCACTTAGACTAGTTACACAAAAACAACTTTTAAAATATCATTTCGCATTCTGGCATGGTAATGTGGAACTACTGGTGACACAGACCAGACAAATGCCAGTGGAACAAGAGATGAGAAGTAGACGCTGGTGATGGACATGAATACACATTGAGAAAACCTGCTGATAAGCAATCCTTGTTTTCGGAATCCCCAGGGTAAGAGAGGAAGAGGGAGACTAAAGAACACATGGAGAAGAGAACTGGAGACAGAAATGTAAAGACCTTGAGTGGATGGCACGGGACAGGCATAAGACTTGACATAAGCTTGTTGAATGCCTATGTTCCATGGGGAGCTGAAGGGTGGTGAAGATTATTACTCTGGCACGCCAATAAATAATACACACATTATTCAACTAAGCATATATTTAAACATCACTCGTGTATTTTCTTCTCCATGTTTTTTCGTACGCAATCATTTATATACATATTCCATTTCAATTTCACGGCCAATTACTATTTCAATATCGTACTTCTTCTTCTTCTTTGATCCATAACCGCCAACCGTTAAAGCAGTCAGCGGCTATCACGCCTGGTGGCGTTCTGTAGGGCAGCAACAAATTGATTCCACCTTGCTCGGTCGGCGGCCATCCTTCGTACAGTGCCCCAACTCTGGTTCATTCTTTGCATCTCGGCTTCCACAGTTCTCCGCCAAGTTGTTTTTGGTCGGCCTCTCTTTCGCTTTCCCTCGGGGGTCCATAGCATAGCTGTTCTTGTGATGGTATCAGGGTCCCTTCTTAGGACGTGGCCAACCCAACTCCAGCGTCTGCCAGCTATGATGGTGTGCATGTCCTCCTGGTTACTCCTAATAAGTAGTTCTTGGTTCCTGGTGGTGTTTGGCCAAAAGATTCGTACGTCGATCCTCAAACAGATTCCACACTGCTTATTATGTATATAATTCATATGGATATATTTCACTTCATTCTCAAATACATATAGTCCAGTTGGCAATGATCCAGACACTGGTCATACATACACTGTAAGTCCTTCAGGACACCTTTCCAATCATTAGACACTGTTAGTCCATCGGTACACAATCCAATAATCCCCCGATGCTACACCAAACAACCTCACGTCATCCTCACAACCACGCATAAACCCATTCGCATCCATGCCTTTTTGTGCATCACGTAGTCTTCAAATATAGCGACATATGTGGTGCGCAAAAAGGCTCTTAACAATATCTTTGTGTGTGTATTATTTATTTACTGTTTATAGGCCCCAGGTTCCTCTTTATTTATTTAAATGTTTACTTTGGCATAGTAATTTTTTAACTCAGAAAATTTTCTGCATTTTATGAAAAGCTGGAACAAACTAGAAGACAGACTTGCAGCGGTTTGAGCACACTGTAGTTTAGTAAACATTTCAACTAGTTTTATGTTTAAGAGCATTCGACTGGCCAAGCGGTTAGAGCGTTTGTCTATCGGCGACAAATTTACCGTCTCCGGGATGGACACTTGGTGGCGTCACGCTCCAGTCTACCCAGCTGTAAATGGGTATCTGACTTTGCTCTTGCGAGAACTAGTCACCCCACCTCACTTCACTCCCCTACGATAGATATGCTATTGGACTACCTTACACGCCATACGGCTAATCATGATCTACTAGGGGGATTCACGGTACCGATACTCTCCAGTCTACCCAGCAGTAAAAGGGCACCTGACTCTTCTCTTTGAGTTAGGGAAGGAAAAGGCAGCGATAAAGGAAACTGGTCACCCCACCACTCGATGCTATATCTAATATGGTGAAGTCTCTAACATTTCACTCCCCTACGACATACTTCTATGGGACTACCTTTACCTTTGATTAGACGCAGAAATGTTATACCTGAGATCACTAGGAGGGTCCAAAGAAAACTGATATGTCCAGAGATTGGTTTTGCTGATTGATTGCTCAGGTCCGTGCTTTCATACCAGAAGAAACACCATGAATACATGAATCGTCATCATACGAAAGTCGCGTGGACAAAGGGCCCTGATTGCAATCGAGAATCCTAATTCGCTGGACTCGATTGCACTTAAGGACGGCCGTCGCACTACATTCTCTCGCATGATTTCACTTAGGAGTTCCGTTCGTCCGAGGAAATCCTTCGAGCGCGGTTGCTTTTCTTTGGGTTCGTCGGAGTGAGAAACGCCCCCTAATCTTCGCTTCTAACGCAGGATGTTGGCCAGATCTGTGGCCTTTTAGGGGCTGGGCCTTCTCGATGTACATTATTTCCCGCCATAATTATAAGATGCTCGTTTTTCCATAAATCTGTCTTTACAAATCACCATGCGCTTAAACTGTGACGGCTGTCATAAACAAGCATGTTATTTTTTTTTGCCAACAAAAGTTAGTGTGGTGTGTTTGTTTGTTTGTTTTTTAAACACCTATAAGAGTATTTTTATTGTTAAAAAAAAAGATAAAGGGAGTCCCATAGTCGATACTGCAGTAGGGGAGTGACGTGTTAGAGACTTCACTATACTAGGTCCAGCATCGTGAGGTGGGGGTGACCAGCTCCCTTCTTCGCTGACTTTACCTTCCCTAACTCAAGAGCAGTCAGATACCCATTTACAGCTGGGTAGACTGGAGCGTGCCGCTACCGTTTTTCGCACCCAGTACCTTTGCTGCCAGAGGCCAGCGGTCTAACCATTCTGCCCATCAGATCTCTAATTTTATTAAACTTTTCTCAGGTGTGCCTATGGGTAACAATTTTTAAGGATGTACTAAGACCAAAATAGTTGTGAAGTCATTTAAGAAGTTTGGCACCATTAATGCCCTGGACAGCACTGAAGACGATATTCTGTGCGCATGAGCAGAATGAAACACTATCACTATGTGATGCAGCGATTCACTATCAGGACAGCAGCACTCATATTGACCTCTAAGATAAGCAGGATGCCACCACAACCCAGATAGATACTCCCAATTATTTATCGTGATGCGATATAGGGGGCGTGATGATCATCATGATGAGGATGAAAGCGGTGTTAGATTACTCGGTTTCGACGATGAATAAACATTTTTTTAATGACTGCATTTTCTTATTGTTCTGAAGATGAATTAGACTGTCGCTTTTTCTATTTAAACTATCAGCTTATTAAAATACAGAAATCTCCAGCTTAATTCGTTCTTGAAGACTCGAGTGCTAACCGAAAAAGTGCTAATAGAAAATTGATTTCCCATAAGAATTAATAGAAATCAAATTAATTCGTTCCCGAAGCCCAGAAAACTGTCTTAAAATTCGGTTAAAAGAGATTTTTTAAAAGCTAAACAGTTAACGTTTATTAATTACACATACTACTCCGGTACTACGGAGTTCGTGAACTGTCCTGAGATCCTCCTTGTATAATCTAAGAGAGGAGATTGGAGCACTGATGGAGTTGTCCGTGTGCAATGAAGAAGATCATCATAACCAAACCAAACTATACGTATATAATTAGGACACATAATGAACACACACGAAATATTATACATATACTGTACTCAGAAAAAAAAAAGTTATAGGACTATAATCGCTGCCACTTCCGTTGCTTGTAGCTACAGATGTCATGGCAGAGCTGTCTTCGTCATCAGGCAACTGGTTAACAGAAGGCATTGTAGGTGTTGAAACATTCTTCTGACGCCAGATGTAGAAGGTTTGGCTATTTGGTCAACTGGGGTAGTAGATATTCAAAGGAGGAAAGGATCCCGTTACACGCCCATTGAGGCATATTGGGAGTATGGTGTTAGGCCCATATTTTCTTGACCGTCGGCACACTAGGAGTGATGTGGTCAGCATCACGCCGGCCGCCTTAACCTTCCCAGAGTTGCTTTGGTACCCATTTGGGGCTGGATCGACCCAGGAGCCGTTTGCGGCCTAAAAAAAAAACCCACCTCATCTGGGGATCGAACCATAGACCACTGAGCAAGGAAGCCAGTGCACTAACCACTATCCTACCGCAGTCTCTTTTTCAGGAGACTTTAAAAATTAACAAGAAACTAATCGAGCTTGCTTTACCACCTTCTTTTTCTCTTCAAGGAACACCTTGTAGCAATTAAGACTTTGTTCTATGTTACGGATTATCATAGAGCTGAATTCCATTTTGGGGTCAGGCTTCATTATGCTAGCAATGACAATGTTTCTTGGCCATTCCACCACCCTGAATGAACTTGATGAGCATGTGAAAGTTATATTCCTGCCTCCCACGGAGTTTAGCGCTCAGCGTAAGATCGTAAAGCAGAAATATGGCATAACATATAAATAGCGTTATATCGAAAAAGCGCTAATCGAACAGCGTAAGATCTGCGGATTGCTGTATTCTGGATAGAGAATGAAATAGTATTATTAAGCAATCATATATGTAGTCAAATGTTTCTCTCTAAAAACTGTTCCAAATTGTGTGATATGTACAATAAAATACTTTTGCTTAAAAAAAAGATAAAAGCCATATTGAATGAGCACTATAATTTAAATAAGTTCCAAAAAATAAGTTCCCCCAAAAATATCGCTACACTATGAGTTCGACTTATATGGCAAGAAATGCGGTACTCTCAGCACAGTTCCTGACTACGATACACACACCATCTTGTACAAATGCCAACAAAAGAACAAAAAATAGAGACGAAATGTAAGGAAGAAGAAAATACAGCAATGAAATACAGCACAAGAGATATGCATTTAAAAACATCGCAGATCTCAAGAAAATTTGCCCAAGGATGAGACAGAACATTTAAATGAACTGTGCGATGATAACAAAGGCAACAATCCAAGACTCAAACATTCTGAAATCAGAACTAGAGACAGTAATAAAAACAATTAGAAAAGGGAAATGAGTAGGCATTGGCAACATAAAAATAGAAATGTCACAAGCCCTAAATGACATTGGTATAGATACAATTACATATCCATTTAAGGTATATTGACATATACAGGGTACACCCCAAACGACCTGAAGACATCCATCTTTATGGCTTTGCAAAATCGGTTTTAAAAATAAATAAATAACAAGCTAAGACAGTAGAGTGTTCAAACTTTTCAAAAGTCAGTTTGATTAACTTTTTTTTTTAAAGTCCCTTAGTAGAAATTGTCGTAGGGGAGAAATGTGTCAGAGACTTCACTATACCAGTTGTATGAGGTGGGGTGACCAGTTCCCTTCCCCGCTGCCTTCGCTTTCCCTAACTCAAGTGCAGAGTCGGGTACCCATTTACAGCCGGGTAGACTTAGAGCGTGACGCTACCAGATTTCGATCACAGAAGACACTCCTTGATTAGTTACGTCATCAAAACGTTGCTTAAATCTTAAAGAGAATCAAACGTAAAAAAGATAACGACGCATTAGTAATAAACAAATATAATTTTCCATACAACACTGAAACTTTTTCTTTGACCTTTCAACTCCCCAAGGAGCAAAGGCCTAGAGCAAATGTAGGCCTTTTCTATTTGTCCCGTGCCATCAGCTCAAGGTCTGTCCATTTTTTCTTCACCCCCTTCATTCCTGTCTCCAGTACTTTTAACTTAAGGGCAGAAACCACTACATATTTACAGCTACTAGAGACTGGAACGTGACGCAACAAATTTTCTAACGCGGTAACTTTGCCTCAAGAAGGAACCATTCTAACCATTAAGTTCACTCAACGCTCATTACCAAATATACACTCGACTAAACCCCATAGAGGAAGAGAACAGAGGGGCTACCAAAGAAAACCCGTGGAAGGAAGCTAGGACAGGAATCCAAAGTCGCCAGAACATTATGTGCAGAGCAAAAGGTACTGGCCTAACTGGCATATAGGCGGATTACGAGAAGCAGTTGCAGATCTGTGTTTCAAAGGGAACAAAACTGATGGATAATGAGAGTTACATCCCCGTTTAGCTTGCGGAAATCTCTGATGAGACAAACAAAGAACATGACTACTTCTTCAACAAGCATGTCGTACAAGGCAACTAATATGAGGTTGTTCATGGAGCTGGTAACCTCACCATTGCTACAAAACAAAACCCCCACCGCTGCTAGAGCATGTGAATACTTAATGCGGGAATCCTGTGAGGGGACCAGCTACAGGGGTGGCTCCATGTTCCATAAGGAGCAGAAAGGAAAATGAATGCACGATTGTGGTGTCTGCCCATGCACACCACATGTTAGATTTATTGAGTTTGAGTCGGTGCTGATAAATGAGGCACTATTGGGAATATTGAAAGTGAGGTGCACCAGAGAAATGACGTATGATTGTTACGGGAGCCGCGCTGGTGTAATGGCTTCGGCGTTGTACTGGCGACCAGGTGTTCATTGTTCAAACCCGGGTGCCGGCGTTTGAAGAAATGTTTACGGCCGGAAATTTGACTGAATAACCTGAACGGCTCCTGTGATAAACCCTCTGTGGATGGGAAGGAGCGAAGCTCCTGACCGGGTTGGAAGGAAAGTCCTCAGGTTCCCCAGCCTCGCAATGATATGTCTTTGGGCCGAAGGGCTGAAAGCCCAAGTGCCGCTGGTTAAGGGAAAAAAAAAAAAAGGAAAAAAAAAATTAATGAGTACAGGTTTTCGAGTGTGGACGGGTGAAGCTATTTACCTGAAATAATAATAAAACGAACACAAAAAATGTGGAGAGAGTGCCCCACCACAACGATGAACTATATTTAGACTTGTGTACAGTGTGTCGATGAATAAGCATTTGGAAGAAAGAATTGAGGCTCTTGAAATGTGGACAGAAAATAGAAGAATGGGGCGTATCTCATGGACAGAGAAGAAAACAAATAAGGAGGTCCTAGAAAATCTAGGTATGAAAAGAGAACTAATGAGGGAGATCAAAGTTCAGCAGCTAAAATACTTTGGTCACATAAAAAGGCATAACACCTTGCAGAAGACCATAATAGAAGGGAGAGTTGAAGGCACACGTGCAAGGGGAAGACAGCGCTATAAGTGGGAAGATAACATCAAGAGATGGACAGGAAAGAGTCTATCAGAGTGCACCATCAAGACAAGAGACAGAAGACATTGGAGATCAATTACAGCCAACCTTCGTTGTGGAGATGGCAGCTGATGATGATGACAGTGTGTCAATTTTTTTACCACTTTTGTGTGTGAAAGTGTGTCTTTAATATGCTGCGAAAACTAGTCTTTTGATTTTATGAACGAACTTCTTGAAGACCTTCATAAGAACCATCACTGCATTTCAGCTCCCAAAGGAGTATAGACCTTCGCCAAATGTATGTTAGGGCCTCCTGTCCTGTGCCATCCTCTCAAGATATGTTCATGTCTTTTTCCTTTTATGTCTTCAGCGCTCTTCTCTGTGCATTTGTCTGTCACCCTCTGCCTCTCTTACCATGGGGATTCTAGAACGAGACATATCTTGTAATGCTATCAATAAGTTTTCTCAATGTGTACTATCCATCTGTCCAAACTTGCTGAAGTTTTTTTGATAGCTTAAAGTTTCGACAGGATGAGGTATTCTGCCCATCCATCCTTAGTAGCCTTTTACGACTTGCTTGGTATGTGTGCTACTTCTTCTTCTGCGTTTTGTCCTGAAAAGGGCGTTGGTTACGTTGTGCCACCATTTACGGCAAAGCTGCGATATTTGCGCCTTACGGCCCGACACATCCGATTTCAGCATGGTATTTTTGGGACCGGTTTTGCCTTCCCTCTTCGATGCCTACTCTCTCGGCCAGACTGCAGTAATGCAGCCTATTTCCAGGACCACCACTTGGAGGTGGAGTAGGGTCTGGTTCGCTGACGCAAGCAGTCAAGCTATGAGTCGCTGACTGCATTCATCTCCAAACAAATGGTATAATATCGAGTGTAGGTTTAATGATAATGTTAGTGCTTTTCAACATATTTTGTTTCATGGCAATACTTAGTTTGTACTTTTCAACATATTCTATTTCATGTTTATAATTAGATACTGTGAATGTGAGTATGCTATTATTTTACCTTTACAACGTTGAATTCCTTGAATTGATGGGTAAAATATATGTGAGAATAAATGAAATCAGTATAAAAGACGAGAGAAAGGAAGGGCAGAATGTCAGACGGGCCTGTGAGTCCAATTCTCAACCCTTTGAAAATAAAGTTCGTTCGTTCGTTCTCTCTTAGACAAACCTATGTTCCTATTTCTCAACACTTTGAAAACAAAGTTCGTTCGCTCTCTCGCTGGCTCTCTCTCTCTCTCTCTCTCTCTCTCTCGCTTTCTCTCTCTCTTTCTCTCTCTCTCTCTTAGACGGGCCTAAGTTCCTTTCTCTCAACCCTTTGAAAATAAAGTTCGTTCGTTCGTTCTCTCTCTCTCTCTCTCTCTCTCTCTCTCTCGCTTTCTCTCTCTCTCTCTTTCTCTCTCTTTCTCTCTCTCAATCGTCGAATACTTTATGAGTTCTGATTATCTGCCCCCCTAATATGATTATTTTTCCGAACAAATGGTATAATATCGAGTGTAGGTTTAATGATGATGTTAGTGCTTTTCAACATATTTTGTTTCATGGTAATACTTAGTTTGTACTTTTCAACATATTTTATTTCATGTTTATTGTCGTGGAATATTCTAATCCACATATATAAATTATCAAGTAAATATAAAGCCTAATAAATACATATAATAAATAAGGGAAGAAGAATGGTAAAGAACAGTGCTGTCACAATGACTGTACTCGAAATCCCCCTTGTTTTCTGCTTCGTCTGCAAATTGTAACGCTTTCACGTTGATAGTAAAGCTTACTGTATTATTACCCGCCTTCTTCAATGAAACGTGTGCTGTAATTCTTGGAAAAAACATTGAGAGGCCCTGCGTAATGACCTAAATTAATCCTAACATTAATTATACTGCGTTACCAAAACGAAAGACAGATGGACAAAAGGATAGCGGGAAGGGAGAGGCAGAAAGCCGAACACTAAACACGCTTCGCGCGATACACAAATGCTGCCATCACGCGTGTAAGACTACATGCACTAACTTTTTTTTCAGACGGACAGTGATAAAATACATTACCCATCCCAGAGTTAGGTTTATTAATCATAAAAAACGCTTATTAGGAAAGATAACAATAGATGGGTTTACGGTTGAAAACATAACAGTACCCAGACAGCACATCTTCGAAACAGGAGGTAGAAAATACATATTTTGAACGCAGCCACGTAGCTCCTTTAAATTGGGATATTTGAGTTCCTTAGGGCTTGCTGACAAAGAATATGTAAAACGTTACGCAAATAGTCCAGGAATTAATAAATTATACCCAAAATAAAATAGTGAGGATGCCTGACAGCATGAAATCATTTCTGCTCATAAAATTTTTTTATAACGTGTTTGAAAAAACCTTGCGTTACAGAAATAGCCTACCATGTAAACTCCAAATTGATTGGAGCGCAACAAATGAAAGACTAACCACGATTGGTCGGGCTATAAATACTATCTTTCGTTGTTAGGGGAGACGGGGAAAGGTAACATTTTTTCAAACACTTGTCGAAACGGGGCCTCATTGGCTAGACTCGCTGATATAATCACTTAGGAGCGTTAGTTCGAAACCACTTGTTTAAATAAGCTTGATAAAGCGACAGTGCGTTGAAGCCAGCTCACAATTTTGCTAAAATAAAAGCCTGGAACATAAGCAGATGGGAATTTGTGCCAGTAAATGTGCCAGAATTCATTGCTAATCAACGTATCTGTGTTTATTTCCATGAAATTGTGGTAAGCTTGAACCATTCAGTATCTTTTAATGAAAATTGAATGTAAATTGTTAATTTATGCCTGTATATATATGTGTAGTTCAGTGGCAAACAGGAGATAAAGCCTATAATGCTCCAGCCTGAACAGAGGGTGTCGGAGGGAAGTAAAACGGCATGGAATGGCCAAATAGTACACTGACACCTGGATGATTGATTAGACAGAAATAATGCTGGAAGTGCAGAGGCGTGGTAACCATTAAGGAGGTAAATACTGGTATAAAGTATTTCAGATGAAGCTGACAGTTGGCCTAACGCTCTGAACTCAATGTTTGTGTTGTATTGTGATCAGTGTAAAAGAGAATATAAATTAGTTATGAAGTAGAAGGTACATCCTTCTTGTTTTCAGGGACCGTGGTCTTGATGGTACTGAGCAGCACCTGGTCAGAGCTTTGCTGAATCCAGAGTCGGACAGCATACTCCTTGGTCTTTTTAGCTATCAGTGAGGTGTCTCCAGAGCCCAGGGGAGAATTCGAGCAGAGGAGTCCTTTCCTGCCATCATCACTCAAGATAAGCAGATTTGGCCAGCTGAGCTCAACATTATGTCCCCTCATCTTGAAATAACTTTGTAAAAATAACATTCAGAGGGGAATTTAATTGTCTTAATATCAGGAACTGAGAACATCTCCAATACTAGTCCCTAAAGACAAACTATTGAAGTCATGATGACAAATACCAACAGAGCTTGAACAAAACAAAACCAGTATTACCTCATTTTACTACTACACAACTGACACACATAGGATATTTGTAATAATATATGTCACTACTATATTCATATTGGTAAATTCTGTACATATAATTTGTAATTTAAATTGATTGTGATTCCTGGTTCCCTTGTAGTTGAATCAGGACACATATTCATTCATGCCAGTAATGAATACATATTGTTATTTGAAAAGTTATCAGTGACTCTTTTAAGATATCCTTGTAGAGTGTTATATGTATGTGAGTGTCACAGTGTTGTCAAGTGTAGTGGAATAAATTAAATTGTTTATCCGTCTGTTGTTGTTATGACTTACACTTCATCATACACATACCCTAGACACATAACGTAGTCATCACACTATTCCAGAATAATTCTGACTGAGATATATAGATATGTGGTAGCAAGTAAGGTTATCTATAATACACAACTCTTAATAGATATAGATACCTTCACAGCTGATCTCAGTCAGTACACTAAGTCCCCTATAAATATTTATAACATCCCACTTCACCACATTTATAATTAGATACTGTGAATGTGAGTATGCTATTATTTTACCTGTACAACGTTGAATTCCTTGAATTGATGGGTAAATTGTATGTGAGAATAAATGAAATCAGTATAAAAGACGGGAGAAAGGAAGGGCAGAATGTCAGACGGGCCTGCGTGCCCAATTCTCAACCCTTTGAAAATAAAGTTCGTTCGTTCGTTCTATCTATCTATCTATCTATCTATCTATCTATCTATCTATCTATCTATCTATCTATCTATCTATCTATCTATCTATCTATCTATCTAATCTATGCATTAATGTTTATTTTTATTTTTATTTATTTTATTTTTACATTCATTATTATTATTATTATTCTTTTTTAATGTTAAAAACGTTTTTTAATTATGATGATTATTGCAAATGTAATATTACTTTTATAATGATAAATGCCTTAATTATGCTTAAAGTAAATGTGAGGATGAAAGGATATAGTATACATGATGAGAGAGAGAGGAAGGGCAGAATGTCAGACGGGCCTGCGTGCCCAATTCTTAACCCTTTGAAAATAAAGTTCGTTCGTTCGTTCGTTCTCTCTTAGACAGGCCTAAGTTCCTTTCTCTCAACACTTTGAAAATAAAGTTCGTTCGCTCTCTTTCAGTCCCTATTCATACAATCGTAGACTTTTCGAATACTTTATTAGTTTTGATTACATGCCCCCCTAATCAGATTATCTTTTCTTATAATATCAATTGTAGGTTCTAATGACGATGTTTGTACTTTTCTACATATTTTATGTCATGTTTATAAGTAGTTAATGTTAATATGAGTGTGCTATTTTATTTTACTTTGCAACGTTGAATTCCTTGACATTGATATGTAAAATGCATATGGGAATAAATGAATTCAGTATGAAAGGTGAGAGAAAGGAAGGGCAGAATGTCAGACGGGCCTGCGTGCCCAATTCTCAACCCTTTGAAAATAAAGTAAGTTCGTTCGTTCGTTCGTTCGTTCTCTTGCTGCGTCTTCGGTCCCACAGTGCTACTAATCTTTGCTCCATTTTCGGACTCCGGTAACACAAAACTATTACCTGATTATAAGAGTGTTACATCGTGGGAAACATATCCCTAAAATTTTATGAATATATATTATACAAATATACCGTGTATTACAAATAAATGATTCCTGTAACGCCGCGACAATATGCCATACTTCCGATGAATGCATATCGTCAAAATATTTTTTGAAGCAATTGTAAATTAGATTTGTATTTGCGGATTCCTTATTTCCGTCGTGACAGATGTTCAATTAGTAACTGTTAGAGATACCACTGGCGGGCCTTTCTCATGGGTTCCGAGCAAATAGCTCATTGTATACGTGCAAGCCAACGGAATATACCATTGTGTACGGTTTGACCACTGTTTTAATAGCTGTTCATTGAACAGAGACGAGATCTGGCTGGACGTTTGTAATTTCTACATTGATCTTACTTTTGTAATCCTTCGCGAAGAATAAAGGAACGATTGATAATATTTACCTTGTATTTACTGAGAGCACACTATTTCTAAATAAGAGCTATCTTCCGAAAAATTTCTCACGCCTTGGACCAGTACACCTGGTGGACAATTTTCATTGAATGGTACAACGGAAATGAAGTGATTTTGGATATATTGTTTTGCAGTATCTCTTTGTGTTTTGTTGTTTGAATATTTTGTGTGTCTTCTGAGCAGACCTGCTACCGAGTGGTGATACCTACAATTTCTTTTTTGTTATCTAAATATATTTTGTGTCTTGCAGACCTGTTGATATCTATTTGCCATAACCAATTTTTGTCTTGTTATCTAAATATCGTATATGTCTTCTTCCCTGCTACCCAATGTAGACACTTTCTTGCTGCATAAAATTTATGTCCTGTTATCTAACGGTTGTGTATGTCTTCTGAACGTCCCTGCCACCCAATGTAGATACTTTCTTGCCGCAGAAAATGTCTGTCTTGTTATCTAAATGTTGTATATGTCTTCTGAGCGTCCCTGCTACCCAATGTAGATACCTACTTGCCGTAGAAAATTTCTTTCTTGTTATCTAAAGGGTGTGTATGTCTTCTGAGCGTCCCTGCTACCGAATGTTGATACCTATTTTCCGTAAAATAATTTATGTCTTTTTATCTACATTTATTTTATGTGTATCGCAGTATCTCTTTCTGTTTTGTTATATAAGTGTTTTGTGTGTCTTCTGAGCGTCCCTGCTATCGAGTGTTGACAATTCCTGTCTTGTTATCTAAATGTTTTGGTTGTCTTATGACAACGTCCAATATCAGTTTAGTTATAACGCTTGCTTCTCGAGGCAAAGTTTCCGGGTTTGAAACGTGGTAGCTTCACGCTCCAGTCTCCCCGGCTGTAAATGGATACATGGCTCTGTTTTTGAGTTAGGGATAGCGAAGACGACGAGAAAGGGAACCATTCCTTGGAGTATAGGGCATTCCCACCTCATTAAAAAGAAAACTCGACGTAGTATAGCGAAGTCTCTAGCTCTAACACTCCACTCCCCTACGACAGTAACTTCTATGGAACTACCTTTTTTTACCTGGATGGTACATTCTGGTAGACTATTTTCTTGTCAGACTATTTTCTTGTCTTGATGATACACTTTGATAGCCTATTTTCTGTTCCTTGTCTTGATGGTACACTTTGATAGCCTATTTTCTGTTCCTTGTCTTGATGGTACACTTTGATAGCCTATTTTCTGTTCCTTGTCTTGATGGTACACTTTGATAGCCTATTTTCTGTTCCTTGTCTTGATGGTACACTTTGATAGCCTATTTTCTGTTCCTTGTCTTGATGGTACACTTTGATAGCCTATTTTCTGTTCCTTGTCTTGATGGTACACTTTGATAGCCTGTTTTCTGTTCCTTGTCTTGATGGTACACTTTGATAGCCTATTTTCTATTCCTTGTCTTGATGGTACACTTTGATAGCCTATTTTCTGTTCCTTGTCTTGATGGTACACTTTGATAGCCTATTTTCTGTTCCTTGTCTTGATGGTACACTTTGATAGCCTATTTTCTGTTCCTTGTCTTGATGGTACACTTTGATAGCCTATTTTCTGTTCCTTGTCTTGATGGTACACTTTGATATAGGCTAATGTCTTGTTATTCTCTTAAATGTTTCCTTTTAACTCCTGCCGCTGTGCCCTCTTTCCCATTTGTCTAAAACCTCCTATCTATTCTGGTTTACAACAAAGTCTAATTTTTTTTTTTTTTTTTTTTTTGGTCTAGGATATATTATGTGTCTAATTTTTATCTCTTTGATGACATCTCTTTTTTTATTTATAGTTTTTTCAGGAATTACAGTACACGAAAATCTCTGCAGTAATCATGCATGGCTCTCTAAGTAAACAAGATTCACGAACACACTCGCACGTGATTGTGGCGCTAATTTAAAACAACAACAGTAAAATGGGACACCACATTCCACCTTCTTCAAATCATGCGAGAGCAGCAGGGTTAACAAAAATTGTTAATTGTAACAAGATACGATGAGTAAAAAAAAAAAAATAACAATTGTTTTCAGCTTATTATAAATTTCACATTTTTTTTGTAATGCATGGAGGCATATCTGGAGTCATCCTTATATGACCACCAGCTATGCACAATGCTACAATATACATATGTGGAAGTGAACCTCTGTCTGTGAGACTAATCACATCCTCCTCGACTCTTGAAATCATCCACACACTTCCAGGGATTCCCCCTGTGGTGAAACTTGTTGAGAACCCAGCATTGCACACTAAGCTTGGAGAAGTCACTTGAGCCACAGGCGTAATTCTTTGGCTTTGACTTGGTTCACTGCATGCAGAAGAATCTCACTATGGACCCAGTGATAGGCAGGGGGAAGCTGAGAAGTGGCTGTGTGCAGAACGTGAGAATTACTTGGGAGAGCCTAGAACCAGTACTCTATCAAAGTATTTTAGTTCTGCACAGTTTGAGAGCCTCCTTGGATGGCAGGGAATGCACAGTATGCCAAGCGCTTCTTACTCCTAGCTTGGGACCAGATTTGACGATCCTTTAAATGCAAGTCAAGCTGGAGAAACTGGAACTCATGACTTCAACTCAACAAGTTTCGGAATGGCAGAAAAGCCACAGGAAAAGCCTAGATCTACAGTGAAGATAATACCAAGGAGTCTTCAACTGAAGAGCAACTAAAGAGCGAGAAGCTCAGCAGCCCTGGTTAAACAACAACAACAACACTTTTTTTTTTAAATTTGTATATTCAAAAGTAGATTTATAGTATTGATTTTAATGACTATTTACTAAATCGAAATCCAGCTTGAAATTGTTAGCCCAGTGTTAAGGTACTAATTATAAAACTGTTCCTGGCATTGGAATATAAAAGGTCAAGGTAGTCCCATAGCAGATACTGTCGTAGGGGAGTGAAGTGTTAGAGACTTCACTATACTAGGTCCAGCGTCGAGAGGTGGGGTGACCAGTTCGCTTCCTCGCTGCCTTTTCCTTCCTTAACTCAAGTGCAAATTCAGGTACTCATTTACAGCTGTGACCGTCCCAGTGTTTCCCATTTACTTGTAGAACTGGGCACGGCACAATACAGAGTAATGTGACCGTGTGGGGTTGTCCTGTTGTGTTGAATGACTAGAGAGTGAGTTGTTTGACTAGCCTATTCGCTAGAGATGTTATTTCCCTCTTATTTTTGGGAAAACCAGGTTCTTAGTGATCCTCTTTAGTTGTTAGGGTATGAGCAAATATTCAATTTAATTTCATAGCAAACTGGCAGATCTCTCTTCGTGTTTTCTTATTCAAAACAAATGGGCAACTGTCTGATTCAAAGTATCAAGGTGAATTTTATTTACAGTTACCAGGCATGCAAGTAATATTCATTTGGTACATGAATAAGGTATTTTTCATCTAAACGTTCAATACAAAAGCAGGCATCTCCTTTTCAAGTGTACTTATATGTAGTTGGGATCTAGGTAGCATCTTTATTAAAAATCCGTCGGAACTTCTCCTTATATCTTTGGCAAGCATATCATTATATGCTCATTCTGAAAGTAGTTTTATTTTCTTCTATAGCTTATAGTTCATTACGTTTTGCCTTTCCTGAGATGAAAGGAGTTTCATCAGTATTTATAAGTACCTGCCGAAACATTTTTCAATCAATGAAATTCGAGGTCTCTACTTACTGTTTTCCACAGAAATGAATCAGAAATACAATACTTCTTGTAATGCACAACAGCATGATTATAACTGACGAACAAAATCAGTTATTTGAAGTTAAACAAAACAGTCCTTGACTACTAGCTAACGCTGGTGCATCTCGATGGTTTCGCATCTTCTCTGCAACTAACTTAGCCCGGGGATTTAGCGTGCATGGTCTAATTACTTTGAGCTAAATCATTGGCTAGGAATCACGTGTCCAAGCCAAAATTAACCTAAAAATCTGTACTAATACATTCTTTCCATAAGCGTTCCCTCCCTTACTGTCTTTTATCTAAGTTACGAATATAGTCTGTTTTCATAAAAATCGCAGTTTATTTTATACTTGATCTATTACACAAACCATCCTCTGTTTCAGTTTAAATGGTGATTTTCCAATAAGTTATTTTTTTTCTTGGCGTAATTTCTAGAAATGACAAACGTACGGTCACATATAGATCCCGGGGCTCTGCAAATGTATCCCGTAGGGAGACATTTGAGTACTATCAATATCCAAAAAATATCCCAAAAATTTACTAAGTCTAAAAAATTTTGTTCAGAAAAAAATTTAAAGTCTAAACATTTTCAAACTCCGAAAAATTTTCAGAAAAATTTAACCTAATTCCTAAACCTGGGTTCCTATATGTATATATGGGACTGCCTTCCTTAAACAGGCCCTATTAATGGACATCCTTTCAAAAAAATGTAAACTTTCTATCATATCAAGGCATATGCTAACCAAATGTTCTGAGTGGCAACACTGGCCAACAAAAATATTTTACCATCAATCCAATTTGTAAGGTCGCCACTCAAAAACTACACGAGTGGAACCTTGAACCATTTGAACGAATAACATTTTCCATATAACATCAAATTCTGTCTACATAAACAATATAGTTAACAACATTGTTAACTAACTTGGGAAAGGGGAGGAGAAAACTGTCAATATCATGTCTTTATGGCTCCTGTCTCAGAATACTCAAAATATTTCCGGATCTCTATGTTACAAATTCTTCCTGGTGTTCCAATATAGTATGCGTTCAAGTATCCTCTAGTAGAAAGTATTCAACTTCTTTTTCCAAATAATCCACGTTATCTTTGTAATGATTATCCAGTTGCATAAACCAGTCAATTCCCTCGTGGCTACTCATCATTTGTTTTCTTTTTTTCAGTGAATGATCTAGTTACTCATTATTACGTGTGTAAAACATCTCTAGACATATATGTGCAAACATTTTCAAACCATAATGTAATAATCAACATTTTGATATGCAATCATAATTTACACAATAAAAAATACTCAAACTCTCATGGCTTATCCATATTATTTCGTATCTGAATTTTCGTCATGTAGTTGGTATTCTCCAAGTGATATGTATATAGGTTCGTTTCAAGTGTTCATCACTGTAGAAAATGTTCTATTTTTTTTTTCTTCAAAATATGCGATGTTTTTCTCCAAAAGCTATATAAGTTATACGTCTGGTGGTGATCCTGTCCACAAATAACTCGGTTATTTCCAATCATTCATAAATTTATCCTTATCCTCTGTCAACACAGTATTATCCATGTGAACCATTTCCTAGAAATATATTTTCTTTTTTCAAAAATCTTCCTTGAACTACAATTCAGTGATTATCAGACCAATGTTATCAACATGTTATTACAAATACATAAATTACAAGGAGAAAAAAAAATTTCAAAACACTATGAATTTTCTATATTAGTTCCTGTATCACTTTGTTTTCTCTGTTAAGACAAACGTCCTGGTACTCTAGACAATATGTATCCATGTTATTGCAGGGCATCCTTGTATAAAGTTTTCAATTTTCTTTTTTCATACTTCAATTTATCCTGTATGGTGCTCCAATATTTTATACCATTGAATCCTTACTAGTCCTCCTGTTATTTTGAAAATCCATCATTTAGTAACTCATTGCCTACTATATCAAGCAAGACATTGATCAAAAACACATCAAACAATATTTATGTAACAATCAACGTGAATGTCATAACCTTTGGACAATAAAAAAAATTTTTTACATTATGTGCAGTATTTTCAACACTAGCTCTGCCTTCGCAGGTCGAAGATTTCTCAAAGCTATGCAGTGTTTATAATATCTGCTGTCAGAACAGTGTCTGATACAGCCAGACGGGCAATCATTGATCCTTAAATTCTAAATATTTTCTGTCAAATTACTATTTAAGCGTATGTCATTAGGGTATGTGTATCATATGTTATCCATGACTCAGCGACAATGATTTTCAATCCAGGTCCTCCGTAATACGGATATCTTTGGTAGGGGCATCACATTTTTTTTTCTTATCTCCGTTTTGTGTATCCTCAGCATATGTAACTTTGTGGGGTTATGACATTTATTCTATGTGTTCGTCTCTCATAAGGGATCATCATATGTCTTTATGTCAAAATGTGTCAGTCATTCTTGACTATCTGTTATATCATTTCTTAACAACAGCAATTTCATAAGTGACCCATGGTCATAATTTTCATGTATGATAGTTTCCCAACTATGTCATCAGCATACGAAAAATCAATACAACAATCATCAATACTTTCATATTAATATCAGGGATCATCATACCGTATTTTTTTTTTAATTCAATAAAATCTCCAGTCATTTTTCATAGTCATACTTCTTTTGGAACTGAGTATTCCATGTTATCCATATTTTATCGTCATGTATTTGCATCTTGGGTACTCCTCAACGCGGATATCTATGGTAAGGTGGCCGTTTAAAATCCAAGTATTCTTTCATTTTTCTTTATTATATATATCCACCGTGTGTATCCTGGGACAACATTATATTCAGCCTATGTATCATTAAGGGCGATCAGATCTCAGTATGTCAAAATGCATCAGTCATATTTGACCCTCTGGTATATCTTGTTATTTTGTGAGTCTACTGAAATATCAAAGTATCACAACCATCGTAACATTGTTTAATCAGTAGCAAACCATAATCATTTGTTATACATCTATATAACAGTGTTCATATAACAAAGGCAATTGGCAAAAATCAGGGGAATCTCTTCTTCTTTATGGAGGTACCGGTATCTCGTTTCTATCATCTTCTGGGTGCAGCAATATTCAAGTATTTTTTTCATTTATTTTCCATTGGTGTGTCCGTAACCTCTGTGGTTCCCATATGATTATCATAATCCATTTGTATCTCTTTTCTGTGTATAATCCAGACACTTATGGTTCCAATATGCGGCAAATATTTTCTTCTGATTTCTTCCATGTTCATAGAATCCATAAAATTATTCAATTATTTTCTCGTCTTATTTCGTAGCCACGAAAAGACTGCAATCTGATTTATTATCCAATACTGATGTGGGGAATTTGTGCATAAGCAACATAACAAAACGTCAGTTGTATCATCATTACGTTCCACCATAATATGTGGTGTACTATATAAAATGTCACAGGCATTATCAACAAATAGTTGCTTCCTCATCTCGTGTGCCACAGGCAGTATCAACAAATAGTAGCAATGTATTCAATCTGGGGTCAGCATATACACATGCTATCAAAGGGTGTTTTCATTTGCAAAGTCATCATGTGCAAATGTCATTGGGGCATGTGACATAAACAGTATGGTCAATTAGTAGTACTGTATTCAATCTGGGGTCAGCATATACAAATGCTATCAAAGGGTGTTTTCATTTGCAAAGTCATCATGGGCAAATGCTATTTGGGGCATCTGGCATAGGCAGTATCAACAACTAGTGGCAATGTATTCAATTTCACCCTGTAATACAAGTGGAGCAATGGGTACCAACAGTCATTTGTTTGCATCAACATTTGTGGGGGTGGTGTATGGCTATACATCAGCAGTGATGTATGTCAACTTTTCTAATGACTGTTTGCTGTATTATACTAATCTATCTTTCTTTGTCTTTGTAAATGTTACAAAATCTTCTATAGAGTTACCATAATCATAAAGATGGCATCAGCATATTCTGATATCTGTGTTACAATAATTTCTATCAGTGGGGCTTGTGGTGAAGTGGGATGTTATAAATATTTATAGGGGACTTAGTGTACTGACTGAGATCAGCTGTGAAGGTATATATATATATCTAATAAGAGTAGTGTATTATATATAACCTTACTTGCTGCCACATATGTATACCTCAGTCAGAATTATTCTGGAATAGTGTGATGACTACGTTATATGTCTAGGGTATGTGTATGATGAAGTGTAAGTCATAACAACAACAGACAGATAAACAATTTAATTTAGTCCACCACACTTGACAACACTGTGACACTCACATACCTATAACACTCTAAAGAATATCTTAAAGGAGTCACTGATAACTTTTCAAATAACAATATGTATTCATTGCTGTTATGAATGAATATGTGTCCTGATTCAAATACAAAGGGAACCAGGAATCACAATCAATTTTACTTACAAGTTATATGTACAGAATTTATCAATATGAATATTGTAATGACATATATTATTAAAAGTATCCTATGTGTGTCAGTTGTGTAGTAGTACTATGAGGTAATACTGGTTTTGTTTTGTTCAAGCTCTGTTGGTATTTGTCATCATGACTTCAATAGTTTGTCTTTATTGGAACTAGTATTGGAGATGTTCTCAGTTCCTGATATTAAAACAATTTAATTCCCCTCTTAATGTTATTTTTACAAGGTCATTTTAAGATGGGGGTACATAATTTTGAGCTCAGCTGGCCACATCAGCTTATCTTGCGTGATGGCGGCAGGAAAAGACTCCTCTGCTCGATTTCTCCCCTGGGCTCTGGAGACACCTCACTGATAGCTAAATGGACCAAGGAGTATGCTGTCCGACTCTGGATTCAGCAAAGCTCTGACCAGGTGCTGCTCAATACCATCAAGACCACGGTCCCTGAAAACAAGAAGGATGTACCTTCTACTTCATAACTAATTTATACTCTCTTTTTACACTGAGCACAATACATCACAAACATTGAGTTCAGAGCGTTAGGCCAACTGTCAGCTTCTTCTGAAATACTTTATACCAGTATTAACCTCCTTAATGGTTACTACGCCTCTGCACTTCCAGCATTATTTCTGTCTAATCAATAATCTAGGTGTCAGTGTACTGTTTGGCCATTCCATGCAGTTTTACTTTCCTCCGACACCTTCTGTTCAGGCTGGAGCATTATAGGCTTTACATCATGTTTGCTACTGAACTACACATATATACAGGCATAAATTAACAATTCACATTCAATTTTCATTAAAAGATACTGAATGTTTCAAGCTTACCACAATTCATGGAAACAAACACAGATACGTTGATTAGCAATGAATTCTGGCACAAATACTGGCACAAATTCCCATCTGCTTATGTTCCAGGCTTTTATTTAGCAAAAATATGAGCTGGCTTCAACGCACTGTTGCTTTATCAAGCTTATTTGAACTAGTGGTCTCGAACTAACGCTCCTAAGTGATTATATCAGCGAGTCTGGCCAATGGAGCCACGTTTCGATAAGTGTTTGAAAAAATTTTAACTTCCTACGTCTCCCCTAACAACCAAGGATAGCATTTATAGTCCGACTAATCGTGTTTAGCCTTACATATCATTCCAGCCAATCAGTTCAAATGTAACTTGTGGCCCATTTCCCGTACAATGGTGGTGTAAAAAAATCTACCACTGAGCGATTCTGATTTTGGGTGTTGTCTGACAGCACCATCATTTTATTTTGGCTATAACTTGTTAATTCCTAGACTATTTGCATAACGTTGTACATATTCTTTGTCAGCAAACCCTAAGGAACCCAAATATACAAATTTAAAAGAGCTAAGTGGCTGCGTTCAAAATATGCAATTTCTAGGATAGTCGTGTAGTTGTTTTTTTATTTTTTTTTTATTTTTTATTTTTTATGTGAGAACCGCCACCTGTCCTGCTGTACTGTCAGACTAATGTCAGGATTTCGGACATAAAACAGTAGAATGTCAGGTTTCCCCAATAAGCGTTTTTCAGGTTTTAAATCCTAACTCTGGGAAGGGTAGTATTTTTATCACTGTCCGTCCGAAAAAGTTAGTGTATGTGGCCTTACACGCGTGATAGTAGTAATTGTGTATCGCGCGACGCGTGTTTAGTGTTGCACGTGTTCGGCTTTATGCCTCTCCCTTCTCTCTATCCTTTAGTCCATCTGTCTTTAGTTACGCCGTGTATAAAATGGAATGAATGAAATATTAAAATTAGGTCATTGTTCAGCTTGGTATCTCAATGTTTTTGCAAGAAATACAGCACACGTTTCATTGAAGAACGCGGGTAATAATACAGTAGGCTTTTACTATCAACGTGAAAGCGTTACAATTTGCCGACGAAGTAGAAAACAAGGGGGATTTCGAGTACTGTCATTGTGACAGCACTGTTCTTTACCATTCTTCTTCCTTTATTTATTATATGTATTTATTAGGCTTTATATTTACTTGATAATTTATATATGTGGATTAGAATATTCCACGACATCTCCCCTCTTAAAACAGACATTATATGTCAGTCCTTTATTCTATATACACATAGAGAAATTTATTATTAGTTCTGGGGTTTACGATGATTCTCATCACACGGATGGCGGCTTAAAAAATCCGCTCCCAAATTTGTTTTTCCAGATATATACTCAATGCTAAAATTATATGGAGCCAAAAGTAAAGACCATCGGAGTAACCTGGAGTTCTCATGCCTAGCCTGTGCTAGAAACGATAAAGGTTTGTGGTCTGTTTGCAACTTAAAGGCCTTCCCATACAGATAAATATTGAATTTCTTTATTGCCCATATTACTGCAAGACATTCTTTTTCGCTAGTTGAGTAATTGATTTCAGCTTTATTCAATTTTCTGCTAGCATATGCCACTGGGCTTAATTCCCCATCCAATGCATCTGATTTCTGTAGTAGAGTTGCACCTAACCCAATATTACTTGCATCCGTCCTTACTATGAATTCTTGACTTAAGTCAGGTAATTTCAAAATGGGTTTACTTGTGAGCTTTTCCTTCAATTCTTGGTAAGTCATTTCACATTGTGGTGTCCATGTAATGCGATCTGGATGTCCTTTACGTGTCAAATCAGTTAACGGTGCACATATGGAATTAAAGTTTTTGATATACTTCTGGTAGAAACCACATAATGAGACAAAGGATCTCACGTCCTTCTTGGTTTGTGGTCTCGGGGCTTTCTGTAGTTTCTCTAAATTCTTTGGGTCAGGGGTCATGTTTCCCTGATAAACTGTGTGTCCCAAAAATTCCAATTCTTTACATCCAACGCAACATTTGGTTGGTCGGGCTGTTAAATTTGCCTCCCTAAGTCGATTAAACAGCATGTTCAGAGAGTCAATGTGTTCCTCAAATGTTTCTGTTGCTATCAGGATATCATCCATGAAATTTGTTATACATGGATTATTCAGAGGGTCCAATAATTTTCTCATCATTCTAGAGAAGACACTAGGCGCATTCTTCAATCCAAATGGCAATCTATTAAACTCATAGTGTCCTTCTGAAGTACTAAAAGCTAGGTATGGTCTAACCTCAGGCTTTACTGGAATCTGATGGTATCCTTTACTCAGATCCACTTTTGAGAAATATTTAGCTTTATTTAGTCTGGCAAACAGCTGATTTGTATCCGGCAATGGATCCACCTGTCCTTCTGTAATAGCATTCAGTCTCCTGTAATCTATACAGAGTCTATGTTCTCCAGAGGGCTTCCTTAAGAGTACAACACCGGAACTATACGAAGATTCACTGTGTGAAATAATTCCTTCCTTCAATAGATAGTCTATCTCTTCCTTCAAAGCTTTCTCCTTAGCAAACGGAATCGAATATGGTTTCATACAGACAGGTGTGGGGTCTATCAGTTTCATATCATATTCCAATAGGTGTGTATGCCCTGGTCGATCTGTTAACACCTCTGCATGATTATTTAGAACCTGTTGCACTCTCTCTTTCTGAGTTTTCGTTAAATGTGTACTGATTTTCACCTGTGCTGCTGTCTCACAGGGGTGTAATGGATACTCAAATGATGAAAGTGGTTCCTTTTTCATCTCCATGGCGATGGACAAGGTCAACAAGTGTGTCTCTTCCTGATGTTCTCTTTCCAAATATTTCTTCAGGAGATTCACATGATAGATTTTTTCTTTCCCCTTCTTATCTATCTTATAATTTGTTCTAGATACCTTCTCTAAAACTGTATATGGACCCTGCCATCCAATTTGTAACTTATTCTGACTCCCGGGCAAAAGAAGCAGTACTTTCTCTCCCACAGCCAATTTTCTGTCTTTCGCCTTCCTGTTATAATAGGCAGCATGTTTCTTCCTGGCTTGTTTCAAATTTTCAGTGGCAAGTTTCCAGCCAGTTTTTAAACGAGTGGTAAGCTCATTCACATATTGGTATGAAGATGTAATGTTTTCCTCTGCCTTTTCATCAGTCCACGTTCTTAACAAAGCTTCGAGTGGACCTTTTATTGGCCTTCCAAACAATAATGTTGCCGGGGCCATACCGGTTGAACTATGGGGTACCTCCCGATAAGCAAAGAGGGCGGCGTGCAGGTACTGGTCCCATGTATCTGGTTTTTCGTGTGCCAACTTTCTCAGGATCGACATCAATGTGCCGTTAAATCTTTCCACTTGGCCGTTCCCTTGGGGATGATACACACTACAATGGAAGTGTTTGGCCTGGAAGATCCTGAAAACTTCTTCAGTTAGTTTCCCCTTGAACTGAGAGCCATTATCAGTCAAGATTTGATTGGGAAAGCCTAACCTGGTGAAAATTGTGAGCAATGCCTCTGCCACATGTTTAGAATCAATCGATGACAGGGCTACAGCCTCTCCCCACATAGAACAAGTGTCCACCAGAGTCAGAATGTAGCTGTTCCTTCTCTTGGTTCGGGTGAGAGGTCCCACAAGATCCACGGCAACTCTCTCAAAGGGTGTTCCCACTATGGGCATTTCCCCCAGAGTTGCTGGTGCAGTCCAATGTTTAGGTGCTACTCGTTGGCACTCTGGACAGGATTTTACATATCGTTTGATATCTTCAGTTATTCCTGGCCAGAAATAGTGACAAGCTATTCGCTGTCCTGTTGCGCTGATTCCCATATGACCACTGAAGGGAATCGCATGCCCTAGTTCCAACACTTTAGTCCTATATGAAGTGGGAAGGACCAGCTGTCCGTGACCATTGGATTCAGATCCAGCCTTCCTATATATCAGTTTGTTCTTCATATAAAACTCTCCCTTGCCTGGAGGTGTATGAGATTTGGGCAACTTCTTGAAACATGGCTTGAGTGTTTTGTCCTCAGCCTGTGCCTTCCTCATCTCATATGGGTGAGTATTTATGGGATTATCCTCCTCCTTTTTTGACTGTGATCTGGTCTGCACTGTTGCCAATATCACAGGTCTCTTGGGATTCCCCAAGAAGACATATCTACACCCCAATATTAGAGGGTAGATTGGCTCATTTATCACTGCTGCTTTTATGATTCCTTCCACATATCGCGTTTTCACTTTTATTCGGGCGACGGGAAGTGTCATGGTAGCTACATCCTTGGTTGCAGTTTGAATCTCCACTGTTTCTGTGGTGTATTGATCGGCCTGCACCAGGTGAGAACTCACAACGGAATCGTAATCTAAACCGGTATCATATAAACACCTTATAGTGACACCATTACAGATGACATCTTCACACACTGGGGGGTGGTATGGTTCCTGTAGTTCTTCAGGTTTGACCTTCTTTTCCTTTTTCCCCGATGTCATAGCAGCACAATGAGGAGGTTTCCTTCTACAATGGTCAGTGTCATGATTGTTCATCTTACAATTTTTACACCACCTTTTTCCTTGGTTGAAAGATTTTCTTTCATCATATTTCCTTTCATCGAATTGTGGGAATTTATTTTTATTTTCATACCGTGGCCTATCAAATTGGTGCTTACCTTTATTTTGATCCTTAGGATCAAATTTATTAAAGTTCTGTGGTGCCCTAAAGTTATCCCCTTGTTTCTTTTTATTACCTGTTACCTCTGCTTGAGCTGCTTGATACCTTTCAGCAACATTTAGCAACTCACCCAGCCTCTCTGCACCTTGTTCCATGAGAAACTTTCTCAGGTCTGGAGCCATGGACTCTCTTAATTGCTCTATAAGGACCATTTCCTTAAGATCTTGAGTTTTCCCCAGAGAAGTCCATTTCTCCAAGTATGTCTCTATTCGTGCAGAGAACTGGTGATAGGTTTCACCTGACAGTAGTTTAGCATTCCTAAATTTTTTCCTATAGAATTCTGCATTCTTTTCATATCTTAACAAAAGAGCCTGCTTT
Source organism: Oreohelix idahoensis (assembly GCA_024509875.1). Classification (NCBI taxonomy): domain Eukaryota; kingdom Metazoa; phylum Mollusca; class Gastropoda; order Stylommatophora; family Oreohelicidae; genus Oreohelix; species Oreohelix idahoensis. Next base: position 53,954 of record JAMPIV010003314.1, read on the forward strand.
AGCATGTCATAATTTTCCTGATCACCTCTGCTCATTTTTGCAAAAACTTCATAAGCTGCCCCACGAAGTCCTTGAGATAACTTTAAGCTCCACCTTTCTCTCTCTAACCCATACGTGGTAGCTAATAGTTCATACCTATTTAGGTAGCTCTCTATATCATCGTCTTTCTCAACAAAATGATCTAAATGAAAATTCATAGCTGAGGTTGAGGCTCCTTGGCTAGCAGTGGCATCAGAGGCAAAGGGACTGGCACCATTTTCAGGAGCATGGCCTTGAAACTCAAACTCCCTTAGTCGTAACTCATGTTCCCTTTGTAATCTCTTCTCCTCCTTTTCTGCTTCCCTCTCTGCAGTCAATCTTCTTTCTTCTGCTTCCCTTTCTGCAGCTAATTTCTTCTCTTCCCTTTCTGCAGTCAATCTTTTGTCTTCTCTTTCTGCCTCCAATTTCTTAGCCTCAGCCTCAATCTGCAACCTCTTAGTCTCAGCCTCAGCCTCAAATTGTAACTTCTTAATTTCCCTTTCAGCCTCTAACTTTCTTTCGGCTTCAAACCTTCTTTCTTCGCGTTCAATAAATTTGTCACATTCCGTAGTGACATAGGCAACCATAACTTGCCCATCTAATCCTAACTCCTTTGCAGTCTGAACAGCAGCAGATCGAAACTTGGCCAGGTCCGCCATTGTCTATCAGGTAAATTTATACAATGTCTAACCAACAATTCAATTTCTAAATATATATCTAATGGACAACACAGGCACCGTGAGCTCAACCTTATTTAATTCCACCCAAGGATACCTTTTAATTCTTATATTCCCTGAAGTGAATTACCCCCAATATTTTTAATAGGGAAAGATTCAAAATCCCAAGAGCGAGACCCCAATATATGTGGTGAAGTGGGATGTTATAAATATTTATAGGGGACTTAGTGTACTGACTGAGATCAGCTGTGAAGGTATATATATATATATCTAATAAGAGTAGTGTATTATATATAACCTTACTTGCTGCCACATATGTATACCTCAGTCAGAATTATTCTGGAATAGTGTGATGACTACGTTATATGTCTAGGGTATGTGTATGATGAAGTGTAAGTCATAACAACAACAGACAGATAAACAATTTAATTTAGTCCACCACACTTGACAACACTGTGACACTCACATACCTATAACACTCTAAAGAATATCTTAAAGGAGTCACTGATAACTTTTCAAATAACAATATGTATTCATTGCTGTTATGAATGAATATGTGTCCTGATTCAAATACAAAGGGAACCAGGAATCACAATCAATTTTACTTACAAGTTATATGTACAGAATTTATCAATATGAATATTGTAATGACATATATTATTAAAAGTATCCTATGTGTGTCAGTTGTGTAGTAGTAATATGAGGTAATACTGGTTTTGTTTTGTTCAAGCTCTGTTGGTATTTGTCATCATGACTTCAATAGTTTGTCTTTATTGGAACTAGTATTGGAGATGTTCTCAGTTCCTGATATTAAAACAATTTAATTCCCCTCTTAATGTTATTTTTACAAGGTCATTTTAAGATGGGGGTACATAATTTTGAGCTCAGCTGGCCACATCAGCTTATCTTGCGTGATGGCGGCAGGAAAAGACTCCTCTGCTCGATTTCTCCCCTGGGCTCTGGAGACACCTCACTGATAGCTAAATGGACCAAGGAGTATGCTGTCCGACTCTGGATTCAGCAAAGCTCTGACCAGGTGCTGCTCAATACCATCAAGACCACGGTCCCTGAAAACAAGAAGGATGTACCTTCTACTTCATAACTAATTTATACTCTCTTTTTACACTGAGCACAATACATCACAAACATTGAGTTCAGAGCGTTAGGCCAACTGTCAGCTTCATCTGAAATACTTTATACCAGTATTAACCTCCTTAATGGTTACTACGCCTCTGCACTTCCAGCATTATTTCTGTCTAATCAATAATCTAGGTGTCAGTGTACTGTTTGGCCATTCCATGCAGTTTTACTTTCCTCCGACACCTTCTGTTCAGGCTGGAGCATTATAGGCTTTACATCATGTTTGCTACTGAACTACACATATATACAGGCATAAATTAACAATTCACATTCAATTTTCATTAAAAGATACTGAATGTTTCAAGCTTACCACAATTCATGGAAACAAACACAGATACGTTGATTAGCAATGAATTCTGGCACAAATACTGGCACAAATTCCCATCTGCTTATGTTCCAGGCTTTTATTTAGCAAAAATATGAGCTGGCTTCAACGCACTGTTGCTTTATCAAGCTTATTTGAACTAGTGGTCTCGAACTAACGCTCCTAAGTGATTATATCAGCGAGTCTGGCCAATGGAGCCACGTTTCGACAAGTGTTTGAAAAAATTTTAACTTCCTACGTCTCCCCTAACAACCAAGGATAGCATTTATAGTCCGACTAATCGTGTTTAGCCTTACATATCATTCCAGCCAATCAGTTCAAATGTAACTTGTGGCCCATTTCCCGTACAATGGTGGTGTAAAAAAATCTACCACTGAGCGATTCTGATTTTGGGTGTTGTCTGACAGCACCATCATTTTATTTTGGCTATAACTTGTTAATTCCTAGACTATTTGCATAACGTTGTACATATTCTTTGTCAGCAAACCCTAAGGAACCCAAATATACAAATTTAAAAGAGCTAAGTGGCTGCGTTCAAAATATGCAATTTCTAGGATAGTCGTGTAGTTGTTTTTTTTTTTTTTATTTATTTTATTTTTTATGTGAGAACCGCCACCTGTCCTGCTGTACTGTCAGACTAATGTCAGGATTTCGGACATAAAACAGTAGAATGTCAGGTTTCCCCAATAAGCGTTTTTCAGGTTTTAAAACCTAACTCTGGGAAGGGTAGTGTTTTTATCACTGTCCGTCCGAAAAAGTTAGTGTATGTGGCCTTACACGCGTGATAGTAGTAATTGTGTATCGCGCGACGCGTGTTTAGTGTTGCACGTGTTCGGCTTTATGCCTCTCCCTTCTCTCTATCCTTTAGTCCATCTGTCTTTAGTTACGCCGTGTATAAAATGGAATGAATGAAATATTAAAATTAGGTCATTGTTCAGCTTGGTATCTCAATGTTTTTGCAAGAAATACAGCACACGTTTCATTGAAGAACGCGGGTAATAATACAGTAGGCTTTTACTATCAACGTGAAAGCGTTACAATTTGCCGACGAAGTAGAAAACAAGGGGGATTTCGAGTACTGTCATTGTGACAGCACTGTTCTTTACCATTCTTCTTCCTTTATTTATTATATGTATTTATTAGGCTTTATATTTACTTGATAATTTATATATGTGGATTAGAATATTCCACGACAGGGCTATTAAGAAAGTTAAGTCAAAAACTAGCAAGAGTATTAGCAGCAGCTGTTGTCAACAAGTATGAGGACAGCATACGGGGGTGTCGTCCTGGATAGAGGGAAACAGAATATCGCCAGATTACAACAATATTGTAATTCGAAAGAATGAAGATATTTTCGGAGCGAAAATTTTCAAGTTCAGCATGTAGTCTCAGAATAGTAGGGGCGGAACAGTAAGATAAAGGGTGTGAGAGGCGTAGTGGAAAAAATCTTATAATGGTGGGTTTAAGGTGGGATGTACAATCTGTTTTGCAAAGTGCAATAATGTAACCATACTATTTTACAACAGCCCTTTATAACCTTATCAGTTATTTAACTTTTGTTGTCAAAAAAATTTGCTACATGTTAATTTATGATGGTACTACAAACAAATTTTGTGTACATGCAAAAATAAATAAACCTGTGGAGAGAAAAAATAGCATAGTATGCACTGATAATTTTCATTAATAAACTTGTAATTAGACTTCACATGCTGTGAACAATCATAGTAGGATCACTGTGATGGATAAAGGTGAATAGGTATAGATGAGTTTAACATAAATGAGATCATAGGGAAAAAGAGATATTAGTAACAGGTAAGAGAAGAACCACTAGTGCAAAGTGCCTGCGTGAATATGCACTAAGATGCATGTAAAGGAATCACTGGGCTCTGGAACTGCAAGGACAAGAAGTCGAGCTAAGGAAGTGTGTAAGGTGATCATTTGCAACGTATAAGTCAATGTTATAACAAAATTGGTGTGACACGTGTTATGAGTGGGGTTCTATATGTGAACATTCTAAAAGTGTCATAAGTGTGCTTGCAAATGGCAACACCGTAACTGTGTGTCTCTTTTATTTCACAATCAACAAAATGCCTAATTATAATTATCTGGTGGCTATTCCTGGAATACTCTTGTCATCACTTGTTGTTCTATTCGGGGGTACTTGTTGGGGTTGATATGAACATTTCACTCTGGAACCAAGTCATAGTAACCTGCTCTGTCTGTGGCGCGGTCAATCTGTTATTTTCTAAATTAGACAGGAAACAGTCTGAAAATAGAGTACATGGAAAAGTTAAAATGTGATTTAACATTATTCTCACTTTCGCGTTGACCATGCTTGGAGTGGCAAGCATATGAAACACCTGGGTGTGTTTTTCAGAAAAGCTTTGCGGGGTCCTTCAGTTTTTCCATCGTTTCCAACATTGCAATATCTCTGCTTGTGAGTCTGGCATCGTATTGTACAATGGTGATACGTGCAGTAGGTGACACGGCGTTGACTGTTTGTTGAGAAGATACAGGGTTTGTTGACGATTGCAATGTGGCTTGGGGATGTGTGGCTGGTACATCTTGGTGCGGTTTGTAAACGTGTCTACGTTTCGTCATAATCTTTCGTCTGACATGGTTCTGCGGTACTTCGAGAAATTTGGTGACAGGAGGCGATTCGTCGGACTCAGGGAGATACGGGCGTTTGGCACTGGAACTGACCGGTAAAGGCAGGGCGCTGGCCATAGATTCGACGCTATTGGTTGGGCCTGGCGAATCTATGTCCGTTTCTTGCTCATATAAATATAACATTGCTCTGTTATTATGTTCGTTTGAGTCCTGTAATACTGCACCAGGGTTGAAACTCTGTTCTCCCATTTTCTGTTCAGTTTCATCTCGATTAAAATTACTGGTAGATGGTTCAGTGAACTGCTTGGGGATTGTTTCATCGGGATCTATCTGCTCGGGATGAGCAACTGCGTTCTTGTAGTATAGTAATGTTTGGTTTTCACTAGTATTCCAACCTAAACTGGGAGTGTGGTACGTATCAATTGACGAGTGGTCACTACGGGAGTAGGTTTGCGTGTGAATGAAAGCTGACGTAGTATTATCATCCTTTGATGTCGGTGGTCTGTTTTCTTCATTCATTATTCGTGTGTCTCTGTACTGAAGCCGTTGGCGTAGTTCTGCTGGGGGAATGTCTTCCTCACTTTCAGAAAAATCTCTTTGTTGTTGTGCTCTTCGTATCGCATCTGTGGGCGGTGTGGGTAGAGGATGATATGGGTCTAATTCAGAATCTGTTGTTTCTATATCTGACGATTCTACGGAAGTGGTACTGGAGGGTTGGTAGTGTAAGGTAGTCTTCCGGACTGGTCGAGTGGTTGTCGTCAGAGGCGTAATGAGGCGGCGGTACATTAGACCTGTATCTTCCACTTCAAGCATAAGTTTGCGCACTTCTTGTTGCCTTTCTGAGAAGTCTTTATTAAACCTTGCTGCCAGCAATTCTTGCATCCTCTGTGCTGTCAAGGTGCCAAGATCGGATTTTGAGGATATCTTTTATCGCCTTCTTTATCTCCTTTACAGTTGGAGTATTTTCGTCAGAGTCTATAGTACTTTCTTCTGCACTTGACGAATCATATTCAAATTCGATGTCAACCCGGTACTTTGCATGTACTGTAGATACCTCTTCTTGTCTTTTCTGGACTGTTTGTAGACTTGTTTTCATTTCTGGTACAATCTTTGTATTAGTTCTTGTTGGTATTTTGGCACAAATCATCTTGGTTTTATTTGTTGCTGGTTCTTGTGTTCCCGTTTTTGGGGGGGGGGGGGGGGGGGGGTTTAAAGCTGATTATTTCTAGGAGGCGACTGTACTAAATTCACTTGTTGGTATGTCTTATCTGTCTTTCCTGGTGTTATTGGACCGATGTGTGCCCTCCATCCATCTTCTGTTGTCAGGAGGAAAACTTGTCCGTTCTTCGATGTTACGTGACGAAACTCCCAGATCTTTCTGGTTTTAACTTCATTGATGAAATTTCGTACAGCTATTTTATGGGCTCTTTTGTTCAGTGTATCCCAATGTTTGTTTCGTGGTCTGCGCTCTGTTTCTTGGAAGAAAAAATGTGGAGGTTTTCTCATTTGGACATAGGAGTGGTTTTGACTGGGGTTTGAACTGGGGACGGTCTGGGTTGGGTACCTCTGTCTCTGCCATGTTTGACTTGGTTCTTCGTGTTTCACTAGATTAACAGTGTGTATATTCTTCCCGTACTGATGACAGTTGTATGGGAGAATGTGGGGTTGCCTTCTCCTTTCAATTTCGTAGTGGCTGTGGATGTTTCGTACAGTGTAGTACCTTCCTACCGAATCGCATGAAAATTCTACATCTGTTTCAGGATACGTAATCGAGTCCCGTATTTCAGAATATCTCACTGGTACAAAGGTTTCAGTCTTCTTATTACGCCTGTAGTGCGGGGTGTATTTGTTGTACATTTTTCTGTCCGTGGCATAGCGAAAACCTTTACTGACCTGTGCGGGCCGCATGTGTCTCTGGTGTGGGTGTGTTCTCCTTAGTTGATCCATTTTCTATTGTATAGTGGTACTTTGCTCTTATAAGAGGACTGGTCACGGCAACATATAGTTTTAATGTGACCGTCCCAGTGTTTCCCATTTACTTGTAGAACTGGGCACGGCACAATATAGAGTAATGTGACCGTGTGGGGTTGTCCTGTTGTGTTGAATGACTAGATAGTGAGTTGTTTGACTAGCCTATTCGCTAGAGATGTTATTTCCCTCTTATTTTTGGGAAAACCAGGTACTTAGTGATCCTCTTTTGTTTTCAGGGTATGAGCAAATATTCAATTTAATTCCATAGCAAACTGGCAGATCTATCTTCGTGTTTTCTTATTCAAAACAAATGGGCAACTGTCTGATTCAAAGTATCAAGGTGAATTTTATTTACAGTTACCAGGCATGAAAGTAATATTCATTTGGTACATGAATAAGGTATTTTTCATCTAAACGTTCAATACAAAAGCAGGCATCTCCTTTTCAAGTGTACTTATATGTAGTTGGGATCTAGGTAGCATCCTTCTTATTAAAAATCCGTCGGAACTTCTCCTTATATCTTTGGCAAGCATATCATTATATGCTCATTCTGATAGTAGTTTTATTTTCTTCTATAGCTTATAGTTCATTACGTTTTGCCACTCCTGAGATGAAATGAGTTTCATCAGTATTTATAAGTACCTGCCGAAACATTTTTCAATCAATGAAATTCGAGGTCTCTACTTACTGTTTTCCACAGAAATGAATCAGAAATACAATACTTCTTGTAATGCACAACAGCGTGATTATAACTGACGAACAAAATCAGTTATTTGAAGTTAAACAAAACAGTCCTTGACTACTAGCTAACGCTGGTGCGTCTCGATGGTTTCGCATCTTCTCTGCAACTAACTTAGCCCGGGGATTTTAGCGTGCATGGTCTAATTACTTTGAGCTCAATCATTGGCTAGGAATCACGTGTCCAAGCCAAAATTAACCTAAAAATCTGTACTAATACATTCTTTCCATAAGCGTTCCCTCCCTTACTGTCTTTTATCTAAGTTACGAATATAGTCTGTTTTCATAAAAATCGCAGTTTATTTTATACTTGATTTATTACACAAACCATCCTCTGTTTCAGTTTAAATGGTGATTTTCCAATAAGTTATTTTTTTCTTGGCGTAATTTCTAGAAATGACTAACGTACGGTCTGTAGTGACTTCTAAATACAATATCTAAATTAGTATGTAACAATATAGGGCATAAAGGCAAAAATAAGAAAGTACAAAAGAATGTTCTGCTAGAATGGTTGGTGTCGCCTACGCCTTCAGATTATTATTTGCTAACGAATAGCCGAACAAAACGGTACCCATTTTTTTTAAATTCGTCCTTGACATAAACAACCACTTTTCCTAGTTCTAAGAAAATATTTGCCTAAAATGCATTGTGGAACGAGGAGGGGCAAGGATAGATGAAATGCTAATTCGTTTCGCATTGATTTTAAACTAAAAGCCAACTGTAGCACAGTGGCAAGCCTTGCCTTAGGGGTTTCCCCAAATACAATGAAAAAGTTAGAAATGTAGACACTACGGTCATGTAAACATGGTAAGCTCTTATTATGAATGACCTAAGCTCTCGTATTCAGCTTGATATTACATGGAAAAAGAGTGAACGAGAGGTAGTTTAAAAATAAACGACTAACATAGAAAAAAAGATAGAATTTTGAACCAAACCACATAGCCTCTTAAAAATCGTAGATTCGTGTACCTGAAGACTTGCTGACCAAGAATATGTTATTAGTTATATAAATAGTCCCTTAACTAATCAACTATTGATAAAACCATACATAGAGATCAGAGATACTGTCAGGTCAAGTCATATCTGCTTAGATTGGATCGCATATTTTTTTGGGAAAAAAAGTAGGTGACAGATAGGCTAGGATGGTACAGTGAATCTGATTGGGTGACATTTGAAGTGAGACGAAATATTATTGGCTGACCTTTGAATAAACATAAATAGCCTAGTAACGTAGACAGGTTTGAATGATATTTTTTGAAAGACTGTTTACCCTTGTAAAATTAAAAGTGATTGGCCAACTGAATCGATATTGTCAGAATAAGCGTTAGGGGGCGACGCCATTTCTAGAAAAATTTTCACCAGTGATAGATGAGATCAGGCTGTGCTTTCAAATACATTTCTGGGCAGCCTGGACGACAAAACAGATCGAAACTGTGTCAGTCATCGTCTCTGTGTATTTCATTGAACAAAATTGTGGTAAGATTGACATTTATTAATCTGTATTTTATATAAAAGTGAATGTGAAATAATAATATATGTCTGGACATGAGTGGATCTATAGCGAACATGAGGCAAAGCCTAAAGATTGATCCACCATGTGATAGACTGTCAGAGAGGTGTAAAAATACAAGAATATGTATGATTGTCATAAAGGAGCATAACACCTATCCTATTATATGGAAGAGATTACAGCTGGAATTGCAGTGGCGTTGTAACTATTAGGGGAGAGGAATACTGGTGTACATTGTCACATCAAAAGAAAATGGTGGCATAGGTTTGTATAAGGATATGACCCTTTTTGTTTGTTTGTAATGTACATGTCCTTAACTGTGGACTATTAGTGTATGCTAGGTATTAAGAAGGATGCATACCTTCACATTTCAGAGGTCCTGGGTACTGACGTTAATGTGGTACCAAACGCTTGAAAACTGATTGATTCAGGACTCTGCCTGTTTACTGCGAGCCCATGCTAGTGGCCATTGCCTATCAAACAGGGAACAGATTGTCAAGCGAGCAGAGGAAAGGTTCAACCTGTATTCTACTGCCAAGATAAGTTCTCGTTCGGCACCTGAGAGCTCAACTACAGAACTTTAAAAGAAGAAATATAAAAAGTGACAGTGAATAAAACTGGGACAAATATTTAATAGTTCCACAAGTGACAAATAGAAACAGACCTTACTAAAAGGGTATGATTTAAAACAACAACCTAGTAGTACTACCAGTATTTCCTTAAAGTAGGAGAACACTACAGACATATATGAGAATAAGATTTTTATGTATGGACAGAGGATCTATTGTGCTATTTGACTGATGTAATTGATTATTTTGATTTCACTTTTAAATTGTCAATCCTGATTCCAGATAAATTAGAATCAGGATAATAAAATTGTAAAAATCATATTTACACAAAATTCAACCACAGTCTTAATTAAGATAGCCTTTTAGAGTGTCGTTTGTATGTTATTGTGGTAGTACTGTGTGCTGTTGTGAATAATAAACTATTTGTTTGTATGTTTGTGGATTATTATACATTACACTCTACATTCATAACCCTAGACACTAAACGAAGTCATTTACTATAATAATAAATACATTTTGAATGAGATAAAAAAAGGTGGTAGCGGAAAGGTACCCTGAAAAGTTCACAATACTATTGGGTATATTCAGGGACCTTCATAGCTAATCTCATTTATTCACATATTAATACCTAACAACAAATTCATAACATCAAATCCACCACACGGTCACACAGCTGGGTAGACTGGAGCGTGTTGATACCGTGAATCGAATCTGTGCCGCGAGAGACCAGCGCTCTAACCTCTCGGCATTGGAATATATGGAAGATAAAAAGAAATCAAGCCCAACACCAAAAAATCAAGTCAAATCATTCCTATGTGTATGGCTTTTGAAGCACGGAGAACAACAAAAAACAATAACCCAGAAGTTATAGTATTTTATAAACGAGTGCTTGCGTAGAATAAAAGGATTGAATTGGTTTTTTGTTTGTTTTTTTAACGTACGCCCGCTATTAGTCAAGGCGAGAATCTCCGGTTAGTATATTTAACCTGCGAATGATTTTTCTGTGAGTATCCCTTTTTTCCGTGTACAATGACAGGGGGTGTCCACTCGCCATTCAGGCAGATACTCGCCGTCTTCGGAGGGTACCCATCAGAGCTGGGTCGGCTCAGGAGCCGTTCAGGTTATTCCAGTCCTGGTCGACGACACTCCTTCAAATATCTTCGCCAGGGCTCGAATTAATCCAGCCTAAGTCCCGGTGGAGGACACTCTCTCAAATGTCCTCGCCCGGGCTTGAATCTGGATCGCCCGATCGCCAGCGCAGTGTGGTAACCATTACACCAGTGCGGCTCCCTAATTGGTATGACAGTGTTAACAATTTGTAACTAATGACTAGAACCAGACAAGTGCCAGTGGAAAAAGAGATGACAGGAGGACGTTGGCGATGGATTGGATACACATCTAGGAAACCTGTTGATAGTGTTACAGGGCAGTGTTTTTTTTCTGGGATCCCCAGGGGAAGATAAACAGAGGTAGTCTGAAAAAAAAAACATTAGGAAGAGAACTGTAGACTGAGATGACAGAGATGAGGAAGACATTGAGAGGCCTTGAGCAGATGGCACTGGACAGGATGGTTTGGCATACGTTGTTGAAGGCCTATGTTCCTTGGGGAGCTAAAGGGTGATATTGATGAATCATCAGATAATTAGATGTATGTGACTGAATTTACTGAAGTAGTTTACTATCCAGGTTTGACTGAATTTACTGAAGTACTTTATTATCCAGGTTTGACTGAATTTACCTAAGTACTTTATTATCCAAGTTTGACTGAATTTACCTAAGTACTTTATTATCCAAGTTTGGCTAAATTTACTGAAGTACTTTATTATCCAGGTTTGACTGAATTTACTGAAGTAGTTTACTATCCAGGTTTGACTGAATTTACTGAAGTACTTTATTATCCAGGTTTGACTGAGTATGACTGGTAGCGCAGTGGTAAGTGTACTGGCTTCCTAGCTCTGTGGTCCATGGTTCGATCCCCAGTTGACGTGGGATTTTTTAGACCGCAAACGGCTCCGGTGTCGACCCAGCCTCATGAATTGGGTACCAGAGCAACTCTGGGAAGGTTAAGGCGGCCGTCGTGATGCTGACCCCATCACCCCCAGTTTGTCAATGGTCAAGAAAATATGGGCCTAACACCATATTTCCAGTATGCCACAATAGGTGTGTAACGGGATCCTTTACCTTTTTTTACCTTGACTGAATTTACTTCTTCTTCTTCTTCTTGCGATCGCATCTTTGATGTTTACACCGTCAGACGAGTTCTCATGATGAATTCGACTGTTGTTTGAAGTTCCTCTTTAGCTCCTTATAGCTTTGAGTTTAGTGTTGAGTCATTGGGCCAGTATATCTTTCTTAACTGGTCATACAGAGGACAATCCTGTAGAACATGCTCAGCAGTTTGTTCGTTTAATCCACATGTGCACAGTGGTGACGCAGACAATCGTAGCTTGTGCATGTGTTTATTCAGTTTGTTATGCCCTGTCCTGAGGCGAAAAATAGTTATCTGTCCCTGCCGGTCGAGAGTGTGATAGTCGTCTTTGGGTTGGTTCTGTTCTCTTCTGATAGTCTGGATAGCTCTCTTTTTCTCAAAGTATGTGACTTCATTATCTTCTTGTTCACATTCTCCTCCCTTTTTTGCAAGTTTATCTGCCTTTTCATTTCCGGGTACACCACAATGAGATGGTACCCACTGAAGTATGGTTCTCTTTTTGGCAGCCACCTTGTTTAGTTCATTTCTCAGATGCGGGAGTATACCACCTGTGGCCGTGTACATAGTTGTTCCTTTGGAAACAGACTATATTCTTACAAGACAGAGGAAGCACAGACCACCCCATAATTTTATATTTTATGAGAAACAGAAAATAATAAATAGTGTCACATATTTAGGGTAGAGTCGCTTCTACACGCCATTTCTAATAATTGGGTGATTTCCCCTGACCAATCGGATAGCTCAGATTTACCCCGGGGAAAGTGGAACAACGACGCCATTTTGGCAGTAGAATGAAAGAGCGCAACTCAAGAGGTCGTATCTGGTCCAGCTCTACATATTTCTTAGTTTGAGAAAATCAAACTTCAACATTTCTTATAAAATGTGTATTTCAGGACATTGAGTGGTTATAATTTTCTTACTGGCGTAAGTAGTGACAATCGTTAAATATGTATTTTGAATAGAGCTCCCAACCCTAGTCGCAGCAGAACTAGGTTCGAGGATTTGAGTCAATTTGCAAAAAATAGTCTTACACCTCAAACCATGTAGAGTAGAAAATATTCTTGTGTTGGAAAGCATTTAACTCAAGGAATGCTTATGACGATAAAAAAAATCAAGGACAAATCTGAGATGGGTAAATGTCGTCGAACCTAAAATAAGACTGTAACTTAAAGGAAGGAACACGGTGGAATGAGAAGGTTCGCCATATTTGACAATTGAGTAGGCCTACGAGACAAAGATGCAAAAAGGGATCTGATGAGATGATAGAACTTTAATATACTTATTATTGTAAAAATGTTCTGAATTCCAGACTTTGTTGAAATTTTAAGTTTCATGCTGAAAGATATTAAAAGTTTTGCATGAAATCGAACGCTGTTGAAAAGGTGAATTACTACAGTTTTGAGATCTAGGTAAGAAATCTACCCATTTCAATTAAATTCGCTACATCAACACCTAAGAGAAGAAAATCGAACCTGGTAACACAAATTTAAGAGAGAAATCTAAATCTCTGGTGATTAGGCCAGTTAAACATCTGCTCTCTGTAAAGTAAACTGAAAATACTGCATATACCGGCACTGCCACATGATGTAATATGGTGCCGTTCCAGTCCTAAGGAACACCTGCCCCGGTTACACACCCTTGAGAGCTTGCAGGACAGACAGTGCATCTGTGAGGATGACTACCTGGTGGCAGTCAGAGTTGGTGTTGTAAATCATATTTGCAGCTTGCTCTAGAGCTTGAACCTCAGCTGTATAGTTGGAACAGAATTTACCAGTGGGAATGTGCCTAGTCTCATAGTGGTTGTCAGGATATGATATAAAGATACCGGCACCTCCATTCCTAACAGCATTAGTTGCTGATCCATCTGTATAGGCATGTATCCATGATTGATCGGGATAGCTTTCTTGGATCATACTCAATGTAGCAGTTCGTTTTTGCAGATCATTATACTCACATCCACTTGTGAGACCACTGACTGATGTGAATTTACTGAAGTTCTTTATTATGTAGGTTTGGCTGAATTTACTGAAATATTTTATTATCCAAGTTTGACTGAATTTACTGACATTTTTTTATTATCCACGTTTGACTGAATTTACTGAAGTACTTTATTATCCAGGTTTGACTGAATTTAATGAAGTAATTTATTATCCTAGTTTGACTGAACTTACTGAGGTACTGCATTTTCCTAATGTTCTTGAATTTACTGAAGTACATTATTATCCAAGTTTGACTGAATTTACTGAAGTACTTTATTATCCAGGTTTGGCTGAATTTACTGAAATATTTTATTATCTAGGTTTGGCTGAATTTACTGAAATATTTATTATCCAAGTGTGACTGAATTTACTGACATTTTTTATTATCCAGGTTTGACTGAATTTACTGAAGTACTTTATTATCCAAGTTTGACTGAATTTACTGGAATTTTTTTTATTATCCAGGTTTGACTGAATTTACTGAAGTACTTTATTATCCAAGTTTGACTGAATTTACTGACATTTTTTATTATCCAGGTTTGACTGAATTTACTGAAGTATTTTATTATCCAAGTTTGGCTGAATTTACAGAATTACTTTATTATCCAAGTTTGACTGAATTTACCGAGGAACTTTATTATCCAAGTTTGACTGAATTTACAGAAGGACTTTATTATCTAAGTTTGACTGAATTTACTGAAGTACTTTATTATCCAAGTTTGGCTGAATTTACAGAAGTACTTTATTATCCAAGTTAGACTGAATTTACTGAAATACTTTTTTATCCAAGTTTGACTGAATTTACTGAAGTTCTTTATTATCCAGGTAAAAGGTAGGTAAAGGATCCCGTTACACGCCCATTGAGGCATATTGGGAATATGGTGTTAGGCCCATATTTTCTTGACCATCGGCACACTAGGGGTGATGTGGTCATCATCACGCCGGCCGCCTTAACCTTCCCAGAAGTTGCTCTGGTACCCAGTTGGGGCTGGGTCGACCCAGGAGCCGTTTGCGGCCTAAAAAAATCCCACGTCATCTGGGGATCGAACCATAGTCCACTGAGCTGGGAAGCCAGTGCACTAACCACTATGCTACCGCGGCTCCAGGTTTGATAGAATTTACTGAAGTACTTTATTGTCCAAGTTTGGCTGCTGTTCCGCTGTAGCAATCCTCATAATGGAATTGAGGAACTGTTATCTGCCAAATTCGATCGTTTATTTTCATTGAGGTTATTTATTGAAAAAAACTGTTTGGAGATGTCGGGAACCTTGAGTTGACTACTGCCTTTATTAGAGTCATAAATGTGGAAGTTTGAAGGCGAACGAGTGTGACAACTTGCCCAATCTTCTCTTCATTTTTTTTATTATTTACGTGACATCGTTTTTTTTTTTCTCATCCTCAATGCATGATCGCAAAGTCCCGGGAAGTGTCACTTGCGGAAATTCTCCTAGCATTCAGTATTTCCTCCTCGCTATTTTTAGATACGACGTCATTGTTGACCAATGACCTCGGTAGCTAGGAACCTGTTTTAATTTAAGACTGCTTAAGCTGATAAAACCAGTTTATGCCACTTTAGGAAGAACCCACGTGACTTTTAACGCTATTGATTGGAGCGTTTATTTGACGCTAATGTCACATGATGCACGCTATGGATCACGTGTCCAAGCGGAAATGTCCCGCTAAAAGTGCGCCAAACACGGGCAATCTTCACTTGCCCGGAACCCTTGAGACAGCTAGGTCTAACCCAATTATCGGCGAATTCTCGCATTAAAAGCACTGAAGCCACGTGTCTAATTGCGGGTTAGCGTCCATCTTTGAGTAGTCTATGGTGGAGCCTTGCACGACAGTCCAATCTCAGCGCAGAATACGGAGTCGAGCACAGAGAAGGCAAATCCGAACCATTCAAGACCTACCGGGGCAACGTCAGGAGACCGGAGAACTAACCACACTTCACTATCAGCCGGGGGCTGAAAAGCTAAGTCCACGACAAAGGAAACTCACCTAATCAATGCCACAAAGTTTAGTCATCCATGATGAAAAACACGTGAATTGTGAGACACATAATACATACAGCAGACACTAATTCCATCGACAATACTATCATTCACCATCTATTCACTTTATTGCAATAAACCAATTGGGTGTATATACTGTACCCCACGCTTTGTTCCTTCCATTAGATGTTGAATATTGTCTATGTTTATCTTCCTTTATAAGGGAGGGGGGGCTCGTAAATATAATATAATTTAAAGAATAATAATAATAGATAACTGAGAAGGGGACGACGGTAGCGAGAGACCAAATATCTCCTTACAATCTTTTCCAGACCTGTCGAGTTAGGAGAATTTACCCTCTTCGTCACCCTTTGGAAGTGGGAAAACCCAGCAGGGATTCCTTGAGCCAAATCTTCCACATCAGATCTATTATTTCCTCTAAATAATTCTCTTATCCTTTAAACGCTACGTGACACTTTTGTGTGACAACTTGCCCAATCTTCTCTTCATTTTTTTTATTATTTACGTGACATCGTTTTTTTTTTCTCATCCTCAATGCATGATCGCAAAGTCCCGGGAAGTGTCACTTGCGGAAATTCTCCTAGCATTCAGTATTTTCTCCTCGCTATTTTTAGATACGACGTCATTGTTGACCAATGACCTCGGTAGCTAGGAACCTGTTTTAATTTAAGACTGCTTAAGCTGATAAAACCAGTTTAGGCCACTTAGGAAAACATCACGTGACTTTTAACGCTATTGATTGGAGCGTTTATTTGACGCTAATGTCACATGATGCACGCTATGGATCACGTGTCCAAGCGGAAATGTCCCGCTAAAAGTGCGCCAAACACGGGCAATCTTCACTTGCCCGGAACCCTTGAGACAGCTAGGTCTAACCCAATTATCGGCGAATTCTCGCATTAAAAGCACTGAAGCCACGTGTCTAATTGCGGGTTAGCGTCCATCTTTGAGTAGTCTATGGTGGAGCCTTGCACGACAGTCCAATCTCAGCGCAGAATACGGAGTCGAGCACAGAGAAGGCAAATCCGAACCATTCAAGACCTACCGGGGCAACGTCAGGAGACCGGAGAACTAACCACACTTCACTATCAGCCGGGGGCTGAAAAGCTAAGTCCACGACAAAGGAAACTCACCTAATCAATGCCACAAAGTTTAGTCATCCATGATGAAAAACACGTGAATTGTGAGACACATAATACATACAGCAGACACTAATTCCATCGACAATACTATCATTCACCATCTATTCACTTTATTGCAATAAACCAATTGGGTGTATATACTGTACCCCACGCTTTGTTCCTTCCATTAGATGTTGAATATTGTCTATGTTTATCTTCCTTTATAAGGGGGGGGGGCTCGTAAAATATAATATAATTTAAAGAATAATAATAATAGATAACTGAGAAGGGGACGACGGTAGCGAGAGACCAAATATCTCCTTACAATCTTTTCCAGACCTGTCGAGTTAGGAGAATTTACCCTCTTCGTCACCCTTTGGAAGTGGGAAAACCCAGCAGGGATTCCTTGAGCCAAATCTTCCACATCAGATCTATTATTTCCTCTAAATAATTCTCTTATCCTTTAAACGCTACGTGACACTGGTGTCTCGGTCCGGGATTTGAACTTATGTATTTTATCATACCTCTGGGATAGTATCATCCATTCAGTCATTACAGTATACCATTTTAACACATGTATTTTCACACAGTGAGCTCTAGAAAGACAGAAAACATTTTTTCTAGAAATTCAGGCATTGATTGGTGAATCCCTTTATATATGTTGTGTTTAATTAAGTTAGTTCTTGATTTTGTATTTCATTGAATTACAGACCTTAAGTCTCCATAACTGTAGTAATTTCATTCTACAGCAGTCGGATAAATAATTAGTATTTACTTGTTGCTAGAAATACTATTGGAAGGTAGCACTAGCTTACTCAGTGTGGACTTTAACTGCAAAAGATGGCTGAAATAGTTAAGCTTAAGGCAGCACTAGGGGAGGCCGGTCGAGATCTAGGTTATAGGGGGGTGGACCTTGCAAATTATGTCAGTGTCGAGACTGATAAGTATTACGCTCGAGAAACAGCGAAAGCTGAAAGAGAAGAGCGAATAAAGTTAGCAGAAATAGATGAGAGGATAAAAGCTGTAGACGCTAGAGAAAGAAGCGAGAGAGATGAACGCGAGCATGCATTGAAGATGAAGCAGTTAGAGATGCAGGGACAAGCTCAAAGAGTTGAACCAGTAGCCGTGCGACCGCATAACCTCCTCAGGCAACCTATCGCCACGGTCAGATGATATGCCTTCCTTGCACGCAGGGGGCACCGGACCTTTGCCATCCTCACTCATGTCAACTTTGGGACCTTTGACGTTTCCATTTGAAGCTTTCTCGGAACAAGCCGACTCGATCGATAGGTATCTCGACAAATTTGAGAAGTTTGCCACCACGTTTGGTTTGGAGAAGAGCAAATGGAACCTGAAACTGTCGCAAGGGCTTAGAGGAACTGCTTATGACGTGTATAGCAAGCTTCCTCCAGGTTTACAGGATGACTACGACTCTTTGAAAAAGGCACTATGGTTCGTTATGAGCTACATGCTGACGCCTATAGGAAGAGGTTCCGTAACTCTAGAAGGGAAGTCGGAGAGAACTTTGCTCAGTTTGCTGCGAGACTGGATTCCTACGTGGAGAAGTGGGGTGCCCTAGGGAATTTTACTCATGATTGGGAAGGCCTGAAGGAAATGGTCATGATCGAACAACTGAAGGACACCATGACTTCCGACATGAGAAGATTCCTGACAGAGAATGGGGCCAGCACTTTAGAATCCATAGTCCAGTTAGCGGAACGATATCAGGCAGCACTATCAGAGAATCCACCACCCAGACGGAAACAACCAGATTACGTACCTAGACAGACAGCTCAGTCACACATGGACCCCCAAGTGAAACCACCGTATACTAACTTCAAAAAGCCTGACAAGCCAGACTACAAGACTACTCAGAGATCTAATTCCCAGCAGCAGAGGCAAGGGGAAAAATGGTGTAAGCACTGTAGAACCATCACCCACAATACGCAGGAGTGCAACCGGAAAAACCCACCTCATCATGCTGCCTGCTTACGTAAAAGTGCCGCAAGGGGAAATGGACCGGAAGAACCTCTGGACAAACCCCGACATCCCCCGGTCGTTGAGACAGTCCTCGTAAATGACCAAGAGGTGACCTGCCTTTATGATACAGGCCTTGCATTCGACGCAGTTGTCTGTGCATCCCTAGTCAAGCCTGACCAGATGACAGAAGACACTATAGAAATACAAGGACCTACTAAAAGTGCAGCACCTATGCGTTTGGCCATAGCCAAGATTAAGGTCAAATCAAAATATGTGACTGGGGAAATCCGTGCAGCGATCTTGGACGACCCTATTTATCCCTTGATCTTAGGGTGTAGGTATGTGTTCTTGGGAGAACCCATTCACCCTCTGGTTGTGGCGGCTGTCACCACTAGAGGACAGGCCAAACGGAATACGGAGTTGGAATCCCCACCCAACATCCTTCCTGAGGAATTAAAAAAGGCACAAACGGAGGATCAATCTCTAGCACCCTGCTACAAAAAACTACCGAGAGCGCACACTCCTCTCCAAAAGGGAGACTTCTACAAGAAAAATGGGCTGTTGCATCGGAAAGCAGGAAATGGAGGACAGGAACATGGGCAACTTGTGGTTCCATCAGCATACCGAGCCCGGTCCTAGAAATGGGCCATGCCCTTCCGTTTAGTGGCCACATGGGCATAAGTGCCACGATTCAGCGTATTTCATGTCATTATTATTGGCCAGGTATCAACGCCGATATCCAGAGATATGTGAAATCATGCCCGCAGTGCCAGAGGACAGCGCCGAAACACTGGACGGCCCCAGCCACTCTGGGAGAAATGCCAATCTTGGGCACACCCTTCGAACGAGTAGCGGTGGATATTGTGGGTCCACTTACTCGTAGCAAAAAGAGAAACAGTTATATACTCACGTTAGTGGATTGTTGCTCCATGTGGGCAGAGGCAATTGCTATGCCCGCCTGTGATTCTAAGCATGTTGCTGAGGCTCTGCTCACCATATTTACTCGGCTAGGGTTTCCGTCACAGATCCTGACAGATAATGGTTCCCAATTCCGAGGAAAACTCACCGAGGAAGTGTTTAGGATATTTCAGGCCCGACATATCCACACCTCTCCCTACCACCCCCAGGCAAATGGCCAGGTGGAGCGGTTTAACGGGACCCTTATTTCCATCCTTCGGAAACTTGCGCAGGAAAAACCAGAGAGCTGGGATCAATACTTACCCGCAGCACTATTTGCTTACCGCGAAGTACCCCACAATTCTACTGGGATGCCTCCTGCCACATTGCTGTTTGGTAGACCTATAAAGGACCTTTAGAGGCACTGTTACGTACTTGGACAGATGATAAAGCTGATGAGACGGTCACCTCTGCATCCCAATACGTGAAGGAGTTGACCCAACGCCTTAAAACAGGATGGGAACTGGCAAAGGAAAATGTACGCCGTGCCCGTCGTAAACATGCGCGTTACTACAACCGCACTGCGAAGGATAGGGAGCTAGAAGTAGGAGAACAGGTATTATTACTCCTGCCCAGTAGCAATAATAAATTGCAAATCGGGTGGAGAGGTCCATATAAAATTGTTGAGAAAATGTCGCGCACCAATTACAAGATTGCCATAAAGGGGAAGCAGAAAATTTACCACATAAACCTGCTGAAGCGATATTATGAAAGACCAGGTGCAGAACCAGCACATTTCCTGACACTGGCTATTGCGACGGAAACTGAGGCAGAACCCCTGACCTCCTGTGAATACCCTCTTCGTCAGTGCGAAACTCATCAAGATGTTCAGATTAGTTCAACTTTAACGGAGGATCAGCAGGCACGGGTTCAACAGTTGTTGAGAAAACACCCTAGTACACTCACGGATAAACCTGGCATGACCAACCTGATAGAATTTGATATGAAGCTAACAGACCTCGCCCCGGTACGAGTTAAGAACTATCCTGTTCCTTATGCTAAAGCAAAGGCATTGAGTGAGGAAATCGAGTACCTGCTTAAGGAAAATATTATCTCAAAATCAGAGTCGCCTTATAGTGCGAGTGTAGTGTTGCTTAGAAAATCCACAGGAGAACATCGCCTCTGCATAGACTACCGAAGGCTCAACGCTGTAACGGAATTTCAAGCGGAGCCCTTACCGGATCAGAATCAGCTTTTCACCAAGCTGAGTGAGTAGAGCACGATACTTTTCGAAGATAGACCTTAGCAAAGGGTACTACCAGATCCCGGTAAAAAAAAGAGGAAATTCGACATATGTTAGCATTTAGTACTTCTGAAGGCCATTACGAGTTTAATGTATTGCCATTTGGGCTAAGCAACGCCCCAAGCGTCTTTACTCGTATGATGAGGAAGCTACTGGAACCCCTGAACCACCCTGGGATAAGTAATTTCATGGACGACATACTTATTGCCACGAACACCTTTGAGGAGCACCTGGACGCAGTTTCCCTACTCTTCGAAAGACTTAGAGAAACAGGACTCACCGCTCGCCCTACAAAATGTCAAATTGCCTGCGAGCAACTAGAATTCCTGGGACACACTATCTCGCATGGATGCATGTTCCCAGATGCGCGTAATATTGAGAAGTTACACAGCGGGGCCCCACGACCCCAGACTAAAAAGGATGTAAGGTCATTTGTGTCTCTATGTGGCTTCTACCAGAGATATATTAAAGATTTTAATACCCTGAGTGTGCCATTGACCGCATTAACCAAGAATGGGAACCCGGACAAAGTAACCTGGACAGCGGAGTGCGAAAATGCCTACACGCTGCTGAAGGAGAAACTCACAGCTAGGCCAATTCTGCGACTGCCTGACTTAACTCTGAACTTTACGCTGCGAACAGATGCTAGCAATATAGGGATAGGAGCCACTCTCCTGCAGCCTAGTGATAGACCTTCTGCAACTCTATTCCCCATCGCATATGCTAGTAGGAAATTGAACCCTGCTGAACAGAACTACTCTACCATCGAACGAGAATGTCTGTCGCTAATATGGGCTGTGCAGAAGTTTCAACCATATTTATACGGGAAAAAGTTCACGGTGCAGTGTGATCACCAACCGTTGATATTTCTTGCAGCGTCGAAGAACCTTAATGCCCGGCTTATGAGATGGTCACTCCTGTTGCAGCCATATTCATTTCACATAGAATACATACCTGGGAAGAACAACGTAGGGGCAGATTTTTTGAGCAGACATCCGGACGCAACCGAGGAGATATGAGAAACTGGAAAAGAAGAGGAAGACAGGACAAGAGGAGTTGGACGGAACGTCAAACTTGAGGAGGGGCTTGTGTGACAACTTGCCCAATCTTCTCTTCATTTTTTTTATTATTTACGTGACATCGTTTTTTTTTTCTCATCCTCAATGCATGATCGCAAAGTCCCGGGAAGTGTCACTTGCGGAAATTCTCCTAGCATTCAGTATTTCCTCCTCGCTATTTTTAGATACGACGTCATTGTTGACCAATGACCTCGGTAGCTAGGAACCTGTTTTAATTTAAGACTGCTTAAGCTGATAAAACCAGTTTAGGCCACTTAGGAAAACATCACGTGACTTTTAACGCTATTGATTGGAGCGTTTATTTGACGCTAATGTCACATGATGCACGCTATGGATCACGTGTCCAAGCGGAAATGTCCCGCTAAAAGTGCGCCAAACACGGGCAATCTTCACTTGCCCGGAACCCTTGAGACAGCTAGGTCTAACCCAATTATCGGCGAATTCTCGCATTAAAAGCACTGAAGCCACGTGTCTAATTGCGGGTTAGCGTCCATCTTTGAGTAGTCTATGGTGGAGCCTTGCACGACAGTCCAATCTCAGCGCAGAATACGGAGTCGAGCACAGAGAAGGCAAATCCGAACCATTCAAGACCTACCGGGGCAACGTCAGGAGACCGGAGAACTAACCACACTTCACTATCAGCCGGGGGCTGAAAAGCTAAGTCCACGACAAAGGAAACTCACCTAATCAATGCCACAAAGTTTAGTCATCCATGATGAAAAACACGTGAATTGTGAGACACATAATACATACAGCAGACACTAATTCCATCGACAATACTATCATTCACCATCTATTCACTTTATTGCAATAAACCAATTGGGTGTATATACTGTACCCCACGCTTTGTTCCTTCCATTAGATGTTGAATATTGTCTATGTTTATCTTCCTTTATAAGGGAGGGGGGGCTCGTAAAATATAATATAATTTAAAGAATAATAATAATAGATAACTGAGAAGGGGACGACGGTAGCGAGAGACCAAATATCTCCTTACAATCTTTTCCAGACCTGTCGAGTTAGGAGAATTTACCCTCTTCGTCACCCTTTGGAAGTGGGAAAACCCAGCAGGGATTCCTTGAGCCAAATCTTCCACATCAGATCTATTATTTCCTCTAAATAATTCTCTTATCCTTTAAACGCTACGTGACAACGAGGAAGAAGAAGAAGAAAAAGTCTATTGACACAAGCCAGCATTCATCATCATTATTTTAATTGTTACTCCCCTGGAGCATGGGGCCACAACTTGCTGCTGGTGTCCTTGCAGGAAGTCTGCACCGAAGTAGTGGCGTCATTAGGGGGTGCGGACCGCACCGGGTGACACCATTAGAGGGGGTGACACCAAAATGACTGTCTATAAAATTGTTGTGCAGTGTTTCAGCAGAAATTTATTATTTTTTTATAAAAATATCCATGTAGTTAGTTATAACCACAAAAACATGTTTCGTAAGCCCAGGTTGCATGTACTGTATCAATATACCTACGTTTTTACTTCGAATTATATTGTTTTCTTACCGAATTCTCACTTTAACCACATGAAACTATGTAAATGTAAATACATTTAGGCTGTGCGTATGATATTGTAATTTAAAGGTGTAATTTTAATTTTGCTAGTTGTTTATGTCACTACTATTGCCATTACATTCAGTGATATACGGGAATTACGATTTACGAGTAACGTTAGTACAAAAAACATTACTAAGGATTCTGTATGGTCTGGTACGGTTGGAGGTCCATGGGGGTGACACCATGAGTTACCGCACTGGTTGACACCAACCCTAGTGACGCCACTGCACCGAAGTATCCGTGTGGTTTCTGTAACAATGTATTTTGCATGCTGAGGTTGCCAGTGCCATATACAACCTCATATTATTATTACGACATGCCTATTTAGCATTAGTATTAAATCTGGTCAATCCGAAGAACGAACGAACGAACGAACGAACTTTATTTTCAAAGGGTTGAGAATTGGGCACGCAGGCCCGTCTGACATTCTGCCCTTCCTTTCTCTCGTCTTTTATACTCGTTTCATTTATTCTCACATACATTTTACCCATCAATTCAAGGAATTCAACGTTATAAAGGTAAAATAATAGCATACTCACATTCACAGTATCTAAT
The DNA here is from genome assembly GCA_024509875.1 of Oreohelix idahoensis. Taxonomy (NCBI): domain Eukaryota; kingdom Metazoa; phylum Mollusca; class Gastropoda; order Stylommatophora; family Oreohelicidae; genus Oreohelix; species Oreohelix idahoensis. The sequence continues at coordinate 78,216 of JAMPIV010003314.1, forward strand.
TATAAACATGAAATAAAGTATGTTGAAAAATACAAACTAAGTATCACCATGAAACAAAATATGTTGAAAAACACTATCATCATCATTAAACCTACATTCGATATTATATCATTTGTTCGGAAAAATAATCACATTAGGGGGGCAGATAATCAGAACTCATAAAGTAATCGAAAAGTTTACGATTGTATGAATAGGGACTGAGGTTGTTATCTTTCAGATAATGTGGAAGATAGTTCCAGAGATGAGCAGCAGAGTAAGCTAAGCTTTTCTTGAATAAGTCAAGCCTAGGCTTGGGCACTTGTATTTTGTTAAGGCGTTGACTGCGTCTTTCACTGTATTTGAACATTGGCCACAGATATGTTGGAGCATTCTGTGACAGGATTTTGTGAACAAATTTAGCTTTGTTGAACAGAAAGCGCTTTCTTAGAGGCAGTATTTTGAGATCTTTATATAGATCTACACACTGTGCTTGGCAGTTGTCAGAAACTAGACGCACTGCACGCTTTTGTAGTGAATGGAGTCTTTCTGTATTGGACATAGAACAACCATCCCAGATTGTGGAGCAATAGTCAAGGTTTGTTTGTATGTGAGATATATAGAACAATTTACGTGCATCTTCATCTAGGAAATGTTTGATTTTAGCTAACTGGTAAACTTTCTGTGCCGTTTGCTTGGTCAGTGCATGAACATGTGAGTTCCAATTTAGATGCTGGTCAACGACTATTCCTAGAGTTTTATGTTCATTAACGTTTTCAATTGGTAAGGTACCAATATAGATCTGAAGTGTTGTTTTCTCTGAATTTTGTAATTTTTGTCTAGTTGATATTAACATGCACTTTGTTTTAATTATATTAATTAGCATGCGATTTCCGATGCTCCACCTAATCAGATTGTCTGTATCTTTTGTAACGATAGTTCGAGTGTGTTGCAACTTGTATCACTCGTGTAGACAGTACAGTCATCAGCAAATAGGTCACAGGATGCGTGCTCGACGTGCAGTGGAAGGTCATTAATGTATATGGCAAAAAGTAGAGGCCCAAGAATAGAGCCCTGAGGAACGCCGGTATTTATTACGGTTGGGTTTGAACAAGAGTTATTGTAAGAAACTACATGTTTTCTGTCTGACAGGAATGATTTAATTATCGTCACTAGTTGAAGGTTTACTTTTGATGTTTCTAGTTTTCTAATTAAAATAGCGTGATCTATCATATCAAATGCTGTTTTAAAGTCTACAAAAACTGCCCCACATATGTTATCGTTATTAATATTTAAGTGCCAGTTGTCAATCATCTTAGTAAGAGCTGTGTGACATGAATGTTTAGGTCTAAACCCCGACTGACTATCGATTAGCAAGCCGTTGTTAACTAAGTGTTGTAGTGTTATTTTATGTATGTGTTTTTCTAGTGGTTTGGATAGCGATGATATTAAGGAGATTGGCCTATAGTTACCAAGGTTATTATTGTCGAAAGAGCCAGGTTTTAAGAGAGGATATACCTTAGCGACTTTAAAGTGCCACGGAAAGTAACTCCGAGCGATACATTGATTGTATATGTATGTAAGCGAATCACTAATAGCTGGAGCCGCATAACGCAGTATTCGATTACTGACTCCGTCAAGTCCTGATGAGTTATTATCTTTAAGTCCTATAAGGTAGTTATATACTTCATTAACTGTCATAAACGGAATGTTGGATGGGATTGTGTTGGTACATTTGTTCTCACAAAATACTGACAGCCTGCCTAAGTCACAAGGTGAATTTGGTATTGTAGATTTAAGACTGTTTATTTCTGCCTGAAGGTAATTGCTGAAGTCTGTGCAAGTAAATGAAGTGTTAGGGGTTGACGAGACTGACAGATTTCGCTTGTTCGCTAAGGTGTTGATTGCTTTCCATATATCTTTACTGTTTGTTTTGTTCTGAACCAAATTTTTAAAGTAATTTCTTTTTTCACTACGAATTAAATATTTCACTTTGTTCCTCTGTGCTCTGTATGTGTTAAAGTCCTTGTTTTTGTGAGCTTGATCTCTCTGCCTCATGGCGTCTAGCACTGCTTGTGTGATCCAAGGAGATTTGACCTGTCGTTTCACACGAACTTCTTTAGTTGGTGCGTGGTTATCAAACACACAAAGAAAGATACGTGTCCAATGGGCAATGGCGTCATCGGGATCAGAAATCTGGTAAACACTGGCAAGAGGTGCAGTTCGCAAATCATGTAAAAATAGTTCACGGTTGAAATTTTTAAAACTTCTAAATTTAATACTGATATGTTTATTTCTTGGAGCTTTATATTTATTCTTTGACCACGTGCAACATATAGGATAGTGGTCACTCATCGCGACAGTAGGAACAGAGCATTCTATAATGTTTTCTGCACAGGTGACGTAGATGTGGTCAATTGTTGTGGATGATGTTTTTGTTACCCTGGTAGGCTGGTTGACTATTTGTTTTAGGTTGTAAGATAGTATGATGTTTTCCCACGTTTGGTTTGTGTTATGCATGTCGATGTTGAAATCGCCTAGAAGAATAATTTCTTTGGCAGTGGTAAATACTTTATCCATCATGGTGGTGAAATCTTCATACCAGATGGCTCCTGCACTGGGATTTCTATAAAGATACCCGACTAGAAATTGTCCCTGAGTCGGTAGTTTTATTTCTAACCATATGCACTCGGTCTCTGCTGTCTCTAAATCGCTTCTGTGGCGATAACTAATAGAAGTGGAAATATATACTACTATACCTGTTTCTAACTTTCTACTTGAGTCTCGCCGAACTGTTTTAAAGCCATTTAGGGCAATTTCATCATCTGATATTTTGTCGTTTAAACGACTTTCGGAAAGTCCAAAAACATGAAAATTTTTATTCAGAATTTGTGTAAGCTCAGGAAGTTTGCCTAATAAATGGTAAATGTTCAGGTGGCCCAGCCGTAGACCATCCTTAATTAGCCATTGTGTCTGATAGGTATGCATTTTATTTTGGCGAGTGGTTTAAAAAGGAAAATAACAAAAGCAATTTTAAATACGAAACCTACGAAAATTTAAACTAATTAACGTCACCAAGTAAGTGAAAATACAAATGTTAGTACTTAACGTACGAACACTTGGTACAAGTATTGCTAAAAAATTACAATTAACTGAAATTGTCAGTAGTATATTAAAATAGTCACACAAAAGTAGGCACGCACGTTTTCACACCACAACACTAAAATTCTAACAAAGTAATTAAGCAACACTGAGAGAATACGAATTAAAAAGTAAATAAAATAAAATCTTGCAAATTATGAAAAAAAAACTGTCGAAGGCCTGTAGCCAATGAAATTAGAGTGTTTTGAGAAAGTAACAAAGTACTTATTACTTTATGCGTCAGAGTAATCAACTAATTTTTCACGGGAGAGACGGCTTTGGTCGCAGGGATTAAGTCAATAAAAAAAAAAAATAAAAATAAAAAAAAAAAAATAAAAAAATGAGTGGATTCATCATCGATAATGGATGTCTCTGTCAGGTATATAGTAAGGCCCCCGTTGCACAGACATCATTAGTGCTTGGCTGAGGGATGCAGGACTGAATTGCATCAGGTATCCAAGTTCTGGGTTCCACTGAGCACGACCAGGAAGGCTACGGGAGGAAGCATGACGACTGTAGATTTCGTCCGCAGTGGTTCCAACATTTGTAGGAGATTTTTGGGTCTCGGACATTGTGGCACTGCTTGTTGAACTGTCATATAATGTGTTTGTGAGGGGCTGTCTTATAGGTAGTGGAGGAAACATAACATCGTAACGTTCGGCTTCCTGGCTGAATGTGGAGTTCTGTTTGTTGTTAGGTAATTTGTTGGTTACGGGAGCGCTTCTTTGAGGGGCGGATAAGGTGTGTTGTGCATTTTCATGAAGGGCTGATCTCATGGTAGATCGGTTTGTGTTCTTTGTGTCTGGTGGGTTGTCGTGTTGCGTTCGCTGCGGGTACTTGATGTTTTTTTTTTTGCTAGGATGCGCAAAGCAGTCAGTGGCCATTACGCCTAGTGGCGGCTTAGGGCAACAGCAGATAGGTTTTCTTTGCCATTGTTTCCCATCACGCCTAGTGGCGTCTTTAGGGCAACGGCAAATCAACCCATTTGCTGTTGTTTCCGTAATCGAAGTGATAGCAAGGACTGAGGTTAGAAATTGATTTTGAAAGCAGTGAAACTGATGAAGTTGAAGAGAGACGCCAGCAGAAATTCACGCAAAAGGAGGGAGGCTAGGATGAAGAAGATGTAACGGATAGATTGTTAAATTTATTCACAAAGAAAATAGTGAAAACATTGAGAATTACCTCAGATTTTAACTATCAGCTGCCAATGGGATTTCTCCCATTATATTCTATTAAGTTACCTTATACGTCTGTGTGTAGTCCCTGGAAGAAATGTATGTCGCACACGGAAATAATTAGCAACAGTTTGGAAATCAGCCTTGAAATGTTGTATCAAGCCCCACGCTCGAAAAACGAATTGCGGGTCCTCTCTATTTTCTCTTATTATGCTCTCTATTATGGCGTTGTAAAAAAAAACTGGAGCAAAACAGATAGGATTTTTTTTTTTTTCTTTTTTTTTTTTTTTTTTTTGATTATAACCTTGCAAAATCCTTTGTTCACTGAAATGCTAATATCCTGCAAAATATCCTGCATTTTTTATTATTTTTTTTTTTTTCTATTTTTCTTTTTATTTTTTTTTTCTTTTTTTTTTTTTTGTGTTTTTCCCGTTTGTTTTTTTTTTGTTTTTTTTTTATTTTTTTTGTTTGTTTTATTTTGAAGATAGGTATGAGTGTAAGAGAAGGGGGGAGGGGCGGCGGGGGGGGGGGGGGGGGGGGGGGGGGGGGGGGCGGGGGGGGGGGTATTGGATTTTTTTTTTTTTTTTTTTTTTTTGGTTTATACATGCAAAATTCCATGTGACACTGAAATGGGGGGGGGGGGGGGGGGGGGGGGGGGGGGGGGGGGGGGGGGGGGGGGGGGGTGGGGGGGGGGGGGGGGCGGGGGGGGGGGGGGGGGGGGGGGGGGGGTGGGGCGGGGGGGGGGGGGGGGGGGGGGGGGGGGGGTTGGGGGGGGGGGGGGGGGTGGGGGCGGGGGGAGGGGGGGGGGGGGGGGGGGGGGGGGGGCGGGGGGGGCGGGGGTGGGGGGGGGGGGGGGGGGTGTGGGGGGGGGGGGGGGGGGGGGTGGGGGGGGGGGGGGGGGAGGGGGGGGGGGGGGGGGGGGGGGGAGGGGGGGG